>JABSTQ010011430.1:1495000-1893798 GCA_013358835.2 Ixodes persulcatus | reverse complement strand
GTTTTGTAGCTCTAGACTCCCTGCAAACCATGAAATTAAATTAAAACCCAAAACTCAGGGATACAAAAGGGGACTCTGGTTCTTATTACCATGAATTACGACAGCTAGCTTGTTTTTTTAAGTACTGTTATGGTTACGCAAAACTTGTTGCGAAAAATATCTGTACAAATGCTATATACCAGAAAATGTGTCAAGGGGCCAGTAAACGTTTACAGATGAGACGAGCATAAAGAAGTGAAGTTCAGATTGTACGACATGCATGCAAAGTGCATTTCTAGATTAACCCATTTTGGCGTCACTGCACTAAAAACAGAAAAATAAACGGAAATGGCAACTTACTCGGTCAAAGTCCATTAGGTAGGGATACTTTTCTTTTACGTCGTCCATCCTCAAAGTGGTTAACTCCACCAGCCTTGCTGCTGCTGTCAGATCCATCCTTTCTTTGATCTGGTTTTCATCTGGATGAGGACTTCTTCACTTTGTTTTTGAGCCACTTCTCATGGACTGCCAGGTTTGTCTCGTCCTCACCAGCAGCCAAAGCAGGAACGGTGATGTTCTAAATTGGATGTGGCTGAAATAGAGTGCAAGAAATAATGGTGTGCTCATTACATAAGCTACCAACAAAACCCTTTATTAATTTATTTCAAATGATATTGATCCTCCATGGGAACAAGACAGAACCTACACCTGTATTCCTTTCTACTTTTCAATGGAAAGATGTGCAAGTATAGCTTCCGACAGCCTTTCTTCACCTTTTATTGACCAAGATGAACACGAGTAAAGCATTAATGCCTTCCTTGACCAAACCGCCCAACTAGAGGCACAGCATGCCCAAAGCTGCGCACTAAGACGTAGCATGCCCTCGGTGCGATCTGGACAACGGTCCTCAACTCTGAATAGCATTAAAATAAACTCTCTGGGTCTTGGCTTTACACAGTCCTTGTAAAACTACCGTAAAATTCCGAGCAAGCGCCCCCCCCCCCCCCCCCCCCGCACGCAAGTCAAAATTACCTGCAAAGAGGGGGGGGGGGGGGGGGGGCGCTATCCCGGAACGGCACCAAAATTCAAGATGGCGACGACAAATTTTTTCGCCAGAGAAAGGAAACAAAAGCGCAGTGCACACAGATTTAATATTTTATTTATCTCTGAGAACATAGACTTTATTAGGACAAAGATTTGTCACTGCTTTGTTAATCACTTTCAAAACCACCCCAGAGTTGGCCGCAAGAAAAAGTTCGCAGCATTCCGCGATGTTTTCCAACTGCATGCCGTTGGCTATTTCGACAGCCTCTTCAGAAAGAAGCCGGTTGCTAATGGCTCATTCTGCACTTCCTTCGCGCTCCAGGTATTAAAAGAGCGCGTCATCCACGTATTCACTGAACACCGGCGCGCCGTTACTTAGCTTTCGTCGAACTTTGGCTTTCCCATAGTTTGACTGTAGCAAATTGTCAATTCTTGTCCCATTCCCGTATCCGATCGAGCTTGATGTGTCGAGACGTCTGGTGTACGTCTTTCCCGTTTTCGAAATGCCACTGGACGACCTCGATTGTCTATGCCACTGTGTAAGAACGCGTAGAAGACCTGACACTTCCAAAACAAAGCGACAGTGGCGTGTAGTGACCGGGCTGCAAAGTAGGATTGGATTGGATTGGATTCTTGGACTGAACTTTGCAGGCCAGTGTTGCCTGGGCGCGGTCAGCGCGGTGCGTGATACGGGTGCGGAGCGAGGAGGGGAGCGCTTTCCCGGAACGGCGTGGAAATGTGAAATTAGCGGTGAAGTTGGGGGGGGGGGGGGGGGGGGGGGGGGGGGGCTCATGCTCGGGTGGGGGCGCTTGCTCGGAATTTTACGGTAGGTCTACTGGGTGCTGTGGAAATCCACGATTGCATAGTTGAAAACAGTAAAATTCAATACAAAAAGGCATATATTTTGCAGCGTCCTTCAAAGAATCCAAATGTGGGAGCTATTGTGGCATGGTTCACTTGCCAGTACTGGACAGAAAATATTATTATTGTGCAAGATGACATCTTTGAAACTACCCCACTTCTCCATGCTTCCTTGACTATTTCGATTAAATTGCTTAGCGGTAAATATATGTGATGGCTCGCACCACGCACGCATCCGGGGAAGGGGGGAGGGGTGGCCGGGCCCCCCCTCTCCCCACTCCCCCCTCTCAAAGATTTTCATTTTGCTGGGGCCTCCTCTCACCCCTCCCCCTCACACATCATTTTGTCATGGGCGCTGCCGAATCAAAATTTTGGCAACCTGCCTGGCTTGCACCCATTTTTTTGTTTGTTAATTACTGTAGGATTCAACTGTAAGCACAGTGTTAATGCAAAGTAAAATATAGCAGCGTACTTTTGTTTGCTAGTGCTGATGATTGGACCAGTTGGTAGACAATTATTAAAAAGAAATTATGAAGAATATGGGAACAGAGGATACGAACACAACACAGTGCTGTGCTATCTCCTCCGTGTCTGTGCGATTCCCATTCTTTTTTTTTATATTAATAAATTTTTAATTATTTTGTGCTTGGTATTATCTGTATAGCAGTTCACTGTAACAACACACCTGGCATTGCAATCACTTTGGGGGCAGCTCCCCCTCCCTTATGGTGCCATCATTGAGGAAGTGCTGGGCGGGCGTCACTCTCACTCTTGTGGAGCAGTTCCCCAGGTTCCCATAGGTTGCAAGCTGCCAGCCAAACTGAGTCAGGCCAGCCAGCCCTGCGGGAAATGTAAATTCCATTCTTTTAACGTAGACACCCACGTTTTGCATGTACCTGAAAAAAGCTCTAACAGAGAGGAAACGCAATAATTGGCCCTTTTTGAGAACAAACATAAAAGTCACACTATCACACGCTATTGTACATTCAGTGCTGCGGCTTAATTTATGATGAGCATTTTTTTATATAACTTCGAGCATTTAGAGAAAATATACAATATATTGGGTTGGACATAAATTGTTCCTATGAACTATCCTATACATTTACACATAACCTGATATCATAAAAGCTATAGAGCAGGGAAGGCTCTACCGCATCAACTACAATTTCATAACCAATTAAAAGTTAGCATTTATTTAATTTATTACTATTGGCTATTATTCTTTGACAGAAAGAATAACTGGACGAGTTGGTACGTTGGTAGTCTTTCAACTCCATCGAATATTCAGGTTCTTTTCGCATTTCTTCATACTTTTGATTTTTCTAGCTGATCTGCTTTTTGTAGCGGCTTTCGCCACCACTAAAAAACGTGACATCCAGACTTAGTTTATTTACATCACACAATCGTAAACTTCGAAAGCGTGCAGCTTCGGCATACGCGAAGAGACCGCGCGTCTCTACGGCACAGGCATAAGCATAGGCAAGAAATCGTGCTGCTCGCTTTTGTAACCTTTTTCACGCTCCCGCTTTACGAAACGAATCGGTGGCGAGCGGCTGTTGAGACCACACGGCAGAACTAGCATGACCTGCGATTGCTTGAACTGCCGTCATCAGACTGCTTTTGAACGCTCCGCAAAAGCGTCGTCAGACGAACGTCGTAAAACGGCGCCCAGAACAGTCTCTCGGTTCCGCCGCACGCGAATCTTTCTCACTCTGCCGAGCGAGCCATAGGTTTTGAAGAAGGTACGCTCTTTTCAAATAACGAAATAACACCGGCCAGAAGCATTGTTAGAATCAAGCATACCTTAGCAAGCACATGGTACACGACAAAGTTTGAAACAGCGGCGCACTTCGCAGAAACAAAATAGCTCACCGGCGCTCGCAGCAGTGTCCACGGGCTGTCCGCCACTTGCGTTGGTAAGACGCAGCGTCTCCCAGCTCTCAGTCATCGCTTGCTATTCTTTAACACGGTATTCGCAAGGAAGATACCTAAAATATCTGCTAAAACGGCTAAAACGTAAAAAGGAAGCGATCTTCGAAGCCTGCGGAACCCCAACGGTCAGTCAAACGGAAGCTGATTGCAATAGCGATGGTATGCGCAGTTTTCAAAGGGCTCTTTTTGAAAACGAAACTAAGCAAATTAGTATTATATTACTTCTAATGTCACTATAATGTTGTAAAAAATTGACAAAAATTTAGTTTAACTTAGGTTTTATCTAAACTTTAGGTTTTATTTAAACTGTTTTATCTGATTTTATGTTTTCTTTTTCAATACGAAACCGAAACTATCTCAAGCAACGTTTCGTTTGTTGTATTCGTTTTTCTGCGTGTGTGCGTGCATGCGCCCGTGTTCGTGTGCGCGTGTGGATGCGTCCGCGTGCTTGTTTGTGCGTGCGTCTGTGGTTCTGCGTGCGTCTGCGTGCGTTTGCGCGTGTGCATGCTTGCGTACGCGCGTGCTCGCGTGTATGTGTGTGTCTGCGCGCGCGCAAGCATATCTGTTTGTGCGTTCTATTGAACTACGCCTGCAAGAAGACCAAAAACACTAAACGATTTTATTATTATTATTATTATTATTATTATTATTGAAATATGCCAGCGCGAAGTCCAGTGGTTCTTCCTTAACTCTTCAGTAAACAGTAGTTGATTGAATTTACTGCTTGATTGAACTTTATTTTTGCCGGTCGTAATTTGGGACAGATGCCAATCGGCCACTTCCGCGAATAGGGCGAACATCCGTGGCTTTTCTAAATGTCGCGCTTCGAACGTACCTCGAGAAGTCCGATGCCTTGATTGTCGCCATTTCAGCAGTTTCATTACCAATATGATCAGTTCAAATACAGTATGTACAGTTCAAATTCTGCTACAACCAGATAATTTTTTGATATGGTATGACGACGATTTGCGCCCGTATAGCAGGCGACACACAACTTGTGCGATTTTCAATAGAAAAGTTTTGCACTTAAAGCGGAAAGCTCAAGATTACTGTTTCAGACAGAGGAGGGGCTCGTACGTGGGTCTTTAACAAAGGGGTAAATTTTGAAAAACGAACACTTCCTTTTTTTCTGGTGTGTTTCTCCGCAACTCACCACAAAAGTAAAACAAAGTCACATATTAATAAAAAAAAGACTGCGAAGAGTTTATGTGGAACAAGTTTTTAGTAACTGCAACAAATTTCGGCGGAGCAGGTGATCAGCCAGCTCTAAACGCACGTGTTTCATCTAAAAAAACAATTACAAAAAGACAAAAGAAGTGTTCCACTTAAAACCGTTTGATCCGCTAAATATTTGCCAGGACTTAGTCAAAATTAGTGGAACGCCAGCCTTATGCCAAACTTAACTGGAACCTAAGTTGAGCAAGATTAAGAGTATATAGATGCCTCACGCTTTGAAGGTGCGTTCAAGACGCTTCCGTGGAGTGCGCTAATTCTATAATCCTAAATAATACTAAGGGCACGCCTAAATTATACTTGAAGTGTCTACGGTTGTTTGAGCGTACTTGGAGTATGCTAGTAGTTATATGGTCTAAAATACTTCGCAAGTTGACTTGGATCATGGAGCGGCTCCCGCATGCCATATACTACTATTCTAATTTTTATAATATTCTATTACACTCCCTGCCTTATTTACAATATGCTATAAGTATGTCAAGTATACTTTTATTACGCTCTTTTTCGCTAAGGAAATGACGGTGAGACAGAAACGACTACGTCATATATATCAGCACAACATCAGACGCTCCAGTTTTTGAGTTGTGATGGAAAGGCCGATGACTATCTCAAAAGTTGTTGCATTTTCACATATTGTTTCAAATAAGTTAGACTTTAAGAATGGCTCCATTTAAAGCTTCAATTGCAATATGGGCCATTGAAGTAATAAAAAAACTAACAGATATTGGTTAATTAGTCAACATATACAGTGACGTTTATTAATTCATCTAATGTACGCTGAGCCCACTTATATACACTGAAGACGGCATCCACATATCTATCGCCTCATTTTTTTTTCCAAATTACGCTAATGTTAAAAATTAAAAAAACACCACTGCGCGAATAACTGAGCACCCTTCCAACACCCTTCCAGCACTCAGCACCCCTCGCAATAAATCGGAAGGGTGCTCGCGCCCATGCACCCTCGCGCTCGTCGTGAGGGGTGCTAACCATGCAAAAAAAAGGGTGCTGAACGGCTAAGTGAAGGGTGCAAACCACCTGCAGCACCCCTAAAGGGTGCTGTAGCACCCTTAAAGGGTGTAAAAAAGTTAAGTGTGTAGATAACCTGCTGTTGTGCCTTTTAACGATGCAGCGTGTTCTCTTGTCCTGTCGCTAATGCATCTACCAGTTTGGCCAATATAACACTTGCCGCACAATAAGGGAATGTGATAAACAACCCCCTTTTCACATGGGGCGTATCGTGTCCAGTGAGCAATGTTGCAGGTTTTCATGTGGTTGGTGTCCTGGTTTACCTTACGGCTCATGGAGTAAGCTTTGTTTCGTGCAGAGCACACAACCTTGATGTCCTGCATCGCAGCTATCTTCTTTAACTTGCGTGTTATTCCATGAATGTAGGGTAATATTGCGATATTTTGTTTATCTTTTACTTTCTGCGTTCCACCTGTGCCCGATGTTTTGCACTTCAGTTTTGTGGAGACCTTTTCACATACGCTTACCAAGAGAACATTCGGATATCCAGAGTCTCATAAACGGGAAATTTGTCTTTTAAAACTGGACTCAGTATTATGGTGGCACGATCAATTGGTTTAAGGCCGATAGAAGAGCGGTGTTCACAACACTTCGTTTTATGGTTTTGGAATGTCCTGAATCAGACGGAAGAAATCATTTGATTGACCTGATTTCGTACGTCCAGAAAACGTGCCTATCTTTAAATTCCAGTTTGAGATCAAGGAACTTGATCTCAAACTGGGTCCACGGGTAGTTCGTGTGTGGAAACCAATTCTGGGCAGCATTCTTGGAAGTACTGCAGGACTGTCTGTTTGCATTCATTGGTCTTTATCCCCCTCTTTGGTATGTAGTATCAGGAAATCTGATTCTACATACCAAAAGCAGTGCTTCCAAGAATGCTGCCCAGAAGTTGTTTTCACACACGAACTACATTTGGATAGGAGTATCAAGTTCCTTGATCTCAAATGCGAAACATCGGGCACAGGTGGAACGCAGCAAACAAAATATAAACAAAAGATCGCAATATTACCCTACATCGATGGAATCACACACAAGCTAAAAAAGATAGCTGCGAGGCAGGACATCACGGTTGTGTGCTCTCCACCAAACAAAGCTTACTCCATGTGCCGTAAGGTAAACGAGGACACCAACCAGATGAAAACCTGCCACATCGCTCACAGGACAGGATACGCCCCATGAGAAAAGGGGGTTGTTAGTTAAATTCCCTTATCGTGTGGCAAGTGTTATATTGGCCAAACTGGTATATGCATTAACGACAGAACAAGAGAACACGCAGCATCGTTAAAAGGCACGACAGCAGGTCATCTACCAGCGCATTGCCGCAACTGTGAATGCAGTGCAGAGTTCAACAGCGTCGAGAACCGGCGTATTATAGCATGGTATGGCTGATGGCATTCAACAGCGTCACCATCAGCGCAAAACACAAGAACCAGTATTCACGAGAGATGCTCGAGACCTTTACCATCGAGGAAAACAAAGCAACGTGGGTCAGCGAGCCCTCGATCAATCTCAACACCAAAGAAAAACAATATTTGCGGTGTTTTATGTCCGGGTGAAGTGCGGGTGATTCAAATTTAAGTTTAGTTAGGTTTTCGGATATAAGCTAGTGTTTATGTGGGATTAAAAAAGAATAGGAAAAAAAAAAGCACAAAGTCAAGGTTCAGAAAGAGGAGGAAGTATTAAACCACAGTTGGTAGTCCAGCGGTATGTCTGTCTCCTTTTCTCTCTATATTCTATTTTCCTAAGTTCAGCTGGCCCTATTATAGTATAATGAACCAACAAGCTCAACTACAGCCTGTTACTTCTGGAATCACTCGTCTCGAGGAAAACTTGAATTATAATTTGAATTCTATAGAATGAATGCCAATTCAAATCACTCCGTGATTAGAATTTTCTAAGTTATTAAGCAGGGTTGCCGTCTTCCTGGCTTCTCTTCCTTCTTTTCTCGCGACCACCTTCCGTGTCGCTTGCTTTCACAAGATACTCCGAGCTATCTTGTCTTCTTTTAACTTTTCTGCACTTTTGAGGACGCCTTTTCGAAAAAGCCATGAAAGTAGATTTTTGTATTCTGGTCATGTTCTGGAATGCATTAATTGAACTGATAATTCTAAATTACTTTGAAATATGACGTTCATAATATCATATTCAAGCTAATCCTATCTTATACTCGTGGAAACGAGTATAATGATTATACTCCATTCAATGTCGACAACCCTAATGTGAAGAGATTGTCTGCTGACGTTGTGTTTCTTCTACTTCCCCTTATCTGATTAATTAAGTATATGTGAGATCGCTTATTTGTCATTTTATCAAAATATGACGTCTCAAACACGAAACATTGTGTTTTTATACTTTGACAACAAAGTCTCGAGAGAACTAGCCAGCGCAGCACATGAACCTTGCAGACATTTTTTGCTTCAAGTCAGGCACGTAGCCAGGATTTTGTTTCGGGGGGAGGGGGGGGGGGGGGGGCGCCTATGACAAAATGCTGTGTGAGGGGGAGGGGGGAGAGGAGGCCCCAGCAAAATGGAAGATTTCGAGAGGAGGGGGGGGGGGGGAGGTCCCGGGCCCCATGCCCCCCCCCCCCCCCCCTGGCTACGTGCCTGCTTCAAGTGACGAGCACAGTTTTCAAGATGCACACTGCTTCATATATGTATGTGGGCAGATCAATAAAAATGTTGTTATACGTTGAGCACATGCTACTAAATTTATCTTCCAGAGCAGCGACATTCCATATCTGAAAATGGATTTACGACCATGATTAAACAGCCACTTAAATATTCCTTCCAGGAAATTTTTTGACCTTTGGAGAGAGATTTAAAGGGGCACTGAAGTCGATTCTGAGATCGTTCTTTGGTGGTGACAACTCAATCTAGACGCTCTAAGCATCCCAACAAACCCAAAACCACAACCGTGCGCAGCATATTTTCTCGTTAAAAGCGTGTTCAAAGATCGCGACACGCCCTTTTTGTGAAGAATTTTCTCCCGAGTGAAGTGGACGACGAAGGGCGCTCGTCGGCGAGTTACAAGCGATGGCTTCGCCCGCGGAGAAAAACAGAAGTCTTATCTGAATGTGAACCTATCAGACAACCTTTGAAAACAAGTTATAATAAAATCATTCAGAATCTGCGCGTATTGTAGGGCTTTCATTCGTCCATACAGTGTAGTGCGCGAGAAAAAAGAGTCCACATGTTTTTCCATTGCCCTGGGATGAATAGGCGGTGTTGTAATGTAGGACTTGGTATATGTGAGAATTAACACATTTTAAAAAATATAAGATAAAAAGCGACCTTTTTCGAAAATTTCTTCAGTGCCCCTTAAAGGGAATTTCAAGTTGGTAGCGAAATATGTATTCCTGTTCAAATTAATGCAAAGCTTATTACGCAGTTATGTGTCCGAGAAAAGCTTCACGGTATTAGACATCAATAAACCAAGCTGCACACAAAGGGCTCCTCTTTTGTTTCCCCACTCCCCTTCTTTGTGGTAGCCAGAAACGTGAAGCTTCCAATGTTAACCTTTGTTTTTTTCTTCTTTCTTCATCCTCGTGTTATATTGTCACGAATGACAAGTGATGAGGCGGCAAATTACTGAGTAAACTAAACGTTTAATCGGGCGAACTTGTGCCCACAATAAAAAGAAACAAAAGATAACAGTAGAGCGTCGCGAGCGTCGAAGTCGGCGAAAGAGCAGAGTCGAACGCTGGGGCGAAACTGACTGCGGCTCGCCACGCGGAGCCCCTTATGTACACGCGTGGGGTTCTGGAAGAATCGGCGTAGAAGGTTCTGCGTGTAGAACATTTTGACCTCGAACAAGCAACACGGTTCTCGAATTTACCAGAATATTACATTAGATGTCAACAAAAAGGCGTCCCCGCGGCCAGGAATCGAACCCTGGCTTTTCGCGTGGGAGGCAGTCGCTATAACCGTTAGGCCACGCGCGCGCTGCCTACTTGGCAAGCTGCGCGCGCGGCATTACTCCCCCCCCTATAAAAAGTGCATCGCCCCGATGCAACACAAAACAAACAAAGCAAATAAAAAGGACGGTAAACTAAGAGTCCTTGGGAAGCATCAGGTGCACAGTCCTATCGGCGTAGTAACGGCTTCATGCGCACGACGTGGACGACTTCAGGCCGTGGTGGGCGGCGTGATGATGTTCTTGTTCCGTCGGGCATGACCTCGTAGTTCAGCTCTCCGAGGCGACGAAGTACCTTGTATGGTCCAAAGTATCGTTTCAGCAATTTCTCACTGAGGCCGCGGCGGCGGATGGGCGTCCACACCCACACCCTGTCTCCGGGCTGGAAATGGACGTCCCTGCGACGAAGGTTGTAGCGGCCCGCGTCGACGCGTTGTTGGGCTTGAATACGGTGTCTGGCGAGCTGGCGGACTTCTTCTGCCCGTTGGGCAACCACCTGGGCGTCGTCACTTCCGTCGACAGCCGGTTCGTGGGGTAACATCGCGTCCAGCATTGTCGCTACTTTTCTGCCATGCACCAGCTGAAACGGGGTTACTCCTGTCGTCTCTTGCACCGCCGTGTTGTAAGCAAACGTGACGTAGGGTAACACCTCGTCCCAAGTCTTGTGCTCTACGTCGACATACATGGAGACCATGTCGGCGATAGTTTTGTTTAGCCGTTCTGTCAGTCCATTTGTCTGCGGATGGTACGCAGTGGTTCGACGGTGGCCGGTGCCACTGAGACGGAGGATCTCTTGCATCAGCTGGGCCATGAAACGATGATCCACGGTCGGTAACGAGGACTTCGGGGGCACCGTGCCGGAGGACAATGGACTCGATGAAAAACTTGGCGACTTCCACAGCTGTACCTGATGGAAGGGCTTTCGTCTCGGCGTACCGTGTGAGATAATCTGTGGCGACGATTATCCAGCGGTTTCCCGACGTTGACGGCGGGAAAGGGCCAAGTAAATCCATTCCGATCTGCTGGAACGGCGTAGACGGGGGAGCAATCGGATGCAGAAGTCCTGACGGCTTTGTCGGCGGTTTCTTGCGTCGCTGACACTCGTGGCATGATCGAGTGTAGAGGTGAACGGTCTTCGGTAGCCTTGGCCAGTAGTATTTTTCTCGAATCCTGGCGAGCGTCCTGCTGTAGCCAAGGTGCCCAGCCGTTGGGTCGTCGTGACAGGCTTGGAAGATCTCATCTCTAAGGTCGGCCGGGATTACAAGCAGCCACGGAGAGATGCTGTCTCCGAAGTTCTCCTTGTAAAGCACACCTTGTCGGAGGACGAAGGTCGGCAGGGCTCTCAAGAAGACACGGGGGATAGTACCCCCTCGTCCTTCGAGGTGCTCGATTAGGGCGCGCAACTCGGGATCATCTCTTTGACGTCGCGCCATGTCGTCGGTGTTCACCGCGCCTAGGAAGCACTCGTCGTCATCGTCGTCGCTGCTACCGGGGGATGTCTCGACAGGGGCTCTGGACAGGCAATCGGCGTCGCTGTGCTTGCAGCCTGACTTGTAGACCACAGTCATGTCGAACTCCTGCAGTCGGAGGCTCCATCGAGCGAGACGTCCTGAAGGGTCCTTTAGGTTCGCAAGCCAGCAGAGCGAGTGGTGGTCCGTGACAACGCGGAAAGGGCTCCCGTATAAGTACGGGCGAAACTTCGTGATGGCCCAGACGACCGCAAGACATTCTTTTTCAGTCGTGGAGTAATTTCTCTCCGCTTTGGAAAGTGTCCGACTTGCGTAGGCGATGACTCGCTCGATTCCTTCTTGCACTTGAACCAGCACCGCGCCAAGGCCTTCGTTACTTGCGTCCGTATGAATCTCGGTTTCCGCATCTTGATCGAAGTGTCCAAGAACAGGAGGAGTCTGGAGCCGTTGCTTAAGCTCGTCGAATGCGTGCTGCTGCTCCTCGGCCCATTCGAACTTCTCGGCGTCCTTCGTAAGTTTTGTGAGTGGTGCGGAAATTCTTGCGAAATCCCGAACGAAGCGTCGATAGTAGGCACAAAGTCCAAGGAATCTTCGCACGGCCTTCTTGTCTGAAGGCGCTGGAAATGCCGCAACGGCGCGAGTCTTCTCGGGGTCTGGGCGGACGCCGTCATTACTAACAACGTGGCCTAGGAACTTCAGTTCGTCATAGGCGAACCGGCACTTGGACGGCTTAAGCTGTGAGTCGTGCAGTCTGTATGGCTTGGAGGACAGCTCGGAGTCGTCGCAAGTGCTCGTCGAAGTCACTTGAAAACACAACGACGTCGTCAAGGTAGACAAGACAGCTCTGCCACTTCAGTCCTGCCAGTACGGTGTCCATGACACGCTGGAAAGTCGCTGGCGCCGTGCATAGTCCGAAGGGCATCACCTTGAACTCGTACAGTCCATCCGGCGTGACGAAAGCGGTCTTCTCTCGGTCCCGTTCGTCGACTTCGATCTGCCAGTAACCGCTCTTCAGATCCATCGATGAAAAGTACCGGGAGTGGCGCAGCCGGTCTAGCGTGTCATCGATGCGAGGGAGTGGATAGACGTCTTTCTTGGTTACCGCGTTCAGCTGTCGGTAGTCCACGCAGAACCTAAGCGTTCCGTCCTTCTTCTTGACAAGCACGACTGGAGAGGCCCACGGACTGCTTGAAGGCTGGATGATGTCGTCGTTCAGCATTTCTTGCACTTGCTCTTGAATGACCTCCCTTTCTTTTACGGAGACTCGGTACGGCGATCGGTGCACAGGGAGCGCGTCGTCCTCGGTAACGATGCGATGCTTCGCAACGGCGGTTTGGCGCACCTTCGACGACTTCGCGAAGCAGTTGCTGTATTCGGCGAGGAGGTCAATCAGCTGTCGTCGTTTCGGGCCTGGAAGCTTCGGGTCGATGTCGAGCTGCGCTGGCGGCGCAATGTCTTGTTGAGGTGGCAATGATTCGTCAGCGATCGCGGCGATATCGGCGGAGTTTCGAAGTTCCTCGACGTGGCCCACAGCGGCACCTTTCGTGAGGTGTTGCGTTTCTTGTCGGAAGTTCGTCACGAGCACCACGGTGCGCCCATCCTGAAGTTCAGCTACTCCTCTTGCGACGCCTATTCCTCTTCCCAGGAGCAATTGAAGGTTGCCTTCCAGGACAACTTCGCCGCAGGTAGCTGTATCGGCCACGACGGGTACGACAACACTTGATCGCGGCGGCAGGTTCACGTGGTCGGTGTCGACTCGGACGGCGGCTGACGCTGTTTGGGGTTTCTCTGAAGGCGGAACAGGCTTCCGCAGCGTCAATCTGTTCTCACCCAGGTCGATGACGGCTCCGTATTCGCACAGAAAGTCCATGCCAAGAATGACATCTCTGGAGCAGTCTTGTAGAACGACGAACTTTACCGGACACGTCTCGCCGTGGATCTCGACGCGAGCAGTGCACCTTCCGATGGGCGTGATGAGATGTCCTCCTGCGGTTCGTATTTGGGGTCCATCCCACGGCGTCATGACTTTGCGAAGGCGGCGAGCGAGCCTCCCACTCAAAACGGAGTAGTCTGCTCCGGTGTCGACGAGTGCCGATGCGTCGTGGCCGTCGATAATAACGTTGAGGTTGTTGGACACCGAAGCAGGAGCGTCGTTGCGATGCGCAGCGTCGGGAGAGTGGGAGCGCTCCGTCGTTCTTGGAGGCTCTTTACTTCGGTCGTCTTCGGCAACGCCACCTCCAGGCGTTGCCGCGCCTAGTTTTCCCGGCGACGCAGGGGAGACAGGCTGTCTCGGCGAGACCGGCGGAAGGGCGATGGCGAGCGTCGGGGGGACGGTGAGCGGAATCCTCGGGGAGTCGACTCAGGAGATGATGAGCGGCGGAGGTAGTTCTCGATGTCCCGAGGTCGCTCTCCGAGACGTGGTCGAGGGTCGTTGGGTGCAAACCCTCGTAGGCCCAGCTGGCGGTAAGGGCATCGTCGGTAGATATGGTCGGCTTCTCCGCAGTGGTAGCACAACGGGCGTCGGTCGGCCGTCCTCCACACGTCGGTTTTTTCGTGGCGCTGCTTGTGCTGGGTGGGCATGCACCCGATCTTCCTGGCGTCGGAAAAACTGCGGCGCTGGAGGTTCACGTCGTGGTGGCGCCATGTACGGGTGAGCAGGGGGAGGTGGTCGTCGAGTAGCGGCGGCGTAGCTCAGCGTCGGTGGTTCGGGAGCGGCGCTGACTTGTGGCTGCAGCGCCTGATGAACTTCTTCCCGGACAATCTCAGTGATTGAGGGCGAATCCGGGCTTGCGGCAGCAGGAAGAAGCCTCCTGATTTCCTCCCGCACAACGTCCCGGATGATGTCGCGGAGATCCGGGCTGTTGCAGCTGGCAGTCGAGAGGGCAGCGACACCGGGAAGTCGCTGGTAATGGGAGGCCCGAGCTTGAAGGGCACGTTCGATGTTTGTCGCCTCGGTGACGAAGGCTTCGACGGTGCCCGGCGGGTTGCGCACGAGGCCTCCAAAGATGTTGTCTCTCACCCCGCGCATGAGGACCCGCAGCTTCTTGTCGTCTGTGGCTCGTGGGTCGGCACGGGCGCTCAGGCGGAGGACATCTTCTACAAAGCTTGTGACGCTTTCGTCGGGGCCCTGCGTTCGAATTCGGAGGAGATCTTCTGCCTTCTGCCGTCGGTGTAGGGTGGCGAACGTCCGCTGCAACTCGGCCACACAGATGTCCCACGACGTAAGCGAAGCCTCGTGGTTCTCGAACCAATGCCTCGCAGTACCCTCCAGCGAAAAGTAGAGGTTCTGGAGGCACTGCTCCGCAGTCCATCCGTTGTGGCGCGCCACACGCTCGTAGTGCTTGATCCAGTCTTCGACATCCTCATGGATCTCGCCGTGGAAGGGAGTCGGCGTACGGGGAGCGGCGGGCAGGTAGACGACGGCGGGAGCGGCGGGGGTCGGCGACTGGTTGGCCATCGTCGGCCTCGTTGGCTGCTTGGTCCTGGGCGGCAGAAGTCCGAATTCCGGGTGTAGGCCTTGGGTGCGTCGACTGAACCGGATCTCGGTAGTGCCTTCGTTGGTTCTTCGTGGACTTGGCGTCGGACTTGCACTGCGGGCCCTCGGAGGGGTACGCGGCAGGGACATGCGTACCCCGCACCTCCACCAAAATGTCACGAATGACAAGTGATGAGGCGGCAAATAACTGAGTAAACTAAACGTTTAATCGGGCGAACTTGTGCCCACAATAAAAAGAAACAAAAGATAACAGTAGAGCGTCGCGGGCGTCGAAGTCGGCGAAAGAGCAGAGTCGAACGCTGGGGCGAAACTGACTGCGGCTCGCCACGCGGAGCCCCTTATGTACACGCGTGGGGTTCTGGAAGAATCGGCGTAGAAGGTTCTGAGTGTAGAACATTCTGACCTCGAACAAGCAACACTGGTTCTCGAATTTACCAGAACTATTACAGTCAGATGTCAACAAAAAGGCGTCCCCGCGGCCAGGAATCGAACCCTGGCTTTCGCGTGGAGGCACGTCGCTATAACCGTTAGGCCACGCGCGCGCTGCCTGCTCGGTCAAGCTGCGCTCGCGGCATTACTCCCCCCCTATAAAAGTGCATCGCCCCGATGCAAGCACAAAACAAACAAAGCAAATAAAAGAACGGTAAGCTAGAGAGTCACTTGGAACACATAAGGTCCACAGTCCTATCGAGCGTAAAACGGCTTCATGCGCACGACGTGGACGACTTCTGGTCGTGGAGGGCGGCGTGATGAAGTCCGTGTTCCATCGGGCATCACCTCGTAGTTCAGGTCCCCGAGTCGACGAAGCACTCTGTAGGGTCCGAAGTAACGCTTCAAGAGTTTTTCGCTGAGACCACGGCGGCGGATCGGTGTCCATACCCACACCCTGTCTCCGGGCTGGAAGTGGACGTCCCTGCGACGAAGGTTGTAGCGGCCCGCGTCGACGCGTTGTTGGGCTTGAATGCGGTGTCTGGCGAGCTGGCGGACTTCTTCTGCCCGTTGGGCAACCACCTGGGCGTCGTCACTTCCGTCGACAGCCGGTTCGTGGGGTAACATCGCGTCCAGCATTGTCGCTACTTTTCTGCCATGCACCAGCTGAAACGGGGTTACTCCTGTCGTCTCTTGCACCGCCGTGTTGTAAGCAAACGTGACGTAGGGTAACACCTCGTCCCAAGTCTTGTGCTCTACGTCGACATACATGGAGACCATGTCGGCGATAGTTTTGTTTAGCCGTTCTGTCAGTCCATTTGTCTGCGGATGGTACGCAGTGGTTCGACGGTGGCCGGTGCCACTGAGACGGAGGATCTCTTGCATCAGCTGGGCCATGAACGATGATCCACGGTCGGTAACGAGGACTTCGGGGGCACCGTGCCGGAGGACAATGGACTCGATGAAAAACTTGGCGACTTCCACAGCTGTACCTGATGGAAGGGCTTTCGTCTCGGCGTACCGTGTGAGATAATCTGTGGCGACGATTATCCA
Organism: Ixodes persulcatus; assembly: GCA_013358835.2. Taxonomy (NCBI): domain Eukaryota; kingdom Metazoa; phylum Arthropoda; class Arachnida; order Ixodida; family Ixodidae; genus Ixodes; species Ixodes persulcatus. The sequence continues at coordinate 1,877,361 of JABSTQ010011430.1, read as the reverse complement.
GCGGTTTCCCGACGTTGACGGCGGGAAAGGGCCAAGTAAATCCATTCCGATCTGCTGGAACGGCGTAGACGGGGGAGCAATCGGATGCAGAAGTCCTGACGGCTTTGTCGGCGGTTTCTTGCGTCGCTGACACTCGTGGCATGATCGAGTGTAGAGGTGAACGGTCTTCGGTAGCCTTGGCCAGTAGTATTTTTCTCGAATCCTGGCGAGCGTCCTGCTGTAGCCAAGGTGCCCAGCCGTTGGGTCGTCGTGACAGGCTTGGAAGATCTCATCTCTAAGGTCGGCCGGGATTACAAGCAGCCACGGAGAGATGCTGTCTCCGAAGTTCTCCTTGTAAAGCACACCTTGTCGGAGGACGAAGGTCGGCAGGGCTCTCAAGAAGACACGGGGGATAGTACCCCCTCGTCCTTCGAGGTGCTCGATTAGGGCGCGCAACTCGGGATCATCTCTTTGACGTCGCGCCATGTCGTCGGTGTTCACCGCGCCTAGGAAGCACTCGTCGTCATCGTCGTCGCTGCTACCGGGGGATGTCTCGACAGGGGCTCTGGACAGGCAATCGGCGTCGCTGTGCTTGCAGCCTGACTTGTAGACCACAGTCATGTCGAACTCCTGCAGTCGGAGGCTCCATCGAGCGAGACGTCCTGAAGGGTCCTTTAGGTTCGCAAGCCAGCAGAGCGAGTGGTGGTCCGTGACAACGCGGAAAGGGCTCCCGTATAAGTACGGGCGAAACTTCGTGATGGCCCAGACGACCGCAAGACATTCTTTTTCAGTCGTGGAGTAATTTCTCTCCGCTTTGGAAAGTGTCCGACTTGCGTAGGCGATGACTCGCTCGATGCCTTCTTGCACTTGAACCAGCACCGCGCCAAGTCCTTCGTTACTTGCGTCCGTATGAATCTCGGTTTCCGCATCTTGATCGAAGTGTCCAAGAACAGGAGGAGTCTGGAGCCGTTGCTTAAGCTCGTCGAATGCGTGCTGCTGCTCCTCGGCCCATTCGAACTTCTCGGCGTCCTTCGTAAGTTTTGTGAGTGGTGCGGAAATTCTTGCGAAATCCCGAACGAAGCGTCGATAGTAGGCACAAAGTCCAAGGAATCTTCGCACGGCCTTCTTGTCTGAAGGCGCTGGAAATGCCGCAACGGCGCGAGTCTTCTCGGGGTCTGGGCGGACGCCGTCATTACTAACAACGTGGCCTAGGAACTTCAGTTCGTCATAGGCGAACCGGCACTTGGACGGCTTAAGCGTGAGTCGTGCAGTCTGTATGGCTTGGAGGACAGCTCGGAGTCGTCGCAAGTGCTCGTCGAAGTCACTTGAAAACACAACGACGTCGTCAAGGTAGACAAGACAGCTCTGCCACTTCAGTCCTGCCAGTACGGTGTCCATGACACGCTGGAAAGTCGCTGGCGCCGTGCATAGTCCGAAGGGCATCACCTTGAACTCGTACAGTCCATCCGGCGTGACGAAAGCGGTCTTCTCTCGGTCCCGTTCGTCGACTTCGATCTGCCAGTAACCGCTCTTCAGATCCATCGATGAAAAGTACCGGGAGTGGCGCAGCCTGTCTAGCGTGTCATCGATGCGAGGGAGTGGATAGACGTCTTTCTTGGTTACCGCGTTCAGCTTTCGGTAGTCCACGCAGAACCTAAGCGTTCCGTCCTTCTTCTTGACAAGCACGACTGGAGAGGCCCACGGACTGCTTGAAGGCTGGATGATGTCGTCGTTCAGCATTTCTTGCACTTGCTCTTGAATGACCTCCCTTTCTTTTACGGAGACTCGGTACGGCGATCGGTGCACAGGGAGCGCGTCGTCCTCGGTAACGATGCGATGCTTCGCAACGGCGGTTTGGCGCACCTTCGACGACTTCGCGAAGCAGTCGCTGTATTCGGCGAGGAGGTCAATCAGCTGTCGTCGTTTCGGGCCTGGAAGCTTCGGGTCGATGTCGAGCTGCGCTGGCGGCGCAATGTCTTGTTGAGGTGGCAATGATTCGTCAGCGATCGCGGCGATATCGGCGGAGTTTCGAAGTTCCTCGACGTGGCCCACAGCGGCACCTTTCGTGAGGTGTTGCGTTTCTTGTCGGAAGTTCGTCACGAGCACCACGGTGCGCCCATCCTGAAGTTCAGCTACTCCTCTTGCGACGCCTATTCCTCTTCCCAGGAGCAATTGAAGGTTGCCTTCCAGGACAACTTCGCCGCAGGTAGCTGTATCGGCCACGACGGGTACGACAACACTTGATCGCGGCGGCAGGTTCACGTGGTCGGTGTCGACTCGGACGGCGGCTGACGCTGTTTGGGGTTTCTCTGAAGGCGGAACAGGCTTCCGCAGCGTCAATCTGTTCTCACCCAGGTCGATGACGGCGCCGTATTCGCACAGAAAGTCCATGCCAAGAATGACATCTCTGGAGCAGTCTTGTAGAACGACGAACTTTACCGGACACGTCTCGCCGTGGATCTCGACGCGAGCAGTGCACCTTCCGATGGGCGTGATGAGATGTCCTCCTGCGGTTCGTATTTGGGGTCCATCCCACGGCGTCATGACTTTGCGAAGGCGGCGAGCGAGCCTCCCACTCAAAACGGAGTAGTCTGCTCCGGTGTCGACGAGTGCCGATGCGTCGTGGCCGTCGATAATAACGTTGAGGTTGTTGGACACCGAAGCAGGAGCGTCGTTGCGATGCGCAGCGTCGGGAGAGTGGGAGCGCTCCGTCGTTCTTGGAGGCTCTTTACTTCGGTCGTCTTCGGCAACGCCACCTCCAGGCGTTGCCGCGCCTAGTTTTCCCGGCGACGCAGGGGAGACAGGCTGTCTCGGCGAGACCGGCGGAAGGGCGATGGCGAGCGTCGGGGGGACGGTGAGCGGAATCCTCGGGGAGTCGACTCAGGAGATGATGAGCGGCGGAGGTAGTTCTCGATGTCCCGAGGTCGCTCTCCGAGACGTGGTCGAGGGTCGTTGGGTGCAAACCCTCGTAGGCCCAGCTGGCGGTAAGGGCATCGTCGGTAGATATGGTCGGCTTCTCCGCAGTGGTAGCACAACGGGCGTCGGTCGGCCGTCCTCCACACGTCGGTTTTTCGTGGCGCTGCTTGTGCTGGGTGGGCGTGCACCCGATCTTCCTGGCGTCGGAAAAACTGCGGCGCTGGAGGTTCACGTCGTGGTGGCGCCATGTACGGGTGAGCAGGGGGCGGTGGTCGTCGAGTAGCGGCGGCGTAGCTCAGCGTCGGTGGTTCGGGAGCGGCGCTGACTTGTGGCTGCAGCGCCTGCTGAACTTCTTCCCGGACAATCTCAGTGATTGAGGGCGAATCCGGGCTTGCGGCAGCAGGAAGAAGCCTCCTGATTTCCTCCCGCACAACGTCCCGGATGATCTCGCGGAGATCCGGGCTGTTGCAGCTGGCAGTCGAGAGGGCAGCGACACCGGGAAGTCGCTGGTAATGGGAGGCCCGAGCTTGAAGGGCACGTTCGATGTTTGTCGCCTCGGTGACGAAGGCTTCGACGGTGCCCGGCGGGTTGCGCACGAGGCCTCCAAAGATGTCGTCTCTCACCCCGCGCATGAGGACCCGCAGCTTCTTGTCGTCTGTGGCTCGTGGGTCGGCACGGGCGCTCAGGCGGAGGACATCTTCTACAAAGCTTGTGACGCTTTCGTCGGGGCCCTGCGTTCGAATTCGGAGGAGATCTTCTGCCTTCTCCCGTCGGTGTAGGGTGGCGAACGTCCGCTGCAACTCGGCCACACAGATGTCCCACGACGTAAGCGAAGCCTCGTGGTTCTCGAACCAATGCCTCGCAGTACCCTCCAGCGAAAAGTAGAGGTTCTGGAGGCACTGCTCCGCAGTCCATCCGTTGTGGCGCGCCACACGCTCGTAGTGCTTGATCCAGTCTTCGACATCCTCATGGATCTCGCCGTGGAAGGGAGTCGGCGTACGGGGAGCGGCGGGCAGGTAGACGACGGCGGGAGCGGCGGGGGTCGGCGACTGGTTGGCCATCGTCGGCCTCGTTGGCTGCTTGGTCCTGGGCGGCAGAAGTCCGAATTCCGGGTGTAGGCCTTGGGTGCGTCGACTGAACCGGATCTCGGTAGTGCCTTCGTTGGTTCTTCGTGGACTTGGCGTCGGACTTGCACTGCGGGCCCTCGGAGGGGTACGCGGCAGGGACATGCGTTACCCCGCACCTCCACCAAAATGTCACGAATGACAAGTGATGAGGCGGCAAATAACTGAGTAAACTAAACGTTTAATCGGGCGAACTTGTGCCCACAATAAAAAGAAACAAAAGATAACAGTAGAGCGTCGCGAGCGTCGAAGTCGGCGAAAGAGCAGAGTCGAACGCTGGGGCGAAACTGACTGCGGCTCGCCACGCGGAGCCCCTTATGTACACGCGTGGGGTTCTGGAAGAATCGGCGTAGAAGGTTCTGCGTGTAGAACATTTTGACCTCGAACAAGCAACACGGTTCTCGAATTTACCAGAATATTACATTAGATGTCAACAAAAAGGCGTCCCCGCGGCCAGGAATCGAACCCTGGCTTTTCGCGTGGGAGGCAGTCGCTATAACCGTTAGGCCACGCGCGCGCTGCCTACTTGGCAAGCTGCGCGCGCGGCAATATAGTATATGTACGTATATCCAGGTTCAAAAACAAATGTTTTATGTATTTAAGCAGACGTACCTTTGATGCACTTGTATAGGATAGTTTGTTAGAAAATGTCCGCATCTTTTCTGTCCCATACAGGCTGTAGCTCATGCAAAGCTCACTTCCGAGCAACCGTTTCATGCTTCCCATTACACCGAGTTTTGCGGCTTGACTCTTCTCCAATCCGTGAATATACGAACATGAAAAAATACCATAAAATATTTCAATGCGTGAGCTCACATACAATAAAAAAAGTTTACCATGTGGACAGATTCCGAATGTGTAAAAATTATTATATAATATTGCATGAATAGATTTAATAGACTAAACACGTTATTGCAAATATATTATTTGGGGCTTGTAGAAATATGAGGAAACCACAATGCAGCTGACAGCATGGTGACTTACGTGTATAGGAATTCCTCGGCGGTGGTACGGAGGCTGAAGTCACACATTGCTGATGACAGGAGGTGGTGACAAACGCGGACTGTCTGGCAGCTCTCGGTCACAACTGAGTGCCCGTAGTCGCAAGCTTGGGGCAGGACTTGGTCCGTAGTTCTGCTGTGGTGAATGCATGGAGTCATGTGAATCTCTATTGGCCAGTTGGTTCGAATTTTCTTTTTCACATGCCACCGGTATTCACCTATAACAAAATATAAATTATTTTATTATCGATACATCATATCGGGTATTTAAAAGCTGTAACAGACCAGTGATTATTGTTGAATGTGCCCGAATGCAAAGGTGTAACGTATTTTCTACTTTCGAAATTAAATGATTTTTCTACTTTCGATAAATACTGTTCAGAATGAATCTCAACGATCATGATGGACAAACACGTGTTAGTTTTGCTCTCCATGTACTAGCAGTCGGTGAAATATTTGTAGACAAACGAGCAACGTTCACCCCCTCAACCCGGAGCTGCATGAACTGGTACCTGCTTTATGCCGGTACCAGTTCTTGACAGCAACGAGCTAGGCTTGGCTACTTAGAAGACACGTGCTCTTCCCCGGACATTGTTAGAGCTCGGCAAGATTCCTCGCCACTGTAATTGAACACAAGCTCTAACTCGAACGTTGATCAAGACATTGATTGTTATCGAGCCCAAGCCGAACAATGACGCAGTGCTCGTCTCCAATCCACAGGTTACATTCATCTGACGCGATCACGAGGTTACCACACGATCTGAGAAATCTGTTACCCCCGTGAACACACCAGCAACATTTCCGAGGGCAAGAATGAAAGGAATAGCCACAGTTGGCCCTTGATATTACACAAAATAATAAACCTTCTGGCTAAGCAAGTAGCATTACGTGTTATTACGCTTTTGTACCGGTTGTGTGAGTAAGGTCGTGCAACTCGCGTAAAATGTCAACTCAAATGTGTTGTCTCGCCCATTAAACATTCTAGGCATGCGTTTGCAACATTACAAGATGTTTCTTTAGTTATCAGGGTGGTGGGGTACTCACAAGCATATGACAAGATTCGCACTGGGAAGAGCCCCCATGTCGAGGAGCCACGTTCTGTCGAATTATTTGTTCTCGGCGCTTGTCTAACATATGTGTCGGCCAACGACACCTCTCCCACCCTTCAAGCCATTTCCATGGCACATATCTTACTGACTGCTTTGCTAAGAACTCCGCTACAGCAAGCCATTGTTCGGGTCTGGGTAGCATTCCTCCTAAAAGAGAAAGTAAGAAGTCCGTTTAAAATAACCTTCAAGGTCTGACAACATTCGAGAGAGGAATAGGAAATTAGGACATACTATGAGTTATGTAGCAGCGGTGCCACAACGTAGCCTTTTTGTTTACTTTAAAAACACACACTTGGTAATAAATGAGCCTTCGGGCAAGACAGATGGCACTCCACGCGGCCCAGAAGGCTTGAAGGTCTTCAACTATGAAGGCGAAAGAGGGCAGTCGTACAGGCTGTGCAGGCCTTCGGGCTTGTAGCCCGTTATATCGCCATTTGCCCAATCTGACACCGTCACAATGTTCCCGTCTTTCATTAGACAACACAAGTTGGCGTCAGAGCATAGCTAAATAGTGAGTGCTCTTTGTTCTCGGGATTCTTCTTATTACATGGCGCATCTCTGAAAGTCGTCTACTTATTTGTTCATGAGGTTTCACACACGAGCGCAGACACTTCTTTAATTTTTGCAAAACGTTCTCATACAAAACGCGGAAAATGCATCAAGGGGTCCATGAATCTCGGCGTCTTCGGCTAGGTGACACAAACCATGAACATTATCGACAAGATGCGCTTTGCCATACAACTGGCCAAACTGATGAACGAAAAGAAGAAGCAGATCGGAAGCATAGCCATTAAAATCACCATAGCGAATGTGATGCAAGTATAAATATGCCTACTTGAAGGAGAAGAAAATAGTTGTACAGTTGGACACGAAGAACCCTTTTTAAGAAAAACTGGCGCAGTGTACAACATCGATGAACGGTATTCTGTAGCTTTCCATCTTTTAAGATCTTGAAGCCCACGAGGTTGCCTCTGAAATTTGCTGAGTAGCGCACAGTTTTCCAAAAGCTCAGTGAGGAGGCGACGTTGATGGTTTCCAAGCTTAAAAGGCCAGGGATCTGAAATTCCAAATGCCTAACCGCCGCTTTACGACGCCTAAGCAAACACCACGCATGTAGTCAATCGAAAAGGATAAATACCATTTCCACACTTAAATCACAGACTGGGGATTTGGAGTTATGGTGACCGGCGTCATCATTGTTTCTGCATGTCTCGTCACTCCTTAGAACAAACTTAGGGACCGAAGGAAATATCATTCTTCCCTCATACCGTTCTCCCTTTTGCGTGCAGCGGTCGCATGAGCTGTAGCCAGCATGACCCTTGGTACATTTGACAAAAGAACGCGCTGGAACGTCGCATATAATGGCAGTCAAATCAACCGTTAAGCGTTGATCTCCATGTTCAATGCCCTCTTTTTGAAGCTCCTTCATTTCAGAAATAAAGGGCCGAAGAAACTCCACAATGTACAGAGCGCGACACTGTTAACGCGAACAAGCGATCGCCGGTTTTTACAGTTTTACTCTTTAAAACCAAGGGATGTCATCCAAGTTATTATTGCAACGGAAAGAGCTCATTTAGTTCTATAATGTAAACGATAAAATTTCGTGCTCGCTAATACTATATAGAAGTAAAATGCGAAAATGCGCCGATGTCGTGTTCGCGCTAACAGTGTCGCGATGTGTACTTTGGCTTGCCCTGCCCACAAAATATGCCAACCACGAACGGAGAGTAGTCATTCGCGTTGAACACCTAACACAATATCGGCCAAAGGCAAGTAGACGAGCTTTTGTATAAAGCGAGTCCATCAATATTCACATGCAACTCAACGCGATGCTCACAGTGGCGGAAGCCACAACCAAGCTTCAACAGAAGTCGGGCGCCTAGGCCCAAATGAATCAAATCGTCATCCAAAATCGCCGCCTTTCTTTTTGTTTGTGATATCGTTCGTGCATCGTTTGGAACGTCTCTAAATCCCATGTCACGGATACGGCATGCGATGTTGTTAATCGCCTGGTGGGAAAAGTGGTGCTTTAGTGCTATTCCTCGTATTGTTTTGGTGATATTCGACGCATTCATAGGCTTCGAAACCCTACCTCTTCAGTCAAGTCATCAGCGCTTTCCTCGGAAACGCCACCTTCTTCACAGGAACTTCCTGAAGAGCTTAGACATAACGACTCGTCGCAAGACGCCCTTTATCGTATCGAACAGAAGGCTGACCATGGGGTTCCAATAACATTTCATCTTGGATGATCCGAGGTTCATCAACGGTAGAAACGTTTGAGCGCATTTGACTAAAAGTAGGCAACAGGTTTTCTTTTGATTGGGCCAGGTCGTTGCCCTCGCCACCACTAAACGATAGAAGTTCGCAATTTCCCTCAATTTCTCTAAGAACATCATCTACTTTCCTTTTAGCCTTCTTTGTACTGTCCACCTTGACATTCTGGAAATAGAACAGACAAAACCGTGTGGCATATCTGAGATATCCTACGATATTTAGCATGTTCAGAAAGCTTAGAGTATGCTTTTTCTATTGATCACAAATTTAATTCTGCATTTAAAATATAAATGGCAGTATACTCTCGTAAAGCAAGGACTATTTTGAAAATGTATCAAATTGGAAATCGATTTTCTCAAAAACCCCATCTTTTATTTGGCTCATTTTTTTCTCCAGCTACCTACTGCAGTGCGTTCTAATCTATGAAAAAATAAATATTCTGCTTGGTTGGACGCGTTAAAGCTTGAAGCTGGGCATTTGTTTGATTTGTTTGCCAGTGATACGTGACTCGCGCAAAAATACACTAATTCAAAATTACCGCCTTTAAAATTTTCAGTAGCTACTTGCAAACTCACTTATCCCTTTCGTAAAAACATTGCTAGAGAATTCGAGCTTGGGCCGCAATTCTAACCAGCAGGACAATTACGCACTAAAGCGCTCAGTACGGCATAATTACAAGATTCATGATTTACTACAGGCGAAACAAACAATATATTACACTAATTATAAAGGCGAAAAAGAAAACAAAATCACCAGCCTCATGTTAGGCGGTGTACCACAAAAAAAGTTATAGTACTGGTTGCAGTTGCATCAATATGAATACAACGAACAATAAAGGAAAAAAAAAATAGTATAAACGGTACCTATGGCAGTCGATGCCTGAGACTTGAAATAACAGGATAAAAAAGATCACTAGTACTAAAATTGAAACAGAACCAGTAATGGCAAGCGGTGTGCCAGAAAACAAAAATTGAAGTTACATTTCACCAATTTTGACGAAGTCCACGTAGCTGACGTAATTATTGTTATTATCATTATTACTGTTGTTGGTTAGTCACACACGCCCTTGCTCGCTTTTCCAAACTTCCGTCCCGTGGATAGGCCCAACCACATAAGCAAACGTTATAATAGAAATTATTATTATTTGAACTGCTCTTTGGGGGAGGGGGGGGGGGGGGGGTAACGCAGCTATTTTAATTCACTCCTACAAACCCTCGCTGGCTTAGACGATCCCGCCCTGTGCCGTCTCGAAATCACCCCATGTCACTAAATTATTATTATTATGAGGCCCATGCTACCCCAGTCCGACCGAACTCTTCGGAACTTCAACCACCTGCTCCTTTATAACCATTCCTGCCTTTAATTAAGCTTCCCTACGCTGCGCCGGCTTTCGCTTTTTTCGCACCTGAATTACTGCCATATACTATAACGCATTACCACACTTACAAATCTTTAAAAAAAAATAACCTATTGCAGAGGAAATGTGTGCGCCTCAGTGAGAATGCTTTCTACGACTCGAGCACCCAGAGTTTCTTTATAAAATATATATATTTCCTCGTTACAACATGTACAAGTATAGACTCGCGATCAGTTTTAAGTTAGAAAAGAAAAGAAATAGTGATAGCTTAATAAACCTTGCAGAGCTAAAGGAACATGTTACTTCCTACCCAACCCGTTCAGTGGAACACTAAATTGTAGCACTGTGTCATAATCATTATTCTATGCAATCACTCAAATTCACACTGCCCACAATATTCAACGCCTTGAGAAAAAATAACATTCATATTATTATTATTCATATCATATTATTCATAATAACATTCATATTATTTATATTACAATGCAGCACTTACGAAATGGGTTAAAGTGGGACGAAAATGAACAAATCAATTTGCGAGACCTGTTTAATTTTGTATTTAACTTTGTTATGTTGGTTTTCTCGCTGTTTTCCTTTACGCTGTTGCTTTGTTTTGACTTCTGTATGAGACTGCAAGGGAGCATGGGACTTCGTCAAGCTATTTATACAGTTTTTCCCCTTGCTTCCTCCATTTATGAATTGGAATTGGAAATAAAGTTTCTAATATTATTATGTTATTATTACCTCGTTTTTTTTTCGATAACATTTTCAGCTTTCCTATAAATCAGATGAAAATTAGCGCTCGTTCCTGTTGTTTGTGTCTAGACCCCTGTCTTTTTAACATGCGTATTTAGTACCGCCAAATGCGTAATTCAGAATGTTTGAACATTTACTGAAAATACAGCTAAAATATTCAGAAACCAAAATTAAAAGGGAGCTGTCTTAAAACGAAACACTTAATATCGATTGTAGATTGTGCCCCTATCAGTCACCTATGAAATCTCTTTTACCGGCGAAAGAACATACGTGGGCCAAACGGGTAGATTGGTCAATATTATGGACCGTCCATACTCCTTCAGTTAAGTCCAGTCTTTTGGACATTTTAGTCGCGCTCGGCGACAGATGTCCCTTTGCTACGAATATCGTCACACATAAAAAAGAGTCAGTGAATGTTAAAGTTAGAATGAACTTTATGGAGACGAACTTGCGTTTATAATTAAACTAAGAGGTATGTCCTACTTTTTGCTACGGATCCACGGTTTCTTTTGTACGGAGATTGTTATTGAGGTCATTCTGGACAGGAACGCGCGATATGTTCCACCGTTATTCCAGAGCCTGCCAGAAGAGCAGCGAAACGTAAAGTTAAAAACGAGGGTTCGAAATTTGAATTCTGCGCCTCTACTTGGAACGCGTACGTTCCGTCAATTCAGCCATATGTGCGGTTATGTACAAATGGAACAAAACACTTTGGAAATTGAGAAACCAAAAAGTGAGAAATATTTATTGAACAGTTCACGTTGACAGCTACTGCTCTCGGTCGACCCTTCGGGTAGGAAATATTAACTATTGCGTCATCAACGCAACTATCTCTAAAAATGGTTCAGATGTTTTTTTTTTATTATGAAATATTTAGTCGAGTGTAATGTTTCTGGTGTTATTTCCTCTGTCCTCATTCGGCTCCGATTACTAATAATGCTTAGATATGGGCTGGTTGGTTAGACATGGGGATGGTTTGCTGCGCTGCGCGTTTCCTGCATTTACAGCAGAGCAGCAAACCGTCTCCTGGTTTCGATTAGTTCTGTGAACGAGACGTTTACAGCTCTAATCACGGAGAAGTCGAAGTGTAACGTACAATAAAATCACTACAGTTTGCAGTTTCTTGGTGGTGTGCGTATTTCCACTGTGGTTCTTGAATTTCTCATTTATTCATACTCGGCGGAACCTTCTATTCAATAAACCCGCAAATTGAATAATAATACGTTGTAACATAAGGAGGGCTGCTATCATCTAGTCTTGCCCATGCTATATCCCGTAAAACCATTTTCAATTTTTTTTTATTATTTTTGCTGTAAAGAATTTTTTAGAATTTTTTTTTTCTTTCTGAGCCTGAAAGCGGGAATCGATTGAAGAGCACACAGCAAAACACGAACGTAGTGATATCCAAGCAATTCCTTGCTTCGTCAAACTCACCGGTTGAACGTGTTGTGAATCAGCAAACATTTCCGTATATTTTGGAACTGAAGTTACTAATGTCTTCCTTCTAAGAAATCGTCTGGCAGCCTGTATCTTTTTCTAACTAAAGTGCTTACCGGTTGTCGACCAGGATAATATCGAACGAGAAGAAAAATACTTGTTATTTAACCTTGCAAGCGGAAATCGTACGCCACCGAGATCAATTTTCCTCAATTTTCAAACATTAAGACCAAACAGGATTAAAAAAAAAAAAAAAAAAAACACGGGGCTTTGAACGGGAAAAGAAGAGACATCAAAAGTATAAAGTGTTTTTGTTGTTGTTGTTGTTTACATTGAGGGTCTTGAACTATATGTTTGCTTTCAAGATCAAAATGACTCGCAATGTACACTACACCAAGGGGTTAAGTACAATCATCACTGGCGAGTTGAGAGCGGCGGCGTGTGTCTCTGAAATGCCTGGCCTACATCATGCGTTCGTTGCCCTTCGCAGTGATTTGGCGGCGCGTGGATGCCCATGGCTCACGAGGCGATCGAAGCCGTATCGAAGGTAAGAAGCCAGAGCCTGAAGGCGGGGCAGCCCAAACTCCTCCCTGCCCTCCTCATTCTGTCGGTGACACTGCGAGTAGAAACAAAGAGAGAGGAAGAGACGGGAGCGCAAGAGGACGTCAGAACACCGAGCTCTGGTTCGGAACGATTAGAGGGTAGACGCGAAGCGAGCTGCCTTTATCTCTACCATAGCCTCCTCTATACTCACAAAGCCTGGCAGTTCGACGACAGAGCACTGAAAGTGCCCGGTCGCAGATTTGGAGCGCGAGGATCCGGTAGCACAGAGCATCAAAGAGCCATTTCTCGGGGAACCTGTACGTCAGCGCACAGCGTTTGCAGCGGCGACGACCCGAAACACACTCGTTCGCTCGGAAGAAGTGTGTTTCGGCGCCTCGCCGCAGCGGGGCGCCAGTCACGTGGCTCTCCTTTCATCCGTTGTCTGCCGCTCCCCCTTTTCCATTTCGGCGGCCGCTTCTCGTGGCGATCTGCGAGGCTTTGTCAGTATATAGGAGGCTGTGTGTCTACTCACTGTTCGAACGCTGAACGCCGGCGTTCTGATTTGTGCGTTCCAGTTCGAACGCATTCGAAAAGTGAGTACAGGCAAAGGCGGCTAGCTTTGCGTGCACCCACTAATCATTCCCTTAGGAGATCAGTGGTCTGGCGTTCCTGCGCAATCTCGTCTCATCCTCTCATCTTTCTCTCGGTTACTGCTAGCACAGGCCCTTAAAAAGTCTCGTTCGATTTCTTGGCCCATTTTCTCAGCGATTCTGTTGTCTGGTTGTTAAGCACTAGTTATATTCAATGACTAGCTGATATACCTGTCGTACAAAACAGTGGTTCCGGTTGTGCAACTTTCACGAGTCCAAAGAGATCAAAGTGTGTAGTCGGGCAAGTTGGTGGATGACCAGAATAAATATAACAGCGTAAAAGGGGACACAATTACAAGCCTTGTGTTTGTGTGTGTCCGCCACTTGGTCCGTATGTTTCTCATTTGCGTCGTTTTGTGTGTTCCCTTCAATAGAGCAAATGAAAGTAGAAGAGCTCTCATTCGACGTGGAGCTTTAACTTTTTACTCGGGTGTACATACTCCGACAATGATTTCCCATTCTGCCTCCGACATTTATGGAGAAAAAACGAGGGTGGGATGAAAGAAATTTTGGACGTGCTAACTTTAAGCTTATTTCTTTTTTTTTTTTGTGTGTGTGTGTGTGTGTGTGTGTGTGTGTGTATGTTTCGTTTGAAATATGGATATGGAAATATAGCTAAAACGTGTTGTATTTTTTGTTGTCGGCAAAATAAGATGTTTCGATTGCGCTAAAATATTCCTCTGCCTGAAAGTATACTCTGCCTTGAAAAGTGTCTTACACCATAACAGGTTACGCAACAAAATACCATTACGTGGTACGCCTGACTGCACTTCGTGCGTTTGATTACGGGTGCTTTCTATCCCTAGTAGCCGGATATAGAAAAACGCTCGGTCTTTCTATTTTCTATATCTGGCTTCAGCCAAGCGAAGCGTTTAACAGTAATCTATAGACATATTTAGCCTTCAACCGAAATCTTAGTGATCAGTGGTACCTCCCCGTCGAGGGTCACTCGGATTTCGCGGAACTCGGCCGGGTTCGGAAATTGCAGAGGGGAAATCTGTTGGCGGGAACTGACTCAGATTCACTATAACGGCTTGTGTTTTCATTCTTATTGGATACCTCTGGTTCAACCATGACCCCAGGATTGCTAGTAAACATTAATAAACGTGACACTCAAACGTAGAATTGTGGTGTAAGTGTATATCTAGTTTTTAGAGCGCAGCTCTTAATCGCCCGTTTCCGGCTTGAGCGGTGTCGCCGTCGCCGTCGCTGCAACCGCGCTTTGCATTATGGGACGTTTCCTATACTGACGTCACACGTGCGTCAGGTTTGACGTCACGAGGGTCACTAGGGTCCCGAGTGACGTGGCGACGAAGGTCACGACCTTCACAATGACCTTCATGAGGCCTTCACGAGTGACGTCACGAAGGTTTCGACGAAGGTCACGAGTGACGTAACGAGGGTCACAAGTGACATCACGAGTGACGAAACGAGGAAGGGGGAGGAGGAGGGGAATGGGAGGAGAGGGAGGTAGAGGTTAGGAGGAGAAGGAGAGGAGGAGTGAGGAGGGTAGGGGAGCAGGAGTGGCGGAGGACCGGAGGAGGAGGAGGAAAGGATACCCTCCTCTCCGTACCCTCCCCTCCTCCTCCTCAAGAGCTGCGCTCTAATTCGGCATTACAGGGAATTGTAACGGCCTTACATTTTTTTCTTACTTTTTTGTTACTTTGAGTTCGTACACACGCGCGCTTCTCCAACACCACCTACGGAGATAAAAAGGCAGTAGGTTAGATTTTCCACGTTACCCCAAACCGGCCAACGCGTCACTAGGAGAATACACGAGTGCTGCACCAGCATTCGACTGGAACTGTTCAGTCAATAGAAACACGTGTCCCTGGCGAACGCGGACATAGCACGCGTGTCTAAACTGTGCCCCGTTCTTTACTTGGCGTGAAAATCCAGGACTATGACTCTCCTTCTCGGTGGTATTGGCCTCTCTTCCTCTCTCTCTCTCTCGCTTTCTCCCTTACTTCTTAACCCGGAGTTGATTGTTGCCACGCTCTGTACCTCTCTGTTTTCCTTTGTAATACGCTTAAATAATTGCAATGAGCGCGCTCAGAAAGTCACATTTCTGTTGAAAATTCTTACTTTGAAGACAGAAGTTTCCTGCTGTTTACTAGAGTTTTCCGCACAATAATGCTATTCCTTAATTGCACCGTGCATAGTGCAACGTGTTAGATAAGTGAGCTGAGAATAGCGCGGCATTCTGAAATTGATATTAGCGCACCAAGGCCACACAAATTTAGCCAGCTATGATTTCCTCCTTCAATTGGTTACTTCATCACATTACCGCCACGTGGATTTTGGCAGGAACTGCTGTCGCAGCGCTTTGTCGATGAAGCCGGGAAACATCGTCCGCAGTTTTCACCCTCCACCATTGAAAAAAAAAAGAATAAAATCTTGGAAACACGGCGGCTAGAGGTCGTCAAATATTAGCCCTCTATGAGGTAAGTGGGAGTGCGAACACAAGAACGTGTGCGAAAAACGGGGCCAGAAAAAGAACACGTCCGTGTTTGATCCCCCGGCGCCGAGAACGAGGAAAGTCGACTTGCAAGCATTTCCTCTTTTGCCGTTCTGTCTTGGTCATTTAGAGAGCACGTGTGAAGCGCTTCCTTTCTTGTTGATCCCCACGCTTTGGTTTGCCTCGGTATTGCCCACTAATTTACACGTCAATGAGCGTCCGAAAAATAATGGAGGCGATTTTCCTGCTTCCACGGTATAACCTTCGTGTCTTTCCTTCCCCGTAGCCAAGGGCGCCAAAAACCCGTGACGTTGTTTATTGTGCGCCAAGGGGTAGGGAAGGGGCCTGCTAAATATTGCCCATTGAGCTCACGGGGATGTCATTACACCTATTCTGCGTAGCAGCGATCAAACTGTGTTACAGCTGCAGGTAATCGGATCTCGTAAAAGTTTCCTGTTAGAACTCCGAATGAATAATAGCAGGCGTATCTGTGTGCGCAGATAGAAAACTGGTGCCTCCCGAGCTGACCCGCTACACTATAGTTACGAAGAAGAAAACGAAAGAGGTCTTGAGTGCTGTTGATTTTACTGTATAGCGTGTTCAGATAAGGACGCCCATAATGGTGTCATCGCCTATATCTGTTTTCAATATAATGTTTATATAAAGTGGTAAAACATGTTCACACATGCTTTTGCAAAATATGTCCACACTTACTTTTGCAAGAAACTTCATTGTTTTTGTTAAAAATAATCACGTCTGAACACCTTTCAGACGTGATTTTCCCAATTGCGCGTAAAAGCAAATTTGAGTCCCACAAAAATAACAAATGAGATTTTCTACAACGTAAATATTTTTATGTATGGAGCACGCCAATGGGTCTACTTGAAGCAATTAGATTTAGTTTTTTCCGTTTATATTTCAATTGAAATAAAATGGCAAACTTGGCCGTTTTGCAAGAAACGTTATTGTTTTTGTTAAAAATAATCACGTCTGAACTTCTTTCAGACGTGATTTTCCCAATTGCGCGTAAAAGCAAATTTGAGACCCACAAAAATAACAAATGAAATTTTCTACAACGTAAATATTTTTATGTATGGAGCGCTTCAATGGGTCTACTTGAAGCAATTAGATTTATTTTATTTCAGTTTATATTTCAATTGAAATAAAATGACAAACTTGGCCTTTTGCGCAACGTTTTCATATTTAAGCATAATTACGAATAGCGTACAGGTAGACAGGTACTTGAAAATCTAAATACACAAAAGAATATATTCACACAGCCCTGAACTATGAGCTCGTCTGTATGTAGTCAAACTTCCTGTTCTTCCACCCTAAGGTATAGGATGCCAGCCCAACAAACAAGAGAAAAGAAAAGTGATAGACAAGGCAAAGGGAGGAAAGGTAAAAGATAAAGAAAAGGAGAGAAGACTAGAAAAAGGAAAATAGAAGAGAAAAAAGTGATAATAATTACAACACTGCAGAGTCTGAGAGTTACAAAAATTGCAAAAAAATACTTAGAACAATTAATCACTAAAATATATAAACCAGGTGATATGATGGCCTACTGTCGAATACACTATTGGTATAAACTATAAAGAGTCCATGAGTTACAAAAGTCCAAGAGTTACAAAAATTGAATACAAAAACAATCGCGGAAATACAAAAAGGAAAGGGGATATACAGGCCTACTGTCGAGTACACCTTCTGTCTGAATGATGCAGTTCTTTTTCCGATAAGGCTAGGGAGGGAGTGCTAACGCAGTGGGCATCCCGTCCTAGAAGGTTCAGCACAATACGAACCCAGGGGGAAAAACCTCTTCTACCTCTTAACTCTGCACATTCCAAGCGAGTAAAGAGAGGCATTGTGAGGTCATGCCTTAAGAACTCCGTTACCAATTCATGCTTACATTCAGCGCAGGCGAGCTCTGATGGGCAAGTATCAAGGCTAAGGTCCACTAGGTGTCCTCTTCGCGTATTGACGTCGGTAACAGAGGTTCTCCTCAGAGAAATCATGCTAGGTAGCGGCGCAAAAATACCCAGACAGGACAACCAGACCGGTGGTCGTGCCATATACGCACAATCTATCTCATGGTTTAAAGAAGATAGCAAACTGAGCAAATGGGAATGTAGTCTTTCAGCACCACACAAATTTCACAGCCTCTGCAAAAAAGTAATCACCTCTTCAATCAGCACAGTCTGCTGCACAAGGACGCACAGATCCAACTTCGTCACATCGCGATCAAAAAGACCACCAGAAATTTTTGATGGTCCATTCTCGCAGGTTGGGTGGAAAAGACCCCATAAACAAACAAACGTGAAATTTGATTTGGATCGCTATGCAGGTGTTAGGGCCACACTTTGGCGATGGACGTCCTGAGAGGTGGTAGAAATTGAGAGCGAGTCGTGCCTGGCTCTACGAACACTATTTAATAGCAACCAAATTCAGAAGTAAAGAAAGGGTGCACAGAGAGGACACATAGTCGAAAAGAAAAATGGATTAGAACGTACCTGGCGAGCGTTCCGCTCTTTCTAACCGCGACACGAAAAAATTGATAGACGTTTACAAAACTCTCTAACGCGAAATTAGAGCGCAGCTCTTGAGGAGGAGCCGAGAAACGTACGGAGGAGAAGGTATTCCCCTCCTCCTCCTTCGTACCCTCTTCTTCTCCCGTACTCTTCCCCTCCTCCTCTGCTCCTCGTCCTACCCTCCCTTCCTCATCCTCCTCCTCTCCTCTCGTCCTCCTTTCGTCTTCCTCCTCCTTTCATCCTCCTCCTCTCCCTTCATTCTCCTTTTCTCTCCACCTCCTCCGTACATTCCCCTCCTCCTGCTGCGTACCCTCCCCTCCTCCTCTTCCATACCCTCCCCTCCTTCCACAGCTGCCCCGCTAAACTTAGCTGAAGAATCGACGCCAAGTGGCCTAAACAGCAATTCCATTCCTTGCTAAATTTAGCGGGAAATTGAATTGTTGTTGAGGTCACGTGACGTCAATTTTCCCGCTAAATCTAGCAGATAAATTGAATTTGTTCATAGGTGACGTGACACAAAGTCATATGACGTAATTTTCCCCGCTAAATTTAGCGGGGAATTGAATTGCTGTTGAGGTCACGTGACGTCAGTTTTCCCGCTAAATTTAGCGCGGTTACGCCGACGCCAACGGCAACGTCGACGCCACTCAATCCGGAAACGGCCGCCTAAGAGCTGCGCTTTAAAACACAAAAGCTATGAAAGCGTAAGATAGGAACAGAAGCCAAATCAAAGACGCCATACACTCTAAAAAAGCCCGTGAGTCTACTTTCCCGCACAACACTCGGAGAGCCAATCACCGCAACTTACAAAGACAGCTCAGCGAATGACGATGCCGAATCATATGTTTAGACCAAAAAACGCAGTCTGAGTTGTGACATTAAGCAATGCAAAACGTCACGCTTGCATTGCTTAATGTCACAACTCAGACTGCGTTTTTTAGTATGATTCGGCATCGTCATTCGCTGAGCTGCCTTCGTAAGTTGCGGTGATTGGCTCTCTGAGTTTTGTGCGGGAACGTAGACGCACGGGCTTTTTTTAGAGAGTACAGTTCGGAGGAGGAGGAGAGTCTAATCAGGGTCCCAAGAAGTCGGTGGTGGTCCGGTCCCTTGCGCCGCCAGTCGGGGCCGAGAAGTCATGGTGGCTTGGGTGCTTACAGTGCCGAACAGCGCTCACTCACAAGCACACGCACATCGTCGAAGACTTGCTCGGAGCCCACACCAACCATACCGACGAAGCCATGCTCGGGGTTCGCCCACCCACATCGCCGGTGCCTTACCCGGTGTTCCACCAGCCATACCACTGAAGCCTTGCTTCGCGTTCTTCCAGCAACCCGTTTGAAGCCTAGCTCCGCGTTCCACCAACAACCACACCGCGCGCAGCTACCACCTTCTTTTTTTTCGTTTTCTTCCTTTCCTCCGAGCTCGTGTTTTCGGCGCTAACACATCTTACTAAAAACGAAAACCAACAGCAACAACAACAAAAAACAAGGACAAAAATTCTTGAATTCTTTGACTTCTATCAATTCTTGACGGCGCATCATATCTTCTTGATGGCTCGTCAGGCCTTCTTGATGGCCCATCAGACCTTATTGACAGCCTGTCAAAACTTCCTGATGGACCATCACATCTTTCTGACAATTCAACAAACGTTTTTGATGGACCATCAGAGTTCATTGGTGGTGTCTGACGGATCATCAAGCATTTTCTGCTGGTGGCTCATGGACCATTAAACGCTTCTGTTTGTAGCTCACAGACCGTCGAAACGTTTCTTGTGGCGTTTGACGGACCATCGAGACGTTTTGACTTTGACCGTGTGAGACCAGCAGGATATCTCGATAGACCATCAGAACGTCAAAAAAGGCTGATGGTGCTTCTCATGTCATCTTTCGCTGGTGGAAAGAACCTGAATATCTTCGGGAGGTTCCAGCAGTCGCCGAGAGGAGGCACTAAGGATCTCACGTCGTCGCGCTTGCGTGAATTTCAATCGGGGTGGAATGCTGACAGCGGCATGGCTGGATAAGTAATGTTCAATCCGCAATAATCCGCCTACACAATTGTCCTAGGATACTCGAAATTTCACAGACACCTTCTTATAGACTCAGGTATGTTTTTGCCACCCTAGTTTTCTTTTAAATTGTGTTATAGTCCGTTGGTGAAACAATTTGTTGATCCGCTTTGTATGTTCAGTAGATCATGTTTACAATTTAAGTGGAAGATAATCTGCCGAGAAACCCAGTTTGCTTGCTAGAAAATTTATTTGCTAGGCGGACGTGTACTGTGAACTAAATGTTTGCGAGAAAAACGTTCACAAATCGGCGAATGCGGTATTACTGGGCTTACTGCAATCTCGGGCCGACGAGGCTTGCTTATTGCACGCTCTCGCACAACGCCGTCATGTCCAGCATGGACGATGTGGACAGAGGTTAGAAAGCCACGCAACGGACACCGATAAAGTTGCAAGTTTTGGAGTCTTGAAAGTAGCGAGGGGATTTAACACTTTTTTTCTGTTTTGGTTTTGTAGTTTAGTAATTCAACGTTCGGTCATTTCTAAATAGAAATAATACATGCCGTAACCAAAATACTAACTTTTGCATTCAGGTTTCTAAGGAAGTTTGTAAAATACCCTAACGCTTAGGGTGTTCCTTATTTAAAATAATAATAAGCGCAAAATAAAGTTTTCCTTTGTCTGTAATGCAATCCTTGTCTTCTGCCAGTACATATGTGTGATTAGAAATTTATACCAACCATTAGGCCAGCAGACCGTCAAACCATTAGGCCGCCAGATGTCCCAAAATACGACTGATCATCAGACCATCACACCATCAAACCATCAATGTCCCAAAATAAGACAGACCATCAGGCCATCAAACCGTCACACTATCAAGCCATCATTTCATTTCATTTCATTTATTGTTGCTCAAAGACATTCTTTCGGACGTATTACATAAGCGAGGATTTGAAGAAAAAAAATCATACAAAAGCAGAATACAAACAAAGCTTTGGGTTCAAAAACGATCAAACAAGAAATAACAAGATCAGAGGGACCCTTGATTGACTCAGGTCATGTACACAATGCCAAGCACATTCAAACTGATAACAGATTCTCATCTTGGAAACTAATACATCAATAAATCGTCACATTTCTTTCTAAACAACAACTCGTCACGTTCAGTTGCCACAGAGTCTGGGAGCGCGTTCCAATCTGAAATACACAAAACTAACGGAGATGAGAAGAATAGATTAGGGAACAATCACACCATCAAACTATTACGCCATCAAAACATCAGAGCATCACTGTCCTTAAATACGACTCCGTCAGACCACCAGGCCATCATCCCAATGGCAGTCGTGGCGAGGCCGGAACAAAAACAGGTTGCCTCTAAACAAAATGAAAAAAAAAACGAAGTGGAAAGAAGTGGAAAAAAAGTTTAAGTTTTTAGCTGTTGTGCAATAATCACGTACCAGTCGAATCTCATTATTACACTACAAAATATATCTTAAAAATGTTGAATTTTCTTAAAAATGTTTAAATCCTAAGATGTGAACGAATAAATCGATTTAAAATTGAAAGTTAACGAGCTGAACATGTTTTCCCTCTTCTCTGACAAACTTGATTCACTTTACCCAATGGTCCTACCCATAAAACTGTATGTACTAAAAAAAACAATAGGGGAATACAATAAATGTAAGTATATTTTTGTTTTATGTGTCTGTTAAAGGCTGCCTCTTAGGAGTGCAGTATTTAGAAATTTTAATTTTCAACGAGCTAATACTGCTTGTCGAAAAACTCTGGTGGAATAACTTAACTTTAAAAAATCTCAGAGTAGGAAGAAAGCATTTGAACACACTAAAACGAACTCCACATTGTTCCTAATGAGTACGAGTTCCATGATTCACTAATATTTTACATAGAAGTCAAACATTATACAATATCACAGCACGATGCGATATTGCCAGAGTACATTTTAATATTCCCTTGTTTATTTTGCAAAACTATTCACTCTTCTCTAAGAGATATTGTACGTTCTGTTAGAGTTCCGGTGCAGCGCCGAAAGTATGTAGCGCTTATTGACAACTCGTTTAACGGGACGCAGAAGGCCGTCTTCTGGGCGTGAGGGCGATTTCCAAGCCCTGCGTCGCTCGAAGAACCACCTCGATGGAGAGCTGAAGTTCCGTCATGGGGACCTTGGACTTGATCTCAAAACGCCGTATAATGTGGATCAAGAGAATCTTGTCCTCAAGGTTGGCGAACCTTTGCCCTGAATGTAAGAACATGAGATGAACAGTTTTCCTCCAAAATTACTATTAGTTATAGGGATCTTGGGAGCGATCGTGAAGTCTTTTGTTTTATTTACCCGAATTCTATTTAGGAGCTAGATCAATTAATCTCACGTGAATTAGGTATTTTGGGGAAGTGCCTTGCCATTAAAACACTCCAATCAAAGCAACTACAAAACAAAACAAAACAAAAAAAACCTTACACAGTCAGTTTATATTACAATATACGGAGGTTTGTACCTACCTAAACAGTTTCTCGCTCCTCCCGAGAACGGAACGTAAGCAAAAGGGTTCGCTCTTTCTTTAGAAGCCAAGAATCGCTCTGGAATAAAGCTATGCGGGTCAGGGAAGAACCTCGGATGACGCTGCATGAAGTAGATGGCTGCGATGGCCACCGTTCCTTTGGGTATGGTGTATTCGCCTTGAAATAGACAGAACAGTACACATGATTGATCCACAGTCTTGTAAATAAATGTTCGTAGTAAGAAGTAACCCATCACGTGTGTTTTGTAAACGTTCGCTGGTTCCAATTCGTTTGTTGCATCTGATAACTTTCTAAGATAAATGTATCTTAAAGTGGTGCTTGGGTTCTTACCAACTTTCACATCTTCGTCAATGTTCCGAGCGATTAGAGGAACCGGAGGATAGAGTCGCATCGACTCCTGGAACAACAACACAATAAAGACATGTATTGGCAGGTAAAAGTATATCGCATAAACTCTCATGCATATGTCGAAGGAGATCGAAGGTCTGGGTTTTTGTGTAACTTGGAAGCCCAGTAAACGAGAGGCAGACTTCTCAAACAAATGGACTGGATACGGTGTTTGTATCGTTTACATTTTATTTTCCTAAGGTTGAATCACGCATGAGAACTGACATAATTGAACTATAAAAATTATGCTTTCAAATACTCGCCTTTTGTTTCGCGTAGAGTTAAAGAATAAAATAGGTCACGCAGCTATATTGCTCCAATGACTTGGAGTGGTTTTTAATTTAATGTTTGTTTCTGTAACGAATATGGATAATTACATGATTATTCTTCAGTGCTCGATATATCTTATTGACAACGTGATATATCGCAATAAAAATGTACGGTCGGGAGTAAAAGTGAGGAGAACACCGGAGCGCCGACCGATTTGCATCGGCGCACTCTCTGACGGCTCGCCGCCTGATGCCCAGACCCGCGCAGTGCGCACGCGCATCCTTTCTTATCTGCTGCTTTATAGTCGTTTGCTCACTTCAAATCGACGCCCTCTGGTCTGATTGAAACGGTGATAGACGCTGCTTCAGCAGCCATGATTCATTCCACGATTTTCGCTCGTCGCCCTGGACAGCGGCCGACTGACCGAGCTCGCGTGCTCTGCAGCGCGGGCAGTTAACGCGACTCTTTCGCACGACTCGGCAACACGTTAAAAAAAAAAAAAAAATCATTTTTTTTGCGTTATTTTTAGCCCTTCATATATCCGTGACAGAACTATCTGACTTCAACAGCTAGTTTAGTTATGCCATCGCAGTCTGTATGGATCGTGGGACTTATTGTCTTCTTGGACGTGGGCCGCCCGTCCTGTGCTCTCCTGGTGCAGACTTGCAGCGGGGCGGTCGCGTGTACCGAAAGACTACAGCTCCCACGATGCACGCCGGCGGCGGCGGAAGAACGAAAACTGTCTGGTGAGGTCGGTCTATTGAGGATGGGAAGCTTTCCAAATAACGCAACAAAGGAGACGACTGTTTTTAACGCTTTGCGGTGTCGCGCGAGAGAGTGCCGTCAACTGACCCTGCCGCACGGCACGCGAGTTCGGTCACTCGGCCGCTGTCCAGAACAATGAGCAAAGATTGGGGAATCACGGCTGCCGGAGCGGCGTCGATCGCCGTTTCAATACGACCTAAGTGAGTCGCGTTGATGCGAGTCCAACGTGTGCACTGTGCTGGTTTCAACAGCAGGCAGCACACACCGTCAGGGAGCCCCGCGATGCAGTTCGGTCCGCACTTTGGTGGTACCCAAACTTTTGGCTCCCAAGAGTACAATTTTCACTATCCTGTGAAAATTCCGTCTTCTTTGTGCACGATCACCTGAATAAATAAATAGAAAAATTATAATTATTGCGTAAAAACAAACAAAAAAACGTTGCATCTTTTTAGCGGAAAAAAAGCGAGGTGTCTTGCTTTTGTTATTAACTGATGCAAATAAATCAACAAGTCTTGTGATTTTCGGATATGTAAGCTTTTTATTTTTAAAAGCTGAGTGTGGCTATCAATACACTGTTATATTATGATAATACACTATATTAACTGAAACGTAAATTAAGGAACTGGCGGCGTATGGTGCAAAATATCGAGAACGAGCACAAAACTGTGAAACCAAGAAAATATGCGCTGTGGCACTTAATAGGAAAATCCGAAGGAAATAAATATGCCTGATTACCGAATAATTACGTCTCGCTGTAATGGTATTCATGAGCCACGTCCTTTCCCGGTATAGTGCCACAATAATATAAAAATAATAAAGCACCGCCAAAAAATAGAGAGGTCTGCGTAGAAAAATACATAAATATCAGGTAGTCTGAAACTTCTGACCGTCCTATTTAAACCTTACCAGGAAGAGCGGACTATCTAGTCGTGTTACGACTGGACTTCATGAAGTGAATTGTGCAGCGAAGACCGACGAACTTCGCCCGTCGGCAAGTGCAACTAGAGCGCGGCACAACAGCCGCTGTCCTCACTCCGCGCACAGAGCGAACGCCGTCAAGCGAAAGCTAACGCTTCTTCGCAGCATATTCGCTTTATGGAGTCCAGATTTTATTCAGCCAAGCGCCCACGTAAGCGATAACGTAAAATAAACGACAAAATTATCATTCTGCTTTCAGCATCTGTTATACAGGGTGAGGCCGTAAGCACCAACACATTTGACACGTCTTGCAAAATTAAAAAAAAAAAAAAAGCTAATCGTACATACCTGAAACTGGGCAAGCGAAGGTCGTTTCGCAAAATGTTTTATGTCCGTTTTTATTTCTCAACTCAAAGGTTGTGAACCAATAACCATAGTGCAAAAACGGCGGCAGTGAATTTTCTTTGTCCTATACCGGATCTTCGTCTTCTGCGCAGTTTTTTGGACAATTGCTCACAGGTGGTCATCGTTTATATATTTTGTAAACAATATTACTTATCGCGATCATCGTGCTCGTCACCAGCCTCTAATATGGCGTGCTCGGCGCTTTTGCACTCAGCAAGCCACCCTGGAGCGGGCTCGCAAACCAGTGAGCAGACGAGAAACATGGTACAAACTGTACGGCCACCGTTCTCTCGTTTATTTTTAATATTTCGCTACCTCTGAGTAGGGTACGTTGTAAGACATTTGACATGAAACAGATTGAAAAACGACGGTCGCGTTCCCAGTTTCAAATACGCACGTTTAGCATACGAATTTGGCAACGCGTGCCAAATGTGCTGATAATTACGGCCGTACCTTGAGCTATACCACGCCTTAGAACCAAGTTCGCAAGCATGCATACATCTCTAAGAATTGTGTAATAAAAATATGATTTTAAAGATAACGTAATAAGGCAAACGAACTAGGGTAAAGTTAAACTTTTTTTTTTTTGTACGATTGCAAACGTTCGGGATGTTTTGTCGGTGGATGGGAGTGACCTTGGCCATTGTGTAGAGGGCGTGGTCCTTTGTTTCCTGTGGACCCTTTCACCATCTTTTGTAGTCGTGTGTAAACCGTAGCCAACCATTGGGCCGTGTGCAAGTGGAGGGCCGAGTGGAGATGACGGGTATAAAAGAAGTGTCCTGAAGAAAATTTAGTAGCTGTGTTTGAGATGCCTTGTGTTTGTCCCCTCCTTGTCGTCTCGGCCTTGGGTTTTAGAAATGTTTAAGAAATTAAGAGCTTAAGAATTGCAGCGTGTGGAATGTTTCTAGCATCTCATTACCGCTCCGCGGCCAATGAGATTGCTGCATTGGTTGATTGGAACTCCAGAACAAATCACGAATTGAACACGGGTACATAACTAGCCGCTCACGGCATCTCGTAGGCTGTCAGTGCATATTGATAGGTTATTGTCATGATCACCTTATATTAAAGTTCAAAATCCTCTGCAAGTGAACGTAGGTTTCATTCGAAACACATACCTTAGCGACACAGTCCAGATACTTGAGCTGCTTCAAATCGTCAACAGTAACCGGCCTTTCCCAGTCGTCACCGAAGATAAAATCAAGTTCTTCATGAAGCTTTGCTTGCACTTCGGGATGATGCCCCAGGAGATAAAGAGTGTAGGAAATAGATGTTGCGGTTGTATCGAATCCCTGTTTGGTTAGAACAAACACCATTAGATATAGGTTCATATAGATTGTTAAGAAAAAGACAAAAGGGGCAGCTACTGTAATTGTTTTGCAGTTTTCAGATGGTGGTGTTTACTCAAATCATTGGAAATGTCGGCTGCTTTAAAAGTACGCAATTTATATGTACTCAACGAGTCGTTTTATATTAAAGCTGTCCTTACGTAAGCAAAATCGCCCATTTTTTCACTATCGTGGAAATGACAGGGGTAAAACAGAGTTTGATACAGCGGCGAGCGAGATTCGACCGCAGCGCCGCCGTTTCTGCCACAGCGGAAGACCCGGGATCGCGGTTTAAAGGAACGGAGAAGATGGGAGAGTCGCGCCTTGCTGTGGCTTCTTCGTGAAGGTACCGCATCAATGAAGTACCAATGAAGAGCATCAATGCAGTACCAATAAAGAATGGACGTGTTAATAAAGTAAAAGGAAAAGAGCGCGCGCGCTTGGTAGGGCAGTTGAAAACGTGGAGCTCGCTCAGTGTAGCATCTGCTAGGAATCGAACGACTCTTTATGTCTGGTTACGTAGGACCCGCGAGAGTAACTCGGGTAAACACCAGCACGATTTGGACAGTAGCCAATGTAACGTAAACAAATGGCGATGGGCGGAAATGCATTTTAAGCGGTAGTGCAACCATTTTAACGTTCAATGAACTTGCAGCTAGTATTTTTTTTATACTCTTATTTTGATACAAGTGAGAAAAAAATGTGCCATAATCCTTTTAAATATTGAGATTCCGCTGCGAAATCGCACAATAAAAAAATGAATTATTTGCAAATTTGAAGTCGCGTGAGGCGGCTATAAATTCATCGTCTACGTTGGATAAAAAAATTACAATCCAGCTCAGAAATTAGAATTTGTACTGGAGGGGTTCAGACTACGTATCATCGCTCAGCTATCACGTACATGAGGTCAGAATTCCACAGTGTCACAAAAATACCTACTTTAAATTATTTATACCTCGTACGTCTACTAACTGAAATCATCTTCGTATACCCATTGCTATATTTCTTAATTTTGCTTTAGAAATGCTGTAACACGATTACAAGGGCTACTTGCATGAATTCCTTCTTTTGTTTTTCATTTTGTTTGTAATTCAACCCACCTCTGTAATGACTCCGGGTCCGAGGGAGGGCTCAAAATAAACAAAACATTTTGTAAAAAACAAAACCATGTTTTTTTTTTCTTAAACAAAAAACGCGGAGAAAATGCAAAAAAAAAATAAAACCGAGGCTCATTTTATACTAATTATTATCAATCCTATTCGGAACATTTCTGCGAATTACGAAAATATTCACATACATATCGCTACCTTATAACGAAAAATAATCACATCGCACGTGATTTCAACGACACTGCAGGTGAAGGATTAAATATATTATACCGCATTAGATTCGTTATTCGATAAAACGAAGAAAAACAAAAACGGTGTGGTGACGGAAAATGGAAGAAACACTGGCGATTGTAGTTGTCTGCTGGCTCTATTTGTCGTCAGACCGTTTACATTGCCTTAAAAGAATACACAAAATGAGCAATATTTTGCATTTCAGTATGAATTGTACAACTGTATGGATATAAATGTTAAAATATATCAAATTAAGTTTCGCAAACTTTAAAACAGAGAACCGATAACTTTGTGCTGTCTGAGAATTCGTGTACTGTGCGCACGCAAGAAAAGAAGCCAATTTGTTGTTACTATGACATATTTCCTGGTTAATACATTGTCACGTCCTTAGTCACCGAAAACCATGAAACTTGTATCACACTCAACCGAGCCTCCGCCAACGCCCCACTATATGTAAATACTTTTGTTTAATATAAAATCATAATTGATTAACGGTGGCTACAAGTTAACCGTTACTGTAATCCCAAGTCAGTAGTATAATGAGGAGTGTACTGCAATTCTCGGATGCGCCATCAAAAATCTGCTCAACTGAGAAACTTCTCGTGAACATTGACGAAAAATGCAAGGTAACAGTACCCACAAAAACTTGCGAAAAACTCTTGCTGTTCTTGATCTATGTCTGTATATATTTCAAAATATTGCGAGACTACTCTTGCTGAAAAAAATTCTCAAATTATACCAATCTTTTGGGTAAAAACCTTATTGTTTTCATGGTTTTTTTTCTGGCCTTAAAAATTTCCGAACATTTTGCATACCTAGTCCTGAAGGCAAACATTAATAAATAAAATGAATATGAACTGTAGTGCTAAGTCATTGGGAGTTCACGGAAGTCAAGATAACCCTTTCTCCTCCACTGTTACAATCGTCGTCAGTCGCGTGGCGAGCCGCCTTTTATCTCTATCGTTCGCCGCGACCTCCGGCAATGCTAATCCCTAGAAAGTCGACCATCACTGGGGAGCCTCAAAGACGAAACCCACCAAGAAACCAGGTGGTACGCCCAATGACGCCACTCGAAAGGCGGTGTAAAAGTCGAGTGGTACTCCGACCTTCGATCTGTGTAATTTTTTTTCTTCAAACTAAAACTAACCCGCGCAAGAAAAATTGTTTTATGTGGTAACTTCTGTAGGCGACACAAAATAATTTCCTCATTTAATTGGCCAAAGTCCAAAACTTGTTTCACCACCTACTCAACAAAACCGCACTACACTCTAAGAAATGCCTGCTCGTCTACGTATCTGCAAAACACTGAAAGAGCAAAATCTCTGCGATCTACGAAATCAGTTCAGCGAATGATGAGGCAGAACATCCGTTTAGACCCAAAAAAAAGAAGTCTGCACTGTGGCATTACGAAATACAAAGCGCCATGCATGCATTGCGTAATACAACAGCGCAGACTTCATTTTTAGGTCTAAACGGATGTTCCGCCTCATCATTCGCTGAGCTGATTTCGTAGATAGCAGAGATTTGCTCGTTGAGTGTTTTGCGGGAAAGTAGACACTCAGACGTTTTTTAGAGTGCAGTGTGTTTTGTACAGGGCTCCTCCCGGATGCCAGCGCAGGACTCGGATATTGTCACAGTTTTACGGTAGCGTTGGATGAGACTCGCGTGTAATCAATGAGCCGACGAACGCTACACCAACATTCGGCTGGGCACTTGTTTTTGTCTAGTAAGCGCAGGAATTTTTGCCGGCCGCTGACGAAGACCTTTTATGGCGGTCTTCCGTTAAAGGAGTACGAAACCGAAAGTGGTTAGGCGCCAGCCATAGAACGCATTCTGAGCTAAAACGTATATGTACAGTACATATCTGACAAATTCCTTTTAACAGTACATGATAAACTGGCATATTCTGCCCCACAGTTTCAGGCTTACAGATGTTGCAGCCGTTCGTAAAAGAATATGGTATCGCGCGGCGCACTCCTTCGTCTTAAAGGCCGACGTACACTTCGATCTTTCCACTTTGCCCCGCCCCTCCTTTTCTACATCCTCTCCACTTTTTACTTCTCCGCAACTTGGCTCCCGTCGCAGCTTACGAGAGGGGAGCGCTAAAAGAAGTATTTTCCCTGCAGAAAACCAAGGTTCTAGTACGTCGGCCTTTAACGAAGATATAGCGATCAGTGTCGCTAATAAACGGACTTGAATGTATACTCCCCCCAATGAAGATGGAGGTGACTTCGTCTCGCACTTGGTCCTCGGTCAGGCTGCCTTCTTCCATGTGCATCCGGAGAAGAATATCCAGGAAAGAATTCTTGGATTCCGATTCTGCCAACCCCATCTTGTACTCGGACTTTCGGGTCTTTACAATCTGCATAATTCCAAGGAACGCAAGCCGAGAATAGAACAAACAAACAAACGAACTGATAACTTTAGTGCCTCGTTTTTTTTTTCTTTTTGTCTGTATGAATAAAAACACGAAAAAACCGGAACTTTCCCATCCGTTAGGTTGGGTCCTTGTCAGTGTTAGCGGTAACGCGTTAAAAGTAACGGCGTTGCCGGTAACGCGTTTTTTTGTTCGTAACAAAGTAACGTACTCTTTACGTGTTTTTTTTTTTTAAAGTAATGGGTAGGTCTTACGTTACTTATTTCTAGTTACGGGTAATGTAGTTACGTTGATCGTTACTTCTTTTTCCCAAAACCTGAAAAAAATACACTTACATTTTCTTCGTAGCCGACGCAATACAGCTGATTGGACCAAGTTAGAGAGCGTCAAAAGGGCACCATCATGGTGTTCCTCATGTTTCTGTACGTGTTCTGTCATTGTTAAACCAATGATAAACAAAACAAGCCCAGTGACTTGTGCTTCTGAAGCTGCTTCATTGGCCCCCTTAGATCGTAGCGCCGACTACGTCTGGACTTAAGTTGAAACGAAGTAGAGGCGCTAAGGCATTAATTATATTACCGATTCCACACACTTTAAAATATTTGGCCGTTGTTTTCCCAAGCAAAATGTCACACTTCTGAAAAAACCCAAAGCGCTCGTTCTTTGTGCAAATTTCGGAAAACGATGTCGCAAATAAAAAAAGAAAAAAAAAAAAACAATGTGTTATCGCTATTATTTAAATAAAAGAAGCGCAAATGTAACGTGCGTTACTTTTTATTGGTAGCGATAAGCGTAAAACGATCAATTTATTTTGAGGTGACGTAAGTTGGTAACACGTTCCTTTATTTTGCCGGTAACGAGTAACCTATTTCTTTACTTTTGTTTTTCGGTAACGCCTATAACCCTGGTGCATGCCAACATAAAAAAAAAATATAGTCACTGACAGCCTCAAAATAGCAGGACGTGGCATTCTATGTTCACAGCTCTCGTTTCGGGATTCGTCCTTCGTCGCTCCTATAAGTTAAAGCTGCAATCTGGTTGGCTGCGCTGCCATGAGATACTCGGGAGTCGCCATGTATGTATGAATGGATGGATGGTACTGGCTATACCCTTTGTAACGGGCGGTGGCTTGCGCCACCTAGCATATGTCTGAAACGACAAATATATGATGCATCCCGCCCTTCTAGGCCAATTTTCTCCCCCTAACTATCACCAGACAGTGTGGGATATCACCAGGATGACCTTGGGTAATCGGGCAAAAAACTAAAGAGCATCATTAGCTGAGCCTCTTCCTCCCATCGAGGGAGTCGCCAATTTACCTCTGGTCAAACCTTGTCGGCGTTACCCCAGCACCGGACCCACTGGTGAACAGGGTTGAGACTTGAGTTTCCTGCCTTTCTTAAACCGTCAGTGGCTATAGCAAGTGTATCCATAGCTTCGTTCAGCCTTGCCGGGTAGAATATACTTACTGCATCTTAAGAAAAAAATTGTACGCGGGCCCAAAACATTCTCAATTTGTTTTTTCTAGATACAAAATGGAAAAAGGCTTTCGCTCCGGCACCTTTCGGATATATTAGCGGCTAAGAGCAGTGTAAACATAGTGACAAATCAAATTTAGAATTACGAATTTTTTTCTTTCCAATTTGAAGAGTTTCGCAGGCTGCAAAAAACAGGCCCGGGACAGAATGGATAATTTGACGAGTTGGTAGGTATGTATCTTAAAACAACGCGACAATACACGGACGTAGAGAGATAGAGAGGAACAGACTGAACGACAGGAACATCCTTGCGTCGTCCGATCTTTCTATCTTCGTCCGTGTATATACTTCGTTTGAACCTAAGTCCAGACGCAGCCAACGCTACGAGCTGCTGGTGCTCATCGTTTTCCTATACGTGTTCTATCATCGCTGAAGCAATCATAAACAAGAAAGGCCTAATCATTTGCGCTTTTGATGCTGCTTCCTTGGTATTATTACATCGCAGAGTCGGCTGCTTCTGGAGGTAAGTTGAAACGTAGTACAGTCGCGCTGCTTCAAAATGATTGTAAAAAGTTTAATTTTCAAAAGCCCGTATATATTTTATCGTGAAACTTTCTTTGACTAGGTGTTCGGAATTTCGTGAAGCCTGGATAAAAGCGTGACCGCGATGCTCGACACTGAATGGTTGACGGGTGGGAGAGGAGGAGTGAGGTGCTTGACGCTGATTGGTCAACGGGGAGGTCATGCGACCAGAGGGGTTGGTGAGGAGAAATTCGACCACCTGTGCGCTCTGTCCGAGAGGAGATCGAAAGTATGGAAGGTTCTGGAAGATCGCCATGTTTTTCAGCCCGATTAGCGGTGGTATGGCTTTATTCTAGGAACAACTTTGAAGTGTACATATGGTACGCGTTAAATTATCTGATCAATAGCGTCGTGAACGTAGGTGTCTGGCGTCTGGAAACTCAGAGTATCGCTAAACGTCTGTGATGATGAGACGTTTTACGTATGCAGCACAAATGCCTAGCAATTTGCCATAATTTGTTTCTTTCGTTCGTTCATACAGACCGAAAAAGCAAGCAAACCTGAATTGTATAAGCTGTTGTGTGTTTTATTGTGACAGGATTGTTCTCAAAGTTCAAATCATTTTAAAACTTTTAAAAATATTTCTACATTATATTTTTAAATTATATTCTCATTCGTCACTTTCCTTCTTTTAATATATTTTCTTATCATCTTATGTTTGTTTAGGTTATTTTTGGTTCTCGTGCTTGCGGAAATAATTATATGACCTGAAGTGTAATAGAATAATAATAGTTACAGGAAAAGGTCCGTGTTTCCAATCGTCCTTTTTCCTTTCCAATCGTTGGTGGTAAAGTAAGGAAAAAATTGAAGGACGTTTACAATCCCCTGTAACGCCGAAATGGAGTGCAGCTCTTGAGGAGGAGGAGGGGAAGGTACGAAGAGGAGGCTATGCCCCTCCTCCTGTCCTCCCATTTAGGGGAAAATTTCCCCGCTAAATGTAGCGGAAAATTTTCCCCACTAAATTCAGCGAAAAATATTCCCCGCGAAATTTAGCGGGAAATTTTCCCCACTAAATTTAGCGGGAAAAATTCCCCAATAAATTTAGCGGAAAATTTTTTGCGCTAAAGTTAGCCGGGAAATTTTTTCCGCTAAGTTTGGCGGGGAAAATATTCCGCTAAATTTGGCGGAGAAATTTTCCAGCTAAATTTAGCGGGGAATTTTTCCGCTAAATTTAGCGGGGAAAGTTTTCCGCTAAACTTGGCGGGGAAAATTTTCTGCTACATTTGGCGGGGAAATGTTTCCGCTATATCAAGCGGGGACTTTTTTTCTGCTAAATTTAGCGGAGGAATTTTTTTGCTAAATTTAGCGGGGAATTTTTTCTGCTAAATTCAGCAGGTAAAATTTTCCGCTAAACTTAGCGGGCAAATTTACTCATAATTCACCGCGCTGTTACGCCGACGCCGACGCCGACGGCGCCGGCGACGCCGCTCAAGCCGGAAACGGGCGCTTAAGAGCTGCGCTCTAAAAACCTCGGGTATTGGATTTGCCGTAGTAGTTTTTACTCACGTGGCCTACATCAGCATGACAATGTATTTACCCCTACATACCTTTCCCTCTAACCACCTCATATCGGGTGGTAATAAGAAGAAAACTTCTTCGTGCAATGAATTGAAGCTTGAGCCGCACGTTGTATATCACTCATTGAAACATATGCTCGTTAGGTGCCAGTTTGAATGGCCACGTGTCCCTGCGTATTTACGCCATATGACTTTGGTGTAAGGGCTTATATAGGGGATAGTCAGGTGTCTCTTTCTGTTATTATAATGAAAACGGCTGCCGATATAAGAACAATTAATTAAGGGTCATTAGGCGTGATGCTGTTCACCTAATTACTAAACGCGCAATTAGAAGCACAGGGTAATCACACTTACGGTATATTAATTCGCTTTTACCTTTTTCGTGAAAGAAGTGCGTTAGCTCAAGAGTTTCAAGGAATGTCCAGCTATTTTTATGCAATAAGTTGTTCCAAGGAATAGAAATATTTAATATATTGAGACACCATCGTCTGCCCAAGTCATGAATACAATAAATAGTATTATCGAGCAAGCACACGTTGCAAATAATTCTTAAAGGACAAGCCACTGGTAACTGCGAAAAAACGTAAAAATGAAAATGGCGAAACGTTAACGATCACGGCCTGCGTCAATTTGTGCAATATGTTTATTAATAACTGAGCTTCACTGTTATTTGCGATGCAGGACTACATCGCAGATTGTCGGGTAAAAGAACAAGAATTGTACTATGGCCCCCCTGAGAGCTTGTCGCTGCTTTGCTCAACGTTGAACTCACGTTTACGTGATGAATCCAACCCTCTGTTAAGTTAGGAGACTATGCGGCTTCACGCAGCAAATGGGGATTTTCCAAGTCGGTAAACCAATCAACAAAACAATACGCGGACGAAAGACATCTACTTTGTAGCAACGGTTGCGCTTAAGATAACGAAGACCAACACTAGGCATTTAAGTAGCAGCGGAAAACATTTCTTGATGCAGCTTTAGGGGAAAAGAGGGAGGGGAATGAGTCGATGGCGACGAAGTCTGGCCTCGCATTATGCAATACAATCTTTTCTCTGAACATACCCTATCGTTGTACGCCTGGATGAACTCTACGTTCCTCCTGAACTCTTGTGCATTTTTTGTCCTCTCATATATGACATCCGGCCAGTGGAAAATGTTCACCATCCGGGCAATCACGCTGGTGGCAATTCTTTGGAAGGAAAACATAGCCCGGTCACGTTCTGTTTGTTTATCTGCTGTTCATACTAGGGAAGAAAATGCGCAACGTCTGGACTTACTCGTCATTGACCTTGAGAAGTCCTTTGCGGTCCACTTCCTCCTCGTCGATCTGTACACCTAAAGCTGTTTCTGAAAAACAAATTGCGCGACGGTTACTGACGGCATCAGAAGATATTCACTGTGGGGTTTGCCCAACCAGAATTACAGTGGTAATAAAAAGGAAGCCTTAAAACGGCGTTGTGGTGATAAAAAAGGAAATACGCGCGAGATAGCTTGCAAATGAAATGCATGTGGGAGTTTTGCAACCTTTCGTGTGTCAATGTTTGTTGCATCTGCGCATTTCCTCTTTTGCCAACTCCTGAATTCGTGGTGAGGTTATACGCCGATTCGGGCGACGATAACTTCGTGGACAAGCGTTTTTGATTACAGCTTTAAGGTACTTGTACGTCTTCGGGTTCTGTAGTCTAACTGGCAGTGTCCAGCTGCACGGCATTCTGCAGGTTGTAAGACTGATATTTCATAGCTTGTTGGCCGTGGATTTAAAAAAAAATATTGCGAGTCATGTTAAATTTTCAAATATCGATAACTGTAATTCATTATTGCCATAATATTAGAAGCTTAAAAGACTGGTATCATAAAATGTATAAAAATGTCACAACTTTCGACTAGGAAACTTTAAGGAGTTCTATAAAAATGACATACGACGTTATGTGATTACCTTCGTCATGCTCTGGTTTTGTTGGAAAAAATAAACATTTGTTCGTCGTATAACAAAGTATAAAGCTATTTATTTCAAATGTTTGTTTAGTTTACGGGTGTGTATCCTTGGCCGGTGCAAAAATACTATTAAAAAACTAAAACTCATACGGACAACATTTTTTAAGGTGAAAATTGATTTTACATACTTCTTTTACGCAAAATTGTAATTCTTTTACTTGTTTAGGCTGATGGTTCCTAAAAAAGCATCACGTGAGCAATTATAAGCCGTTATTACTTTATAATCTCGCCTTTTCTCACAATAAATAAAAAAATGCAGTTTCGAACATGGGGACGCACCCTAGTTACTCACCAAAAAGAATTCCGAACGCTGCAAGTCTCACGATTGGGAGCACGTCGAAATATCCCTCTTTGACAAGGCAAAGCTTGTGGACCATCTGTTCAGCTCTCCGGTTCATAATGGGTGCATAATCATCCAGAATTCGGAAGTGGAAAGCCGGTGTCAGAATTTTTCTTCGCATTCGCCAGCCGGTCTTCTCTCTAGTATCCGGAAAATCCCAAGTTAACACATCCTGGAATCTCTGCAAGCACTATTGACGTATAGGGTTTGTTTTTAGTGACTCAGAAATTTTATCAAAGGAAGTGTTAGAGTGACCTGTCACCGATTATGATCTTTGTTAGTACACGTGAATAAAATATTGCTACCTTCGCGAAAAAAAATATGGTCTGATATAGAGTAACTAACCTTAAAAAGGGTAGATTGTCTCAAACAAAAAAAAAAAAACATATCTGGATGCGACGAAATAATGAATATTTGTATAGTTGTCTTCCCAAAACTATAATCAGATGTTTAATTACGTTTGTGGAATTTGGTATAATGCAGATTAATCGTAAAATGAAATGAAAATATTAAGGTCTTGCATAATAAGAAACTTGCTAAATATATATAACATAGATGTTTTTGACTTACATTGTATAATGTTGAGATTTTGTGTTTTGTTAATTATTACTTTATCTAAATTCGTACGCTTGTGTCGATCTTTTATCCCGATATCTAGTTTCACAGACGCAAAAAATAATGGGAATTTCTCTTGTAGATTCGCGTCATGTCGCTTTATGAGTCATTAATTTTTTCATTGTATAGTGAATCTACAAATTAAGTATTTTAGAATATCATTATCAAGTTTCATTGATGTCGCAAAGTACGTGTTATATGTCAGTATATTACCGTTGGCAATTGCACCGCACCAAATTGCTGTAATTATTAGATGAACGTTGAAATTTCGTAGTATAATGCATTTAAAACGAACTATTATCTGAAAAAAAAGTGAACTGCCTTTTCTATTAATCATTAACTTAAATGACGTTATGCAAACACCCAGAGTCATTCTATGCTGAGTTATAAAGGGATTCACGAGACGCCGAATCATTGGTGACTATTCGCCGCCTATGCTCAGAACAAGAGCCCATTTATCTTCTGCAAAGAACGAATATCTTCATTAGGAGGAATTCCCGGTAATGCACATTCAACGGGCATTTATCCCAGAACGGATGGTTGTTTTTGGCAGACTCGAAATAGGAGCTAAGGTTTTCCCGTTCATCTTAATTCAAGCGACGGAAGATTTATTCCAAGTGCCACCCAATCTAATCTAACGCCACATTATTTAATCCTTGCGCTACCCAATTTAATCCCGGGGTCAGTCAATTTAATCCACAATATGTATATGCACTTATTGTCTTCTGGAACGACCTCAAGGATGACGCCTGGAGGACGACGTCTAGAACGACCTCAATGACGACGTCTAGGACGACTTCAAGGACGACTTCTAGGAAGTCCTCGAGGACTGACGTGTAGAGGACGACTTTTAGGACGACCTGAGGGACGACGTCTTCTGGAACGACAATGGCTGGGACGACCTCAAGGACGACTTCTAGGACGACCTGGAGGTCGACCTTGAGGACGACGTGTAAGACGACCTCAAGGATACGTTTCGGACGACCTTAAGGACAACCTCCCGGACGACCTCAAGAACGACGTCTAGGACGACCTCAAGGGCGACGTCTGGGACGACCTCAAGGGCAACTTCTAAAACAACCTCGAGGACGACACCTCGAGGACGACGTCCTCTAGGTGTTGTCCTCAAGGTTGTTTTAGAAGTCGTCCTAGACGTCGTTCTCGAGGTCGTCCTAGACGTCGTCCCTGAGGTCGTCTTAGGCGTTGTCCTCGAGGTCGTTATTGAGGTCGTCCTGGACATCGTCCGTGCGATCGTCCTAGACGTCGTCCTAGAGGTTGTCCTATACGTCGTCCTAGGCGTCATCCTCTAGGTCGTTCTTGAGGTCGTCCTACACGTTGTCCTTGAGGTCGTCCTAGACGTCTTCCCTGAAGTTGTCCTAAACGTCGTCCTTGAGGTCGTCCTTAAAATCGTCCTAGACGTCGTCTTAGACGCCGTCCTAGGCGTCGTCCTCGAGGTTTTTCTTGAGGTCGTCCTAGACGTCGTCCCTGGGGTTGTCCTAAACGTCGTCCTCAAGGTTGTCCTTAAGATCGTCCGAGACGTCGTTTTTGAAATCGTCCTAGGCATCGTCCTCGAGGTTGTCCTTAAGGTCGTCCTAGACGTCGTCCT
The DNA here is from genome assembly GCA_013358835.2 of Ixodes persulcatus. Taxonomy (NCBI): domain Eukaryota; kingdom Metazoa; phylum Arthropoda; class Arachnida; order Ixodida; family Ixodidae; genus Ixodes; species Ixodes persulcatus. Next base: position 1,838,766 of record JABSTQ010011430.1, on the reverse strand, counting down.
TGAGATCGTCATAGGCGTCGTCCTCGAGGTCGTTCTTGAGGTCTTCCTAAACGTCGTCCAACACCTCGTCCTTTAGGCGTCGTGCTTTAGGCCTCGTCCTTGAGGTTGTTCAAGAAGTCGTCCCTGAGGTCGTCCTAGACATCGTCCTCCAGGCGTCGTCCTTGAGGTCGTCCAAGGAGTCGTCTTAGACATTGTCCTCGAGGTCGTCCTAGATTTCGTTCCATGAGGTCATCCTAAACGTCGTCCTCTAGGCGGTGTTCGAGGTCGTCCTGGAAGTCGTCATTGAGGTCGTCCTAGACGTCGTCCTCTAGGCATCGTCCTAGACATTATTAAGATAGCGTCGCTGGTCCTCCATCTTCGCGTGAAGTGAAAAGGCGCTACATTTTTTCTATTAATGTCGGAATCAAAGATCGTTTACCTCGGAAGTATCGCGGACACCAAAGGGAGCCGTCGGACGAGGGGAAGGGCTCACTGGAAGGACTTCTGGTCCGACGCTGCCCTCTGGTGTCCGGGGTAAATGGAGTGAAGTATAAAGTAACTCAAAAGTAACTAGAAGTAATCGAAAAATAATCAAATCATCAATATAGCTAATAATTATCAAATTGGCTGTATAATGACCCAAAGTAATCAAAATACTGGGTCAATAGCAGCTCAAACCATTTTAAAGGGTAATCATAATGCAAATCTAGCTCATAAGAACGCAATTGGTTCGATATTAGCTCAAAGTAATCAAGAATCTTCAAACTGTCAATTAAGCCCAATTATTGTTCGTTGGGTTCATAGTAACTCAAAATAATCAAGAGTAATTGCAATGAACATTGAGCTCATGATAGATAAATTGGTGGCGCAATAACTCCGAGTACTAAAAAAATGGCACCAATATGTTAATTGGGTGGATTTAAAGCACATTTTGTTAATTGTAAATAAAACATATTATTCATCATGTCAATTATGCCCACAATAAATCAATTGTTTGAAAATTAGCAGAAAATATTCAAGTCTCATTACAATGTCAATTAAGCCGAATTAGGATTAATTGGGACAAAAGAGTAATAAAAATGTGAATCGAGCTCTTAAAAGTCCAATTAGTTGAATGCGACCTCAAAGTAATCAGAAGAAATACCAAATTGTGAAATAGGACAAATTCGTTGGGTCAAGGTAACTGAAAGTATTCAGAAGAGTAATCATAATATACATTAGGCTCATAATAAATAAGTTTATATGAAGATAAGCTTAAAGTAATCAATAGTCATCCCAATGTCTTTTCGGTCGAATTCAAGTCCACTGGGTTAAAAGTAACTTGAAGTAATCAAAAGAGTAATAATAATGTCAACTGAGGTCGATATAGATATATGGGAAGTATAATAACACGAAGTAATCAAAAGAGTAGCCAAAATGTCAATTAGGCCCAATTAGTTTCATTCGGTCAATAGTAACTCAAAATAATCACACAAGTAGTTGTGATTTCCATTGAGCTAATAATAAATACTTTTGTTCGATATTAGCCCAAAAATCAAAACAGTCATCGCCATATCAATGAGGCCTAATTAAAGTCCCTTGGATCGAAAGTAACCCGAAGTAATCACGACTAATAATAATGTATGATTGAGCTCACAACCGATAAATTGGCACTATAATTACACAAAGTAAACAAGAGTTGCCAAATGTCAGTTAGGCCGAATTAAAGTCAATTGAATTGAGAGTAACTCAAAGTAATAAAAAGAGTAATAATAATGGTAATAGTCATCACATAAAAATTCAATTTGGTAAAGATTAGCTAAAAGTAATGAAGAGTCATCACACTGACATTTAATTCGAATTTATGGCCAATGGGTCAACAGTAACCCTAAGTAATCAAAAGAGGAATAATAATGTCAACTGAGTTCATTATAGATTAATTTGAGCAATACTAACACGAATTAATCAAAAGAGTAATCATAAATTGCAATTGTACTTTTATCATCTGAACTGTAGCAATGTTAAGTCGAGTAACAAGATAGGTTAAACAAAACGTCCATTCAGCTAAAATAAATTCGAGCACGCCACAATAACTCAATATTACAAAGAGTAATCAACATATCAACTTAGCCTCGTCAATAGTGGGACTAGTAGCTCCAAGTAATCATAATAGAGATGACATGATCAGTTGTCCCCCCAAAAATCTAATTGTATAAACAATTATTCCAAGTTACCAAATGTGTAAGCAAACACGACCTCTGAAGACAATAATGGCATATATATATATATATATATATATATATATATATATATTGTGGATTAGCTTGACTGACTCCGGGATTTAATTGGGTAGCGCAAGGATTAAATTATGTGGCGCTTGGATTAAAATGAGCGGGAAAACCTGTAGTTCTGAGCGTGCGCGGCAAACCACGACAAACAGTATGACGTCCTCTGAATACTCCCTATTAATCTGCATGCACCAGACGTCTTAATTCAAGTTCATTGTAACACGTGTATAATCTAAACGTATGAACTAGCTATTCCTGTCAACATTTCGTGGACGGTGGATATATTAACAGAAAGACGCATGACTTCAGCAATTGGCATTGAGAAGCATATCTTGTTTTATACCCAGATAGCACAGAGCTCTGGGCCAAACTATGGCTTTTGTTCGAGCATTCGGGGCCTTGAGAAGCCTGAAGAAACCAAAGTAGTGCCAAACCTGACCTTTTTTAGCAAGAGTCTGGGTATCTTGATCCTAATTCGTCCAACAAGTTCCAGAATTAGCCTCACTTCGTGGTAGTTCGACTGTCATCTGGCATCTTCGGGCTCAAATCGCCACAAGTGACAGAGGTAGGACTACCCAGGTAACACGACGTAGAAACGCCTAACTTGGCATAATTCTCGCAGTCCTAGGGTTTTAACTTGGCCCTAATATGGGTTTCTCTAAGGTGTTAGTCAGTGCCAGAGTATTTTTCTATGGCGCTTTTATGGCTCTTCTCTGGCTCGCCACATAATTGCCAAAATGCCAGACTTGAGCTAAAGATTCCAAACGACAGCCAAATTACCAGCAGTGAAGCCTAAATCTTACACTTTTACGACAATTTAGGCGCAAAGTTGTTACAGGAAAACCAAACAAACAAAAGTGAAGCCTAACTTTGGCAGTTGTTTGGCGATCTAAGCCCAGACATGCCCGATGACAGCCAAACTACCCGCAGCGAAGGCAATCTTTGGCACTTGTTTGGCGAATTAGAGCAAAAATACTCAGACTCTGGTCAAAGAAGGTCAAGCTTGGCTTAACTTTGACTACATCAGGCTTTTTAAGGCCCCCAATTTCCAGGGAAAAAGCAAATTGTGTCCCAATGAACTGTGCTACCTACCACGATACTGCCTGGTAGTTCGGCTGTTATCTGGCAACATTGACCTCAAATCGCCGAACAAGTGCCAAAGTTAGGCTTCACCTTCTAAGAGTTCGGCTGTCATCTGGCACCCTGTGGTCCAAATCTACACACAAGTGTCAGAATTAGGCTTGCATGCCTGGTAGTTCGGCTGTCATTTGGTACCTTTGAGACCAACTCGCCTTAACAAGTGCCAAAGTTAGGCTTCGCTTTCGATAGTTCGGCTGTCATCTGGCATCTCTGGGCCTAAATCGCCTAACACAGGCCAGAGTTAGGCCTCCTGTTTGGAACTTCGGTGGTCAGCTGGCGTCTTTGGTCCCAAATCGCCAAACAATTAAGTGTCAGAGTTAGGCTTTATTGTCTGGTAGTCTGGTTAGCACCAGGCATCCTTGAGCCTCAATTCGCGAACAAATGTCAGAGTTATGAAATCAAGGCGTGTCCCGTTGGCCCCGGTTTATTTATGTTTGCGGATAGAAAATTGACGAGAGTATTTGTATAGGGCGCGGGTGGTTTGCGGCCTAATTAAAAAGAAATATCATATATTTCTTTCCGCAACTTCTTTCTTTTATTTCGTGTGTCTCGGGATTTGACCCTCCCTAACCGCTCATTCACACTGGAAGCGGATCCGCTTTCGCAAAGCGGTTGCGAACGCGGTTGTATAAAGATCCAGCACAATTGCACGCGCACTTGATGTCATCGAGTGCGCGTGCCATTGTACTGGATCTTTATACAACCGCGTTCGTAACCGCTTTGCGAACGCGGATTCGCTTCCAGTGGGAATGAGCGGTAAGGTGGGCGAAACGTTTTGTCGCGGCTGGACCAGACAACGATGATTTTGCAAATGCATAAAGCGCCGGACTGTCCTGCTGGCGCGTTGGTTCACGCGTCAATGTCCGGTTGGAGAGTTCAAAGGGACGGTGCAGCGATATACAGTAAAAATGTTGTTCTCTATTATACCAGCTTACAGACACTAGTGGGACCCAAGTATAGTCGCTCACAACGTCAATGTGCAAGCAACCTTTTTGTTGCAATGTAATAGACCCCTTTCAGAAATTAATCGAGCAACATTGGCGGCCCCCATTGCTTGGACACGAAGCGCGTGATTTGACCCGAGTCCTCGCCGAATGCTGACAAAGTACTCGTTTTCAATACAAGCTGGGCCGAGTTCACCCCGAAGGCTGACGCACCCCCGCGTCAATTACATGCTCAGGATATGTGAACAAGCAATGGCGAAAGGCGTAGGAGCGGCCTTTTAAAAATAAACTATTTAAAAAAAACGATATTTTTTTTTTAATATTTTTTGAAGACTTTGATGACGTAGTGTGGAGGTTAGAGTGTTTTGGCATAGTCCCCCAGTGACGATATTTGAATGCGGCTCATAGATTGGACCCGAGCATTGCATGGGCAGTTGATGTGGGCTTGCGATAATCAAGAACGCGACAAGCGTTCGGGAAGTGGCTCTTGCCGATCCCTGCGCTGACGACAATAGCCAAACCCTGACAATATCTGGAGCTCAGCGCTTGTCCTGTGCTTGGCCAACCCAGCGCTTGACTATATGATAAACGTAAGAGAATTTTAGTATTGCGAATAGGAGCAAACGGAAGCGCAGTGCTTTAGCATTAGCGCTGCGTGATCCACGCTACGCATGCGCGTTATCACCATGCGCCAATCCAAGACTCAGTTTGGGCTCGGCGCAGGCGCAGTGCGGAGCACGTAACGCTAACACGAGAACACAGTGCTTGCATTCGCCCGTATACTAAAGCTCACTACTGGTGGCATATAATCGGCTCCAGATCACGTCGCCGCTTGTTCTGACTTCGAGTTAAGAGGGAGAACGCTGCTCGTTTTTTTTTTTTATTTTTGTTTGCGACTGCCATTGCACAGCGAGAAAAATTAACGCGTTTTCATAGGTTATAAATGTCAGGGATTCATTATAAGTGGCGTTTACGCGAAGTACAATAACCGTTGTACTGCCCCTTAAAGGGAAGCTGAAGAGGTTCTTAAGAACAATTAGTTAAAGGTGAATTATAGACTATTTTTATCCCGTGTATCTGAATATCACGTTCGTTTTTCCTGAAAATGTAACTAAACGCGAGGGAAAAAAAACTCCTAAAAGTTGTTACGTTGTGCCAAAACCTTTCAGCCGCCAAGCGCTTGTCGCTCGAGTGCGCAGCGCGTACAATTGCGAGCTTGCCAGGTATATTCCCTTGCACTGACACCAGTCGTGACGTCCTTTTCTGACCTTCAAGAAAATAGCAAGAGTGCGCGTATATAGCTTTGAAAGGCGCTGAAGATGCGGGAGAGCGGAGATTTTGATAACTCTGGACATGACATCACGCTCAGGGAAGGAGGGGCTTCGGAGGTACTTTGAACATTATTTTCTGCCGCCTCCGTGCACGAAATTGTGAAATTATCTCGATATTCGTGACCCTGGAGGCCGAATGAAGTCAATTTAAGTCTTTTTCCTCAAATACCGAACCGCTTCAGTTTTCCTTTAACGGACGCACCGTGAGATTGATTGTAGGTTGCCGCAGCTGCTGCCATTGAGCGAGCGCTGCTCGAGGCTGATGGGCGCAGGTCTACACAACACGTGCACATTTTAGGAGACGCCTTGCCAAAGCGGGAGTAGTAGCTCTGTGCGGTTCCTGAATTGAAATTGATCACTGTCAAAGCCCGGCGATAAGGAAAGAAAAAGCTTCCTTTGCTTGTGTAGTACCGCGCCCGCTTCACTCCAAGCTGACGCGGGATGGAATCCCGGGACATTGTTTTTTAATTTCGTTTTTCATTGAAGCATTAGGCGATATTAACTAGGGTGATGACATCTAACCACGGTGTTTTGGGCCACTTATATATAATTTTTTGTTTCTGGAGCGCGTGAAAGAGCACTTTTCTGGCAAACAAGAGAAAAACAACTTTGACATGCATCTGGTCTTTCTCTGGCATCATTTTTGGCATATATTTGACACTTCAGTGTGGCTAACCAAAGAAAAGGGAAACTTCGTCATGCCCCTGATTTCGCGAAGTAGAATTTACTTTGGCAGTTATGATCCGTGTATTGCACTATACTTTCATCGCTGCCTTGGCGGACCGAAGAAAAAAACAAACTTTGGCATACCCCTGGATCACCCAACAAGGTCTAAACTTAGGCAAAGTACTTTAGCACTAACAAGCGCCATGCTGCAAAACTTAAGTAGGCCTAATTAGGCCCTTAGGTTTGCCCCTCTTTTGCCAAGTTAGGCGTTCTGCTACCTGGACATTCACTGACAGATTACGAAACGCAGCACTTGGCCTATTATGATCGCACTTTATGTTTCGTGATTAGTGATTAATTGTTCTGCATTCTTATCGACTTACACCGCGAACCCATTGGCGTCGGAACGGTGATAAGATGTTTGGAACTCGCCCCGTCCTGCGTTTCTTAAGCTATCAGTGGATGATAGCAATTATATAAATACCATGCGGAGCGCAAGTTCGTCTGCTCCTTGCGCAGAGGTTGCGGGAACGTCAGAACGCCGAGCTTTGATTGGCTGCGATTGGAAGGATAGTGGGTAGACATCCAAGTAGCTGGCATTGAGGTCTACCCACTATCCTTCCAATCAGAGCCATTCAAAACTCGACGGTATGACGTCACTGCAACCCCTGCGCCAAATGCAGACGAATTTGCGCTCCACATAGCCTGGAAGGTTTCTGTATTATGTGATTACTGAAATACTATATATAGCCTGGATGGAAGGTTCCTATCTGGCGTAATCATTGTCATTGCACTAGCGTCACTAATAATCTTAACACACAGATAAAATAAGGTTGTAAGCAAAACTGAAAACGTTTGCATATATGTCACATCAATGTGATATGAGTTCATGACAGTGATACACGAAAGAGGTAAATAAGGAACGACGCTAGTTGTGCAGCAATGTAATGCCACGTTCTTGCACTATCGTTGCGGGCTCAAGGTATTTTATTGCCACCCTCTTCGCGGCGTTTCTAACACTGCGTCGCGTGAATTCATTGCTGAAACAAACTAAACCGTTTACTATTGAATAATTGATATAAAATATTGAGTTTCGTAGGGCTCTACATAACGCATTTTTTCCCTTCTACTTCAAAAGCTTCCTTACAATCTTTGACAAACAGGTATCATGCCAATCTGGAAGTTTGGCTGCAAATAAACAAATCAAAACCAAACGCAAAGAGAACAAGGTATACTGTTTTTACGCGTGCAAATAAATGCGACAGCACTGTCATCACTTCTTAAAATCGAAAGAATAAAACACGGAGGACAAGCACAGGACAGCCACGTTCTTGAAATAATGTGGTTGTCGTGTGCTTGTCCTCCGTGCTTTATTCTTTTGATTTTAAGTAATCATGTTCAACTCGCTCGCCTTTATAAGACCAGTACTGTCATCCCAATGCATTTCGGAAATAATGTCCTAGAGAAAGTTAAAGAACAAAACTTTCTCTGCGTGGGGTTCAATCGGGAGTTAATTTGAAATACCCTTGTAAACAAGCTAAGCACTGAGCTATCGCAAACCGTTAAATGCATATATAAAATACGAAATCTTATACCATTATGGCTAAAAGTTAATATGATGTTTTTGTTCTTGAATTGAAATTTTTCTAAAAAGGAAAGCCGTGAATATTACACAAATGCGGTGTTTGAAAGTAAACGGCCAGGCTGACATTATGTCAGCCTGACCGTTTAACGAAAATTAACGAAAATTACCTACTTATTTTTTAATTCTACATTATAGGACAAATATATATATTGAAGAAATGGAGGCAATCAATGTTGAAGGTCAGCCTAGTTTTTAGAAATACTGTATCGATCGCGGAGTGGGAGTTATGAATTGTCAATTTTAGGGGCGAAGCTCCTTAGGGTTTAGCCTTGTCCATCCGTCCGGCGTCCATGCTCACATCGATTGCCATCCCATCTATCTTCTTAAAAAATAAAAAAAAAAATGTTTGCGCAGTCAACAGGATTCGAACCTGTGCGGGGAGACGCCAATGGATTTCTAGTCCATCGCCTTAACCACTCGGCCATGTGTAACCCATCTGTCTGTCATAGATAAACGTTGCATGCAGCCGCTCAATGTATATACAGGAGAGGGCGCTGCGGTCAAATGCGTATATAATCGCGTTACACTTTGCATGCATTGGCTCAACGTTTATAGACGAGAGGTTGCTGCGGTCATATGCTCAAATGCGTATATAACCACGTTCCATACCACACATTCTCTTTCTGACATGGACCGTTGACTTAAGCGGTGGAGATGCGTTCCCACGGCTTCTAGCGGATACAAGCTGATCCGCTAGAAGAACCACTGACTCTGCATTTCACCGACCATAAAGCAGTAATAATGAAGTCGAAACGCAACCCGGAACTTGAAGATCGGCGAGCTGATCGAGGAACCGATTGCGGAAAGTGACGTTGACATTTGCCACCGCGTGCCAGCAGGCAAAAAATCGGCATGTCCCAACGTCGTTGCTCAGTTCGCTCTTCGCTCAAAAAGAGACGCGGTCATAGAAAAAGCACGGAAGAAACGAATGGCAACTGCTGACCTCGGTCATGCGTCGCGTACCACTATCTACGTGAATGAGCATTTGTGCCCCGAACTAAAAAAGCTTCTGGGAATGACAGTTGCGAAAAAACACGAGCTGTATTTGAAATTTGCTTGGGTGAGGGGAGGCAAAATATATATGCGCAAAACGAAAAACTCCAGGATTTTTCCATCACTAGCACCGATGACCTTGCTAAATTAGTGTGACATGTTCGATTTTTATTCTACCCGGTTTACAAAGCTGTTTTATTTTTGTTTTGTTTTTATGATGGCGTTTTCAGCCGAACAAACACCAAATCAGATAACCACAAACTTTATATGTTGTAAAGGTATAGTAAACTATCTTTTTTTCATTCGAATTTATGTTCCGCGCGGAACAAGGAAGATGAACTTTGCATACTTTTACAGGAGTTCAGTTTTCAGTTTGACATCATCATGCTAACTGAAACTTCGTACCTAAATGAGCTAGAGGTACTTTAAATGAATCACTAGAAGACATATTTTTTAAACCGTGAAAGCAAACGTGGTGGGGGAGCGCTGATATCTGTTAAGAATACCTTTTGCTGTGAAATTTTACCATGTTGTTCATTTATTTCCGATGACCTAGAAGTATGATCGTTTAAATGTGAACAACAAGTGTTTAGTGTTATGTATAGACCCCCAAATGGTAATATCGAAGGTTTCTTTTCACACCTAGAGAGGTTTCTCGATTTCGTCAATGTCGGTCAATATGCTCTTTTTCTTGGAGGTGACATTAATATAGATATGCTGCGTCCCTCAAGTGCGCAGTGCTCATTTTCATCTATACTTGAATCTAGTGGTTGTGTGAATTTTATTACCTCACCAACTCGTATAACAAGCTCCTCATCAACACTGATAGATTTGTTCTTTACTAACACTGATACATGCAACACGTCTGGCGGAGTTATCAACGCGCAGCTAAGCGACCATCTGCCACTGTACATGTTTACAATCCACGCCACTCCGAACAAAGAAAATAAGACTGAAGATCTACCAACCTTCCAAAATGTAAACCCAATTACCCTCGAACAATTAAGGTCCTTAGTAAACACCACAGACTGGGGTGAAATTTATAACTTGGGTAATCCTGATGACGCATGCGATACCTTCTTAACAAAATTTACGCCTATATACATCATAGCATTTAAATACCAGCCCATTTGACCAAAATGTTCCCAAAAAAAAAACCTTGGATAACCAGAGAATGCTTAAAAATGTTAAGAAAAAAGAACAGGTTATACGTAAAATTTTTAAAGATCAGAGATCCTGATGATTTATGCTGTTTTAAACCCTATAGAAATCGGCTGACAAAGCTTCTGAGAAATATGAAAGATAACTATCTTCTATGCTTATTTAATGGCCACTGAATGTCCAGGCCAGACCAGACATGGAAAACAATTAATAAATTATTGAACCGGTCAGCACAGCTAAACAATGTCACCGAGATAAAGGTCGGAGAATCAACCTTACGAGAAAAGGCCCTAGCTGTTTCATTTAACAATTAATTTGCAAACCTAGTACAGGGCACACAAAACAGTGATTCACCAAGTTATTTAGGACTACCGAATGAGAGCAGAGCTTTCCTCGCCCCCACTGATGAACATGAGGTTTATCACATGTTTAACACAATTCAAAATAGCAAAGGCACTGATATTGAAAACATTCAAATCAAGCCTGTTAAATATGTACTGGACATACTAACACCCCTAATTACCCATATTTTCAACATTTCAATTTCATCCGGAATCTTTACTAAAAAAATGCAAATTGCGAAAGTTATAGTTATTTTCAAAGGTGGAGACAAAAACGATCATTCAAATTACAGACCAATTTCGATTCTTCCTTTGTTTTCAAAGTGCCTAGAGAAAATTATTCATCGTCATATGACTTCTTTTTGTGACCATTTCTCGCTCATAACCTCATCACAATATGGTTTCAGGAAGGGTAGATGAACTGAACTCGCGCTACTAAATCAAAAAGAGTTCATCTTAAAATCATTCGAACAAACACTTTTAACTCTTGGTGTCTTTGTTGATTTCTCTAGGCATTTGGTCACATAAATCATACCACTTTAATTAATAAACTTCAGTTTTATGGTTTCCGTGCACTAAGCCTAAACCTGTTAACATCATATTTAAAATTTCGCAAACAATCTGTTTTTACAAACAACTATTCTTCAGATTTTCAAGTATTAAAAACTGGTGTCCCTCAAGGAAGTATATTAGGCCCACTTCTCTTTAACATTTATATAAACGACATTCTAACGATTAGCCCAAACACCACTTTCATCATTTATGCTGATGACACAACACTACTTTTTTTCAGTTAACAATATTGACACACTTACAGAAACGACTAACAACACACTGGAATATTTACAGAAATGAAGTGAAGCAAACGCTCTACTAATTAATACATCTAAAACAAAAGCGATTATTTTTAAGCCACATAATAAAAATGTAAATATTGACTTGCGCTTTAAACTTGGCCCCTCTATCATTGAAGTCGTCCCGAATGTAAAAAACCTTAGGTGTAATGTTTAATGAAAACATGTCATGGGACACCCACATTCAAAGTGTAATAAAAAATATTTTCAAGTGTTGTTGGCATTCTCAACAAGTTCCGTTCAAGTTTACCAGTCAAAATTAAGCTTCTCATTTACAATTCTTTATTCATGTCACATTTGAATTATTGTCACTTGGTCTGGGGCACATCAACTACAACTAACTTGGACAAGTTAACGAACCTTCAAAAGAAGGCAATCCGAGCTATAATGAATGTACTACAATCAACCCACACGGAACCATTGCTTAAATCATTAAACGTCCTATCCTTAAACAAACTGTACGAGTACGCTTTACTTATTCGTTATACAGCAAGTATTAAACAAAAGACGCCCGACCTTAGTAACATAGCTGAATTAACAATAAATATTAGACCTTATAACGTACGTCACGAAGAAGTATGGAGGATACCATTCAGTCGCACAACCTATGGAACTCAAATGCTAAAACATCGCCTTCCTTTTTTACTAAACCATTTAATTGAAAATAACATTATCATCGAACATTTAACATCGCATTCTTTAAAACTGATGTTTCTATGAAGATTTATGTCATACAATTGTATTTTAGAATATAGAGTATATTTGTTTTCTTGACATCGTAATCTATAGGCCAATTTTAAACGTGTTTTTGACTATTGCTACGGTGATTATTTTCTGAAGTATTTGACTTTTTTTTTTCTTTCGATTGCTTGCCGTTTGCTAAAAAAGAGGGCGTGAACCTCGTCAAGCCGACATCTGTTGGCTTTTTGTTCATGCCCCCAGTGCCTGTATTATTGTACAGACGCAAATAAAAAAGATGATTGATTGATTGAGTGGTTGAACTCAGCACTACCTATGAGCAATAAAAAAATCAGCACCATCAGCACTACCTATGAACAATAAAATCTGTATCAACAGCACCACCAGAGCTTCGCCCCAATCAACATCATTCACCACGTGGAGATGTTGTGACTTTTTTGCTGTGAAAATCGGTCGATACTGAAACCAAACGCGCGATGCTCGCCGGATGGACAGCCCTCGTTTGACGCCGGAGGGTCACGTGTTTTTCAGTGATATCACGCAGCAAAGCAAAGCAACTTGTCGCGGCCGATAAACTGGCTTATCGCTTTAGTTCGCTAGCCGCGGAGCACTGACTGCAATCTAAAGTCCCTAGATAAGAGCTTTCTACAAATAGCGACATTCTTTGAAGCGCCGACTGCGTGACGGTGCAGGTATTAGGAAGCGGCGAATGGCGGCGCACAGCGGAGGTTTGAACTGAATCCCGCCATTTTGTTCCAACGGAATATGCTTTGTCATTCGTATTGGTTGTCGTTACTTGCAAAAGAAGTATCAAGGGGCTTTACTGCAATCGGGTCCGTCGCACTGTGAAGCAAAGTAGTGTTGCAAATTGCGTCATTAACACGCAACTTTCGGCGTCGGGCGAGGGTTGTTCTTCCGGCAGGCATCGCGCGTTTGGTTTTGGTATCGACAGATCTCCATGACAAAACTTGTCAATGAATAACTCCAACTGCGCGGTTGACCCAGAATCTGTAACAACTGGGCTGACATTCGACGTTGATTGCCTCAAACTTTTCAATACCACCATGCGCCCTAAAATGACTAATTAAAAAAGTAATTCTTGAATTTTTGTTAATATGTAATTTTAGTTGAATTCCCCCTTCAACATATTGTACGCCTGCATACATAACTCACTTACACAATCAAAATTAGTGTAGCTATCACATATTTTAGAGAAGTCTGTATTCCGGTAGAAAAAAAAACACCCTGTATATTATTCATTCTTTTATTACCAACCCTCTTACTGTGTTTTTGCAAGGAGCATGACGACGTCAATAAATTACAATCGGCTGCACATTCCACAAAACTAATATTTCGAATATTTGAATGCAAGGGCAGGCCACAAGGACTTCCAACAGACCAACGTTTCAGCAAAGGCCTACAAAAGACATCGATTTTATAACTTTAAGTTGTTGCAAATAATACACAGCGAAAAGTTCTTTTGAGATTCCTCCTGATAGTACACATAATATATATATTTAGACACGGAATCGAGAGATCCCAAAATACGCACAAATTATGGTTAGCAGAACAAATAATTTCTAGTCGCAAATCCTTAACACTATTGACGGTCTAATCGACTTAAACTGCTCTTTAATCAAATTATAAAAATAAACTGAAGGCGCTTCAGGCGAGCTGAGATTAGTTTCTCATCTTCCATTTGGCATGAGTCATGCTTATACTTCAAATTTATGGTTCCAGGTGCATACATTTATTGTTAAAAAAATGTTATTGCGTAGATGATGTACATGATTGTATAATTTTTCTAGGTGAGATTTCTTTTTTTTCTTGTTTCTTGAAATGAAATGCTTTTTCTAAATCCGTAAAGGGGCAGAGACCTCGTCAGGCATCACGCCTTTAGCCTCTGTGAACTCCCGGTAAACAGGAAACAAAAAAAAAAATAATTAATCCTGTGATGCAGCTCACGTACGCGGCCTCTCAAAGTTAACTACTTTCTTGGCAGCACGCAACGCCCTAAGCATTCGAAACTCTTAGAAATGTCCTCGTGCCTCTAAGCAATGGCACGCACACTATGTCTATTCGTGAAATCCTTCCGAATTACGTCTAAGAGTAAAAAGCGGCGAAATACTCACATCATCAAAATACCATTTCCAATCCATGGTTTCATCATTTTGTAAAGAAAAGCCTTGTTTAAATTCTGTGTATTGTTGAGAATTGGCTGAAGCAAAAAGCAACAAAGTTAGAAAAATACTCATCGAAATTTAGTTTATGTATAGCGCTTAGGGCCTACAAAACTAAACAGAATTAGACCAGCTTCTCCATGGCCTGTTTAATTGCAAGCTCTTTAAATGTTAGAAGTTTAGACTCACTTCAATCGCTGTTGGCGTCGTGGCGATGAGGAAAGGTTGGGGACCATAGTAGGCCACTGTCACTTCGTTGTCTTCGATTGTCTTAAACATCCATTCGAAGTAGTTGAATATTTCTAAAACAATTAGAATTCAAGTTAGGTTGCTTTAGTAAACACTGGTTTTTGTGTTAACAATCATAAACTTGATTTTCCTCAACATTGGTTACTACGGAAACTCCCCCCTTTTAAATGCGATATCATTGATAGGGCCACCAAACCGTGAGATTGCGTGTGTCTATCCTCATTTGGTGTAAAAATATACACCAATTCAATCTCACTGTTAAATTTGGGGGGAAGCATTGTCCCACTAAAGAGAGCGGAAAACCCCGAACTGGTGTATAATTATACACACATTCAACTTAGCAACAAGCAACACAATGTATTGGTTCCAAAATATGCATCATGAAGGGCATATATTATTACAGTCATGTCAGGTTGATATGTACCCCGTTATTATGGATACTTTGCTATATGGACACCATTTTCAGGGACAAACTGGGAAACACATGCATTTTTGTCTCGTTATTATCAACAACTCACATTATAGACGATTCTTGGGGGAACGGAGGCGTTCATATTAACGAGACATCACTTTATCTTGGTTGCGCTTTATACTTTTATGGCCCCGGGTACCACTCTAGAATGTTATGCCAAACAAGTTTTGTTTTATACGTTTGAGTAGTTGAACCCTATTCCGGATGTCATCTGCACAAGCTATCACAAATTTAAGATTTCTAGACTAGTAACCTGTCGGACTCACTGACTATTGTTAGGGTAGCAAGTACGAGCTCAATGTGCAATTAAAATAACCCATGGCTTAAATTGATTGCATTCGTGTGCGCTTGTAAATACTTCGCTAATAGTATTTGATTGTTTCTGGCAGGATGTTAGCAAACGGAACATTATAATTAGCCGCAAAAGCAATCATTTGTATTTTGCATTTTAATGTATTGTTTGAAAAGAAAAATGACAGTTAAATATTTAAATTGAAGTGCATGTATATACGGGATCATCGTAGATAATACACGGTGTTCAACTTATCTGCATAGGTAAGATATAAACAATGCTGATTAAAAGATTTATTTTGCCCTTGCTGTGCCGCCTCGACCTTATAATTATAGTAACGTGCCTCCTTGACCGTATATCTGCTTCCTCGCTATTTATTAAATAGAAGAGTCGGAACTCTTCGAGAATTAATTATAGTTAATATTAGTATTTGCCTCTTTTGTTGATCACCATCAAACAATGTATGGGCATTGTCATTTTAAGAATAAGCCACCGTGATTAGCCTTGTTCTTAAATGGACAAGCTTAGTGTTATGTTTTTGACAAGGTTCGAAGTTTGTAATGGTCTTAAAACGATGACTGCTTTTCCCGTAGCTCGTCTTCTACTGTGCGTGTAATGTTAAACTTGTGATAATCTGATTACGCATTTAAAAGTTGTAAGGGACAGCACCACTTGCGGACACTCGTAGTAGATTAGACAAAAAGTACAGCTGTTGTTACGTTAGCTATGGCCTTATTCCAGTAGGAACACAAAATGCATGACCAGAAAGAAATGTATGTCTGCATGATGGCATACATGGGCTCCCACGTTCTTATGCCTTCCCTTTTATGTCGTTGTAAGGTGTAGTACAAATTTAGTAACCAAAATAAAAGTTAACAAAAAGCGTTATAATTTTTCTTTTATTAGAGAGCGCGCATAAACGAAGCTTGACGCTTACGGCGCAACAACGCTCTTAGAGCTCGGGAGAGTTATGATAAGCCATATCGCAAATAATACCAACATTGTTTCATGAATATAAACTTCTAAGACAATAAGTAGGACGTGTACTTACTTGCCGTTACCTCAAGTTCGGGATCCATTGCAGAGAGCGCTTGCCACATATCCAGCGCGAGGGAAAATGGCCACCTTTCTTTCGGATGGGGTATTTTGCGAAGGTGCCAGTGCATGCGTAGCCACTGTGCCAAAATCCGCACAACGCTCACCACGATCGCGATAGTGAAAGTACATGTGACGACGAGAGCCCCCATATAAAATATCGAAGAGTTCTCAAGGAAATTGGTTATCCAAAGCCACTGAGTCATTTTTTTTTGTTGCTAAGTGTATGCCGCGGAATCCAAAGTACTAGCTTTCGTGAATAACACGTGAATACGTTTGGTGTTTAACTGCGCAGGTTTCTTTTGTATTGCGGGGGCCTCGGCGCACATCTTTGCAGAGTACCCCCTCCCCACTTCAAACAATAAGTGGGGTAGAGGAAAAGACAATAGCCAAGCAGTTATGGCCGACACTGAGAGTAAAGAAGAAAAAAAGAAGTCAAACAAGATCGAATGGTAGAGGACGCATTCTTGGTCGGTTTTTTCTTCGTCTTTGTTGACTAGGACGTTTATTTCAAAACGAAGGTCGCGAAGATATTGACGGCATATATATTTCTCTAGGGATGGGAAGTCACTGAAACGTAAAATGGACGTTTCCTTTCTTCATAGGCGGTCACGCACCGGCAGGTTCCTTGGCCTCCAACAAAAAAGAACGGTATTTTTTTTTTCACACAGTTAGATGGGTATAGGTACCGCGTTTAAGGCAGATTCTTCCATCAATCCGCACAGTGAAATAACTCAGTAATGCAAAGAAATATGTGTGGGTACAGAAAAGAATATTGTGACTCGGAAGGCGCCGAGTACGTTTTTTGTTTTTTTCAAAGACCCGGACTTTAAAAAAGACACAATTTGAAGCTCAGCTGGTAAAACAAGATAACAACATTTATTTTCCAACCTACTTAAGTTATTTTATGAGGCCCATCTTCATCTTCGTTTGAAGCGCAGAAGCTTCATTCGAAGAGAATTTTTGATGCAGTGCTGTCATGATTGGTGTATTTAATGAAGTTGGTGACGAGGATGCCATCTGTGAACGAATATAAATCAGTGGTCGGACACGTTAAAATGCCTTCACAATAATGTGTTGTGAAGCCCTTATTCTGACAACTTATGTATTTTTTTTCCAAGTTGTGAGATACAATGAACAGCAAACCTCCAAGAAAGTTGTTTTTGCGGTTAGGTTGTTCTAAAAGTGGGGTAATTGTTTAATTTTTAATTTGATTTTGCTCAGGTGAGTTTGTTCTCTAGAAGTATAGACATTTTTATGCGATTTTTAGAGGGTTTCTGTTTAATACTATTTTTAATGTGTTTAGTTTGCTTTCGTTTAGATCTTCTCTAGACTTGAGGCGATTAAAATATATGCTCACACTCAAACATTAAGTAAATTGAATCCAGTTTCTACGCTAACAAACAACCCAATAAATTGAAAGGTGTAAAGCATGCTGAGATTCACTATGATTATATTGATATTGGCGACCTACCTTTGGTGTTATGCGGACCTTTCTCTCTCTGTTAATTTGAGTTCGATTCCTTCAACAGGCCTTAAGACGATTTCGATCTGCAGCTGGAGTTCTTCAATGGGAACTTTAGATTCCACTTTGAATCGCCTTAGAATTTGCGCTAGAATGATCTTGTCCTCTATTTGTGCAAATTTCTGACCTAGAACGAAAAAAGAAAATATCAGCATAAGCTAACGCAAACATGGGTGATAAAGGTGAATGTACAAAACAATTAAGTTAAAATTTCCTTCCACCTGGCATGCTTTAATTGCTAGATATACGCGAAAAATTAGCCGTTAAGTGAAAATTATTAGTTACAGGTTGCATCAGCAGAAACGAATAATGCTTAGAACTCTATCATGTACATGTCAAAATATGCTTTTATTAACTGCTAAGTGTTAGGTAGTAATCAATGATCTTCACTGATTAATTGTTATGCAACCGGCACGAAGTATTATGTGACACCGAACCAAGTCAAGCCTCTTAGTGGAAGCTTTTTGTACGGTGTTCTCGGCACAATTTTGTTCTAAAATAGTTCAAATTTCAAAGTTCAAATAAAACATCAGGCACCAGACGGTGTGTATGTGTAAGAAATTAAGTGTGGGCGATGATTCATGTGAAAGTTACATGTAGGGTGTAAATAATTTAAAATGAAATCGGACTTTATTTCTGAGAGATGTGTACACCCTTATAAATAGAAAACTGTACACTACATCAAGAACGTGTCGTAGTATTTGGTATCATTATTTTGTTCAGGTATAGGCGTTCAACTGGATCGACCCTATGGTGTAAACTGCCGGAAGTAGGGCTAGGCGTCGATTAAATAATTTGACCCGATTGATGGCCGCCCTTTACTCGATGAATTAATCGATTAATCGGTGTTAATTCCCTTGCCTAATAGTTCTGTAAGTGAAAATTACATTTTCTTTTGCTAAATATCTAATGAATGGCAAACTGTACAAGTTCGGATTTTAAATCAACCTTGATGTTTAGTTGAGAGCAGTAAAAACACACCCACACTCACATATAATTACTTCAGCCACAAAAGCAAAGATGTTCGTTGATATTCTCCGACAATAACAAACTCCTTTGATTGTTCACAATAGTCTCTGCTGGGCGAAACAGACACTCGCAAGGCGTTGAAGAGGCATGGACACGAATTACGTTTCCCACTGGTTTGGAGTTACAAATCTCGCCTCTACAGTTTACTCTAGGTCAAAATTTCACCTCAAGTTTGCCTTCATACAGGTGTACTCGTCCACGTATGCGTGGTGAATGCGGTGAATTTTTTACTTTTTTGTTTATCAAGATATAACCAATTTACCGATTAAAAATTTAATCGCGATTGAAACATTAACCGATTAATCGGTAAGTTAATGAATGAAGTCCCCACCGCAAGTTCAGACTGAAGCTTATTAAAAATCTCACCAATGCAATTTCGAGAACCTCCTGAGAACGGAACGTAGGCGTAGGGATGCCGTTCTTTTTTCTCGAGAAACCTTTCGGGTATGAAGTCATTTGGGTTTTCATAGACTCTGGGATGCCGATGCAGGGCGAAGATCACTGCAAACGCTACGGTGCCTCTTGGTATGGTGTACTCACCTGGAGAAAAGTGAACAGATTTATTTAGGCCGACGGGACTCTAATTTTTTAGCTAATAATGTCACTCTATATATAAAAAAATGGTCGCAAGATTGATAGAAATTCAGGTGTCAGTTTAAACGTAGAGTGTACACGCATGCTAACCTATTCAAAGTGTGAAAGTATCGATTCGTGTAACCGTAATATTTTACACCTGATTGTATTCACATTAGATTCTTAGAGCTCCCAAAATATACCAGCACAATAGGCGCATGCCTCAGAAGAATATAAAATTTATTTAAGTGATGCTAACAGGAAACTATAAAACAAAATTAAAAAGCAAAGAAAAAGCGTTAGTCCTTTGGATATTTACAACACCTCATGCTTCGCTATCAGACAGAACATAAGATATGAGGTGCAGGAACTCACCAACTTTCATGTCCTCGTCAATGTTCCGAGCAACCACTGGAACCGGAGGGTACAAACGCATAGATTCCTACAAGCAAATATATTTCACATTGAACAAGGGTTCGAGTGGTCAATAGATACACACATCTCCGTCGTATTAAAATCTAATATTCTCGCTGAACAAATATCGGGGGGGGGGGGGGGTTTCATTTGGATTCAGGCAACAAGTGGCAGTCGTATTTTTTATGGTGCTTCAAAGTTTTATATTTTGTGCAGCATGTTCTAAGAAGAACAATCCTTTTTTTAATGTCCTGACATGTTTAGTTTCTGAGAAAAAAAAAAATCTCAAAGAAGCGGGAAAGAACGACGAGGTTTTGACGATTGTCGTGTGTGGCGTTTTTGAATCACTCTTTATCTCAAAGAATTAAAAAAAGAGCGTCTATATTTTTTGAGTGTGATATATATAAAAGTAGGTAGGCCGACACTATAACGAATATTTATTATTTGTCGCTCCAATTTTTGTAAAAATCCCCAAACATGCCTCCGCGAACAACTGTGACCTAAATTGCGTTTTTTTGTTGAGTCGACTATGATTAGTATCGCTTTTAAAGCCATACCACGTGTAGAACCTTTCATTGCCTTCCAAATTAAGCAAATTTTGTGTTTTTATTATGTACGAGTACTGAGAAAAAATTTATGAAACTGAGAAGGTTTCCACTTTTCGTTCAATTTCAGTACGCTGCACAAAAAAAAACACCATTTTCAATTTTTTTCTATTTTCTCGCGTCGCGTTCTCTTCGCACCCTTCTTTTACCCAGAAAACATTCTGTTATAGGTATTTGCACTGGTTTTGAGTTTTAAGCCTCTAAATATGCTAAAAAAGCGCTAGTACCGATGGTGGGTTTTGACGATTGTCGTGTGTGGCGTTTTTGAACCACTCTCAATTTCAGAGTATTCAAAAGAGAGCTTCTATATTTTTTTATTATTATAGATATGCAATTTGGTAAAACTACATTTTAATCACTATTTATTATTCGTCGATCCAATCTTTGAAAAATCCCTAAACATGCGTCCGCGAAGAACTGTGACCTAAAGTGCGGATATTTTTTAGTCCACTACGTTTAGTTTTGTTTTTAAAATAATGCCACGTGTAGAGCCTTTCATCGCCTTCCACATTATGGAACGTTTGTGTCTTAATCACGTACGAGTACTGAGAAATAAATTATGAAACAGAGAAGGTTTTCACTTTTTGTTCTATTAAGCACGCTGTATAAAAAAAACATTTTTTTTTAATTTTTCTTGCGTCGCGATTCTTTTTACACTTTTCTTCTAGCCAGCATGCATTCCGTTAGAGGTATATGCACTAGTTTTGAGTTTTAAGCCTCTAAATATTCTAAAAAAGAGCAAATGCTGATGGAGTGTTTATGGGTTATAGCAGTATATTTTATTCTACATTATAATAATCTAAGGGACGTTTATTTAATAAATAATCATATAAAAGACAATGATGTCGTTAGGCGTATAATAACAAGTTTGCAATTCCAAACATCTAAACACTATAAAATCGCAACTGCCGAAAGCTGGTTTTCAGACAATTTCCGCCGGTGCCATGATTGGAGAGGCCTCAAGCCTAAACCCTATGCGCTACATAATCTATACTACGTTAGAAATATCAAAGTATAATATTGTAAAACATTAGAGTAAAATACACTTCCTATTAGAAACCTAGATTTTTAAATTTTGAAATTTTATATCCTTAATGCGAAATTCATGTTGATAACAGAACACAATCATTTTTTAGCACATTAAGAGGCTTAAAACTCAAAACCAGTGTATATACCTCTAACGGAGTGTATTCTGGGTAAAAGAACGGTGTGAAAAGAACGCGACGCGGGAAAAAAAATTAAAAATGTTTTTTTTTTTATACAGCGTGCTGAAATTTAACGAAAAGTGAAAATCTACTCTGTTTCATAATTTATTTCTCAGTACTCGTACCAGATAAAGACACAAATTTGCTTAATTTGGAAGGCAATAAAAGGTTCTACCCGTGATATTATTTTAAAAGCGATGCTAAACATAGTCGACACAGGAAAAAAATCCTCCGTTTAGGTCACAGTTGTTCGCGGAGGCATGTTTGGGATTTTTACAAACATTGGAGCGACGAATAATAAATAGTAGTTATAATGTCGTCTTACCTACTTTCATATATATCACACTAAAAGTATAGAAGCTCTCTTTTGAATACTTTGAAATTGGGAGTGGTTCAAAAACGCCACACACAATTGTCAAAACCCACCATCGGAACTTGCGCTTTTTTAGCATATTTAGAGGCTTAAAACTCAAAACCACTGCAAATACCTTTAACGGTATGTATTCTGGGTAAAAGAAGGGTGCGAAAAGTTCGCGACGCGAGAAAAAGACAAAAATTAAAAATGCGTTTTTTTCTTATACAGCGTGATGAAATGGAACGAAAAGTGAAAATCCTCTCTGTTTCATAATTTATTTCTCAGTACTCGTACATGATAAAAACACAAACTTTGCTTACTTTGGAAGCCAATAAAAGGTTCTACACGTGGTAGTATTTTAAAAGGGATACTAAACATAGTCGTCTCAAAAAAAAAAAAATCCGCAATTAAGGTCACGGTTGTTCGCGGAGCCATGTTTGGAGACTTTTACAAAGATTTGAGCGACGAATAATAAATAGTAGTTATAATGTCGTCTTGCCTACTTTTATATATATCACACTAAAAAATATAGACGCTCTCTTTTGAATACTTTGAGATAGAGAGTGATTCAAAAACGCCACACACGACAATCGTCAAAACCTCGTCGTTCTTTCCCGCTTCTTTGAGATCTTGTTTCTCAGAACCTGAACATGTCAGGACATTAAAATAAAAAGGATTGTCCTTCTTTGAACATGCTGCACAAATTATAAAAATTTGAAGCAACATAAAAAATACGACTGCCACTCGTTGCCTGAATCCAAATGAAACCGCCCAACGATAGTAACTGACGACTTAAGCAACGCAGAGCATGGCCTATCAGGATCTCGCTTCTTGCATTGTGATTCGATTCCCGGGATTTTTATTCGCTGATGCCATAATCTTATCGGCTGCGTAGCAATAATAAGATTTCCAGGACTCGCGCCTTCCTCTCAGTTTCTTAAGCTGTCACTGACCATAAATGCTAAGCGCTACTGTTTTATTGTTGATACGTATACACGTTCTTTAACGCGTTTTAGATGAAGAAAATGTGAAACAATAATTAAGAAGTATGTTACTATTCGCAAAAAGAAAACGCCTTAAAATTGAAATTGTGTGTTTAAAGATAATCTATGTAACGGTAATAATAACAGATTAAAAAGCGTATGTATTCATGCGTGTCAAAAGTGTCCGATAGCTTGAATTTGATAAATATTTAATTAATTGGTCTGGACTGATCGCACGTAAAAAGAACAAAAATGGTAAATGTTGATTAAGCCACGTTACGTTGATTACGTAGTTGATCCTAGTAATCACGTCTTTGTAGTTTAATGATTCACCATCACCTGAATGGACATTGGCAAACAGTGATGACTGAAGCTCTTTTATGGCATATATATAGTTAGGGAGGACATGCAAAGGGTCAGAAGAACTCAGTATTTCCGCTCATATACTTTGTGGGTTGAATACATTGTTACTATATATTCTCATTTGTGCAAAATAGAAACTATCGCTTTTAAAACATTTTAGACGGCCCTCAAAAGGGAGCGCCGGCCAATTCGGGTTATGGTGGCAGACGATCCTCCAAAAGAAACCAAATCGGCCGGCGCTCCTCGACGCCATTTGCCGGTGGCACTTCTCATTATGCCTGCATCGTCTGTGAAGTGGCGGCGTAGATTTCCCAATATATGATTCTGTTTTCGATTTCTATTGAACGAGTTAAGGTAATTCGTGGATTTTTTTCTCTGTAAGCGTCCACTACCTGCTTGCACCTCTGTGCTAAATTGCATCCCGATTCGTCGAGATACCGATTTTCGCGGGGCGTCTCAATTGCCTTAGAAGCGTTAGTCTACACGCTGTACGTTGAACTCTAAAAAAGCGGATACAGCCAGCGCATTTGGCGCATAAATTATGGTTAAAATATCTAGAATTTGCACGAGATTTTCAGTGTGAACCGCTGAGGGTGATTACCAAGACAGTGATTCATGTACGTAGCCCTGTAGCTAATATAAAATCTTAGAGTCTCCATCTAACCAGTATCATACTGCGGCCTCACTCGTCCTGTTGGGTAGGAAGGCTATTCCAAAATAACCATTTTAATCACTTCTAAACTTGCAGTCTTGCACTAGTAAAGTGGAGACTTGTCAGGCTCGTGCCGGCGCGAGCCTATCCAGAATAATAATTTTGCGGTCAGTGTTCTTAGCTCTGCTAAATTGAATCCCAATACTTCTAAAATAAAGAAAAGCTTTTTTTTTTTAAACCACACAGCTGACTCAAGCGCCGGAGGAAGCAGAGGAAATATACTCATGACGAAGGTCAAACATTCTCTTCGCCCGAGAGCATTGCAGTAATCATAAAAAAATATAGTGTGGAAAGTCCGTCATACATCAGTTACTTCAACCTTCACAAGTTCCGCCGATACACTCGCTTTTTTCTCGACCTTGGTTTCTATACATATTGCTACAATAGTAGGCTAATCTTAACAGATGTCGACATATTCTATTGTTCGGCATCCTATTTTTCTATGCATGGTGTTCCGAGGACAGAGGATGATGACTAGACAGTCGCAGGTACCTTCTACGTTATGACGGTTGAAAAACAGCGGAGGACTGAAGTTTTTGTCACTCATATTGTTAGTTTTAATTTAAAATATCTTCTCATCTTTAGTCTTGAATAAAGAGTATTATCAGGCTGGCTTCAAAATGTTATTTTCCTGCAAACTTAGCACTACGCCTGAACATTTTAGCTTGAAGATTCTTTCTTGTTTTCTTGATCCCCTTTTTTACTTGTTTATGATGCTGCGTTTTTATAGGAATTATCTGGGTTTGGATACCCCGTTTTACCCTGCGGTGGACGGGTGCGGATTTTAGGCACCCTCCAAGCCAATCCAACACTGTAAGGGTAACACGCGATTACATTCCCCGCTTCGCTACGGGCTTCCCCAAGGTCACGTGATGCTCACCCGGCATTAGATTTGCTTTGAAAGCTCGTTGCGTCAACTAAGGTCCATTATAACGTAACACGGGGTATAGTGTGCCATAAACTGATTTTGTTTTTTGATGGATATCATATTTTTAGATATTTATTTATTTTGTTCATGATGCGATGCCTGGATCAATAAGAAATTGATCACGAAGGCGATCGTTTAGGTGACTTTCAGTGTTTAGATTTTCATTTTCACAACCACGAATAAACGAATACGTTTGCCTAGTGTTTCTCCTAATAGACCTACCGCATGACCGTTTGCTGGGAGAATCATAAGGCCCGTTCACACTCTTGCGACCGAGTTCGACCGAGAGAGACCAGACCGGTTTTTAAGCCTCTTGCGATATCTTAAGACCAGCTCCGCTGTACCAGCCCCGCTGCAGCGGAGCTGGTCCTAAGAGGTGGCAAGAGGCTTAAAAAACCGGTCTGGTCTCTCTCGGTCGAACTCGGTCGCAAGAGTGTGAACGGGCCTTGAGTTGTCGTTTCATACGCTTGAAGGTTTCTGAGAAAGTGTTTTCTCGTGATTCATAAAGCGAATCCGCTTTATGTCCATAAACGTGACTTATTAAATACGATATTAAATAGAAAATACTTCTAAACTGGAGATAAATTTTAATTTATATTGTTAAGTATTTCAACATCAATAAGCATGGCTCATTTTCTGCTATTTATATTTAATAAAACAAAGTAATTGCAAGTCGCAAGATTCGTTTTCTTATATCGAAATACCAATTTATGTGAAACGCTTTAACTCTGGTTCACGTTATTTTCTTTTACTTTTTTCACACATCAAGACTAAAAATTGTCACTTTCCTCATCTACAGTTTACTAAAAATTGTGGCAAACGCGCAAACATTGCTATACATTTAAAATTAAAAAAAAATGAAAGCCGTTTACAGCTCCCTGTAACGCCGAATTAGAGCGCAGCTCTTGAGGAGGAGGGGAAGGTACGGTGGGGGGGGGGGTCACGTGACCAGGGTCACGTGACATGGGGGGGTTGCAAGCAACTCAGGTTGCATGCAACGCGTGGTTACGGCGACATCCAACGCTGAGTTGCATGCAACTCAGGTTGCATGCAATCTGAGTTGCATGCAACTCGTGGTTACGCCGACGGCGATGGCGACGCCGCTCAAGCCGGAAATGGGCGCCTAAGAGCTGCGCTCTAAAATGTAAAAACAATTGAATAACATTTCTGAGGCAAAACGTCTACCACGAACATTGGTGATTAGTATGCATAAATTATAACATCTGCGTTACATGTGCGAGGAGGGTAGACCTATTTTTGTGGTAATAATTGTGTTATCAACCTCAATCAGCTACGCTACACTGAAATGTGTATGTTAAAGCAAGCGGGTAGAGGGATGGCTGCATAAAGTTTTAAAGTTACGCGATTTTCCTTTTTTACCTATTAACCTAAATTGCAAAAACTAAAATTCCTTGAAATTTGCTCTAAGAACTCTAGCTCTAAGAACTTTTGCAGAAATTATCTATATACCGCGCCTCGCTGAATGTAAAAAAATGAAAGGTTTGTACAGTGATGGAAGATGTGGAAATTTAAATGCAGTTCAAAAGAAAATGCTTAGTACCGAAGTTTAGGTTATTGCTTCAAATACTGGTTGTTTCTTCATGCCAATCTTAGATAACACAATTAATTGACTGCTGAATTTGTATAAAAAAATTAAGCGACCCAGTTCGTATTTTGTCTTATTTCTTTATGACTTCATTCGCATTTGCCATTTGTATACCAATTAACTTTTTCCAATAAAGTAATTAATAAAAGTAATGCATTTGATCGATTGTTACCTTGATGACACATTCCAGATATTTGAGGTTCTTCATGTCTTCCAGCGTCACGGGTCTATCCCAGTCGTCGCCGAACACGTCGTCGAGCTCTTGGTGCACTTTGGCTTGAATCTTGGGATAATGCCCGAGTAAGTAGAGCGTGTAGGATGCTGCTGTAGCAGTCGTGTCGAAGCCCTGGTAAACAAAACAAGCCCGGATCAATGCAAAACGTATGCCAATAGTTATGCGTATCACGCCTTCCTAACCCAAAACGCTCTATTCTTGTTTAGCATCGCTAACCTGGGCCGACTTGAGAGAAACATAGTCATAGCTAAGATTATCTGAAAGAAAGAACTGGGAAAGCTGTCGCACGAGAGGAGAGGAATGCCACGCTAATGGGAGTCTCAAAAGCTCCTGCGCACCACTGCTTAGCAGTCTTTGTGCTGCATAGTACCAGCTAAGATACTGTTTCTAGCGAGAGCCGACTTTATTTGTTTAAGACATTCTATGCTCTAAACGCTTTTCAAAGTTATTAAGCCAGCCGGACCAAGACTAATTTTAGACATTTGAACAAGGGACAATATAGCCCGGATCAACAGGATTGACATGTCTAGCCGTGGTGAATGCGCTGCGGAACTCAGTATACGAGTACAAGAATGAAAACTGTTTTACAAGCAATTGACAAATTTAGATTTTTTGTTCCCTCAAAGTTTAGCTCCAGAAAATGCGATGTTGCTGAAGCAGAGTTTTGTTACACTTGTTCATATAGCGCATTTATTTGGTCTAATAATCACATTTCTATCTCCAAATAAAATGCTGTTTTCTTTTCGTCACACTTATGCTTATACCAATGAGGAAGCAAAAAAATGAGCATATTAGTCTTAATAAAATTTTGTAAATTACAAAAACCATTGGATACGTGGTTTTGCGCAAAAAAGACGGACACAAGAGAGAGAAACAAACACGAGCGCAAAAAAGCGCAAAGACGGACACAAGAGAGAGAAACTTTGTTTCTCTTTCTTGTGTCCGTCTTTTTTGCGCAAGACCATGTATCCAAACGTTCACCAACTTGCCCAACAACAAACTATTTTACAAAAACCACAGCCCATGAGAACTATTCTTACATTTCAAAATATACCCGCAGCGTTCCAACCAAAAACTATGCATGATACAAGTACAGAAAGTGTTTATCTGCTGATAATCATTTGGGCTTATTACTACCTATAGTTTGATTAACACGGTTTTATAGAGAAATGCAAGCCGAAAAATAATCCTTACACCAATGAAAACAGTCGCGACTTCATCTCGGACTTGATCCTCCGTCAGAGTGCCGTCTTCAAGATGCATTCGAAGCAGAATATCCAGGAAGGATTTTCTCTTATTGCCATCTTCGAGTCCAATCTTGTATTCTGCTTTTCTTTTTTTCACAATCTGTCACAAAAGAATAACCTGTGTATTACATATATAGATCTTTAAACTAAAACTGCGATTCAAAACTAGCCTTGTTAATTTTGGCTTAAATCTTAAATCAAGAGTGATGGGTTTTCAAATTTATTCGCATATAATGGTGGGAAAATTCCACAGTTTTCGTAAGTGTTCGTGGTCTAAATGAATTATATATATAATGTAAGTCACGAGTATATCTATCTATATAGATATATTTCTATAACGTGCGCGTTATAGGGCGTTAACTCGGGACTTGCATTATCGGACGCACCTTTTATTTTTAATTGCAGAGACACCGTGTACAAAATGAATGCAAGCACATCTTTAAACTTCTCTGCCTTAGTCGTCTATTGGTTTCCAACAACTACCACCTACCTGTTCATTGTAGCTTCTAATGTATTCCACATTGTTGTAGAACCTCTGTCCTTTTTTTGTGAGGTTGAACACAAAGTCTGGCCAATGAAATATGTTAATAACGCGACCAATGACGCTTGCAGCAAGCCTACAAAGAAACAGAAGTACATATGTTAAAATTATTTCAAGAAAAGAGTGGAAAGTCATGCAGTTAATCTAAATAGTTAACAATATTTACAACTCACTCGTCGGTCACTCGAAGTAGACCTTTTCGCTCAACCTCAGCTTCGTCAATTTGAACACCCATTGCTGTTTCTACAAAAGAAAAATTCAGTGTTTAAAAAAAATTTCATGGCAAATTGTTGGGCAATTGTGTTGCATACGTGAAACGTTCTCGCATCACGTGAAATCAGGTCACGTGACGACAATTTTCCCGCTAAATATAGCGGGGGAAATTGAATTGGTGTGTAGGTCACGTGGCGTTCATTTTACCGCTAAATTTAGAGAAGAAACTAAATTGCGGGGAAATTGACGTCACGTGACATCAGGTCACCTGACTTCAATTTACCCGCTAAAGTTAGTGGGGAAACTGAAGGGGTGTTTAGGTCACGGGGCGTTAATTTTCCCGCTAATTTTAGCAGTAAAATTGACGTCACGTGTTTCTACACTAATTCAACTTCCCCACTAAATCTAGCGGAGAAAGTGAATTGGTGTGTAGGTCTGTTACGTACTATATGTCAACACTGCGCGCGATGCCTCGTGGACGTCAGAGGCAACAGCTTCACGAATAGCGGCTTAACAAAATCAAAAGCCATTGGCCAAAGACGTAAAAAACAAAAAAAAAAAACACATTTGAAACTTGCGCAGTGCTTACCAAATAGCATTCCGAAGGCTGCCATTCTCAAGACAGGCAGCATGTCGAAGAACTCCCCCTCCATTTTTCGAAGCTTCTGAAGCAACTCAGTTGTTCTGCGGTTTATGATGGGTGTGTAATCTTCAAGAATTCGAAAGTGGAATGCCGGTGTTAGAATTTTCCGCCTCGTCCTCCACACGTCCTTGTCGCTGAAATGTAAACAAGGGCGTTTTTCCTTTTCTTTGGTGTGTGCTTTTTCCTTTCAATGTTCCCATTTACTGAGAAATGAGCAAAACACAGCACCGGCCTGGAAAGTGTGGGGGGAATTACCTTGTAAGAATTCCATTTCCCATCCAAGGAGTCATCATTCGGTAGATGAAGGACTTGTTTAAATTCGAAGTGCTGGACAGAACTGCCTATAAAATATAATGTATTGTAAACCAAAAGTCCCGACATCCGTTGTTTATTGCATATTTACTGTCCCGTAGCTAAAAAAGTAAGATGCATTTTTGGCAACATCACATTCAAGCTTATTCAGTTTGAACCTGACCTTAAAACATTCACTGCCGTTTCGTCATTCATACCAAATTTGGTAGCACAGTTTAAGTTAAAATTGATATTTTTTTTTATTATAGTGCTTGGTAGACGTTTAACTTCTGCACCTACAAAGAATGTAATGAAACATAACATTCAAGTGTTTAATCGACGTGTTAAATACGACGCCCGCTAAAACTGCTGCAGTAAGCACGAATAGCTCTTGTAAAACCGCTAATTATCACTTTATACGTCAAAATCGGGGTAGGTGCAATATTTGCTCTTTTTTTTCCAGCATCATACCTATGGACTTAGTACGTAATAGAAGGTTACCTCCATTGCTATCGGGGTGATTGCAAGTAGAAACGGCTGTGGTCCGTAGAATGCAACCGTCACGTCCTGGTCATGAATACTCGGAATAAGAGTATCGAAATATTTATATAACCCTGAAAGTGAAATATGGCAACACTTTTTACAACGCACACATCGAAGTATTCAACACTACATGATAATGTTTATATTGATTTTAAATTGTAATAATTGGTTTTGTTGAAGAAAAAGACCGAAATAATTTTCAATTGATAAAAGAAAAGTTAATCCTCGATAGCACTGCAAAACATCGCAGGTTATACTCTGAAAATTAGTCCTCTATATACTCCATACTTTAATATAACTACGGTATTATTAGGTAATGATTTTCTGACAGATGAGACAATTCTTTTAAATGATAAATTCAGTTAAATGGGATATAAGTATTTTTTATTATTGTGCATTTCTGTATGTTCACGATCTTCGATATTCTAAATTGTTTACTCATTCCCTTTGAAAGTAAAAACCAAAACAAAAAAAGCAGCAGGTTAGGTGTTAAATGTGCAAGCACCGTACTGTCGGTGTGTTCTAGTATGGCCACGATGATGCACAGTGTTGATGCGAAATGTGTTTAAGGTAGTTTGACATTTATAAATGCAGGAAGTGGCTTGTTATGTTCAACGTTTCTTTTTCCGAGCTTCGTTCGTCGGGGTTCTTAAGGGCTGATGCCGCAAGTTCATTGGTTGTGGAACAATATTAATGTGCTAGGAGGTCACCATGCTCAGCGTTTCTTGAGCTCTCCATTGACTAACAACTAGGAACTTCAATGTGAATCCCACAATAGACTCGAATGCACGTCGGCACAATCCTCATTCAAATAGCAACCGGCAGGTAAGGGAGCTTAGACCAGGATTTGTTGGGTTTGAAGCGTGTGCTTCCGCTCCACCTGACTCCGAGCTGCGGTGCCGCGTACACAATCGATCACTGAAACCCCCAGCACATCGCGGAAAATTCCGCTTAACCCCAAATCAGTTTATAATGTGCTAATAATATCTACTGATTTTTTGTTACTCATAGATGCTTTGTGTAATTTAGTTATGAATTTTCTCATTATATTGCGAGAGGTTTTGTTTCGGTTACATCTGTACTAGTAAACAAATAAAAATAACACTGTACGCTCAGAAGTTAACTTACTTGCTGTTAGATGCAGCTTGCGATCCATCTTGGAGACTGAATTCCAGAGGTCCAAAACCATCGAAAACGGCCAGCGCTCTGGAGGATGGGGAACGTTGCGGAGGTGGTAATACATTCGAATCCATTGAGCGACGCATCGCACGCAGACGTAGACCACCGCGATAACAACGGCAGAGGCAAGGAGCAGTGCACCAGAGGAAGACAACGACTGCTTGAAGAGTTTGTCCAACACTATGGACGACATTGGCCTTGCAGTGTCCGATTATGCTTGAAATGTTCGCTGCAAAATCACTGCTAGTACAAACAAAAAACAAAAGTTCCGCCACACGAAACGCAGTGAAGCCAAGCCTTACTGATTTTCAGTGTAAAACTCACATGTACGCGCACGAGCGAAGGCGATAGATGCTTCACCACTCTGACGGCCACGCCGATTGTATATCGGCAGTTTTGTAAAAAACAAACCGGAAGCCGGCTGAAGCCTTGGGGAATCCAGGGGGAAGCGACGGAAGCGCTCGCGAGAACTATACCTACGCGACCAAGGCCCATCTTAATACCTTCTGAGGGGAAAGGGCAGATTCATCTCTCACTCCTTGATCGAATGTGCGTCTTTTAGTTCGTTTTGTTTTCTTAATTTGCTGCTGTGCAAGCCTTTCCGAAGCTGGACGGCAGGTTTTCCTGGTTACTTTCATGCGTCATTTTATCCTTTTCCCCCGATCTACAAAGGGCGTGGGATTGTTTTCTTTCTCTTTTTCAGGTTTCGACAGCTCTCTGCGTCTGCGATTCCACTCTCACCTTATCTGTCGCAGTTTATTAGAGAGAAAGGTTCATCGTGCGCGTGTGTGTCTGTATGAAAGTACGCGCTCGTGTCTACCTTGGCCGCACGTGCCTGTGTTAGCCTTACGTCTGGGCTGACGCATTCGCGCGTGCCAATGTACATCACTTTGCGACCTTAAGTACGCTTCGCACGTCTAGCCCGCTCATTAACATACTCAGATCCTTAACGAATGTCGGTTACCAAACGATCTACGCTCTTAAAGTTAAACTGTTTTTCCAACCATGTCGGAAATTGTCTGATCGCAATAAAAAAAAATTACACTCCCGGATTATTATAAATTGCTAACAGTTGCAGATCAGCGTTACGCTAAGATATCTCGATTATAGAAATCGCTTACGAAAATTCAATCCTCGCTTCTAATTACAGCCAAAGTTCGAACACTGCGTCCAGTCTATTTATGGTTTTAAACTCCCGCTTATCATTCTAATCATCACAATCTAAACCACGACACAAGCATTGTCATTTGAATCAAACTGAACCACGTCGGGGTTCTTATGCATGCTGAGATATTCTAAATTTGCTGAATGGCTACTCATTTGACGTGGAAGACTTCACTAAACTTTCGCGCACCCCTGGGCTGTCATGCAGAAAAAAACTGAAATTGACGTGATAAAAAGGCCATACCTTTGATGTCTCGTCTTCCTCTGGACAGACGCTCACTCACATGCAGAAACTCGCTCATGGTTGAAACTATAGTCACCGTTGACTTCATGAACGAAGGGTGTGGCTTACTGCTTTCACGTTTCTTGCATAGTGATTCGTACTTCGGCGTCCGTATTGGCTGATACAGCAATCTCTTTGGCTGTGGAGCGTTAATGACATGATTGGGACTCGCCATCGTCCTGCATTTTATATTCTGTCGTTGACAATCGTGAAAGTGTTGGAATGGGCACTTGTGACTCTTGTCACTGATGCTCTCTTGTACCAGTGCACTAAGGCGAAGCGCCAGTTAGATGAGCGTGCTAACCGTGTTGGGCATGTAAATTGCTTTCGAGGCATATAACCTACGACGATTCTTTTTATTATTAAGGTGCACAATCTAGCTGACATTTAACTTAAACGACATGGACCTTGAAACCCTGCCGAAAACGTGAGCCGTGACGTTCCTTGATTCTAAAACAATCGAATAAGGCGCCCATAAAAATGTGGTGAATTACTCATTTGTACATTACGCGAGCGATTTTTTCTGGCAACCACAGTTAATTAGCCGTTAACCGGCCGTAGGTTTATCTTTGTGCAATAGTTCTTTTGCTAATGATACACTTAAATTTCTGACAAAATGAATGCCTTCTGCGGTTCTATGTAGTGTCAAGTTTCTACAACATTGAGTACCAGGAGAGGCCATTCGTCCAACCATGCACTCTGAATGACACCAAAAAAAGGGGCATTCAAAATGTCAATCTACTGATACTTGGTTGCTCCGAGTCAAAGCAATGATCTGCGAATTACAAGTTGGCGGCTTTGAGTCCCGATAGAGAAATATCTAAAATGAGAAAGAAGCGTTTTTTTCTTTTTGCAGGGTAAGCGCCGTTGTATTACCGTGTTGGCGAATGCACGTGGAACAATACCCAGGTGGTTTAATTGAATCATCACTTGCCGGTTGCCCTTGATTACTCCGCCACATTAACTTCCAAAATGTACGCTTGCATATACTGAGTGTAGACCTAACGCTTCGGCAATGTGTACGCTCTGGAAGTAGCACGCGGTGTTAGAAAGATGTGATGATGCAGGAGGAAAGAAAGAACCCTGGTCTTATTTCTGCCACAGTCTTTCTCACTATGTTGTGTCATACACGTAAGATATGTTGCCCGACAGAATTACGTGAGACAGGCTGAATTACGGGTTTTAGTTGAGCTAGTTGGTACATACTGTTGGCATTAAGGTCAGCTGAACACGGAAAAAAACAGGAACACGAAGGGAAGTACTGGACAATCACACCGCTGACCTGTCCTTCCCTTCGTGTTCCTGTTTTTTTCCGTGTTCAGCTGACCTGATTGCCGACAGGCTGAAATGTGTTAAGGCAAGAATAGGGGACCCAATAACCTTAGATATAAACGAATGTGAATATAATATAAAGTTCTCTTGTACTAAAAACGGTTGACTGCGCTTGACGCCCTATCTCCGTTCGGGCTGAGTCAAATGGCAGGGTGGCAAACCTTCATTTATCTGGCTCTTTTCAAGCGACGGTTTTAAAAACCTTTTGGCCCCTTTCGGCATATTGCAAACATAGACAGATTGTTTTGTGTGTGGTGGCTGGGGAAGGGGGGGGGGGGGTGGAAGGGAGGAGTGGAGTTCGCCAGATAAAGGGCAATTAAGTTTTATTTGAGACCCGTTCTAGTGCAAGAGATTATGTGTCAAAGCGATCATTCAAAGTGTTCTTTTATCCTAGGATTCAGAAGTGTTTTTTTATTCGTAGCACTTGTACTATTTTTATAGCCGTAGAGGAATGAGTCTGAGATCTTACTGTGAATTTTATATTGAACCTCCCACGTTCCTGCATTCAAGAAGATATACTAGAAACATTATCGCGTACGTGTCTATTTTGCAAAGGCGTTGCTGAATCCGTAGTACAGCAAAGACAGGCGTCCAGCCGCACTCTAAAAAATGCGCGTGCGTCTGCTTTCCCACACAACACTCGGAGAGCCAATCAGCAACTTACGAAGGCAGCTCAGCGAATGACAATGCCGAAAAATATGTTTAGACCAAAAAACGCAGTCTGAGGTGTGACATTAAGCAATGCAAAACGTCGCGCTTGCATCGCTTAATGTCACAACTCAGACTGCGTTTTTTGGTCTAAACATATGTTTCGGCACCGTCATTCGCTGAGCTGCCTCCATACGTTGCGGTGATTGGCTGTCCCGGTGTTGTGTGGGAAAGTACAAGCACGGGTTTTTTTTTTTTAGAGTGCGGGATGAAGCTGTCTGCGATTTAGTCTTTCCTTTGAAGCCTTCGATAAATAATTTATTTTTTGATGACACGAAAAAGGTGGGCGTGGCAAGTCTCGACTTATGCCACGCGGCCGTGATTGAACAAATTAGAGGCCGAAATTTAATCTTGCGTTCCTTGCGTTCCTGTGCGAATGCCTCTCGAATGAACGTAAAGTTGGAGAAAATTCCAAACGCGTTCATGACTGCTAAAGTCACAGGCGCAGCTTAATTTAGAAACGCCGCTTGTCGCTCTGTAGCCAGTGATAAGGGGCGTCAGGGGACAAGAACGCCGGAGGACAAATCACGAAGAGGGCGTGATAAAATTAAACAACGCCCCCCCTTTCTTAAGCTCTCAGTGACATAAAGTCGTATACGAGAAAAACAAATTACGGGGAACAATTTTTGCTTTAATTCAAAAATGTCTGTGAGCTCGACTCATCCCCTAAATAGAATGATCACGGCGAAAAATAGAACTATCCCAGTGTATTTAAAGCTCAAATGATTAGCAAAGGAATTAAAAAGAAAAAAGGAACTGTTTGCGAGGAAATTCAGCATCATATGTTGCTCGCTCATTATTCCTGCGCAGGTCGCATTGTTTCAGATCTAACCGTATTATGAGCTTCGGCATTTGCTGGGTTCCTTCTGTTGTTCGCTGTATAATGCTTAATTTTTTTCTGTTTCGGGGGGAAGCGAATTCACAGACCTTACCGTTATTTTATTTTGAGCGTAGACAAAAGGACTGTGTTTATACAGTAATGTAACCGGCCGAAACGCTGAGCATTGATTGGACAACGAGGGTCGCATCAGCATCATCGGCGATGTTCCGTAATCACCATGTCGGTCACAATTACGCAATCATTGTCAGTATGTCAATGTTATTGACTGGGGGCGGAGGAACAATCCTTATACATTCTACTCGTAGGCAGCTTAGAAGAAACGCAGATCATGACTTATATGAACGCTTCTTTCTCCGTAATGGTTTTTCAGGGTCTTATCAACAGATGAGGCAATCCCATTGGTTACGGAGCGGGTATTAGATGCCCGAAACGATAGAGTTATTTCAATAAACGCTAGAGGCTCAGCTGGCGCTAGTGTCTATGGGACTTCCGGTTGCAAATTGAAGCAGACAGCGTGCAGTCTACATTTCCAGCCTCCCTGTGTATTCCTATGGGAAGACGCGCGTGAATTCTGTCTCTTCGCCGGCAAATAACCTGAATACCTTTTGTCATTTCGGTTGTACCGGATAGTATGTACCTTTATTTGTATTGTGAAAGTGCAATTGCTTTAGTTACAGCATTTTTCTTTACCACTGAACCATGGATGTTATACTTCGCTCTATTTGAGGCCCAAACCTCTGTTGCAAGGAAGGTATATAAATACGAGCGACGATTCTAAGCAAACTAACGATCGAAAGGAATGTAGAATGTGTTCAAGGTTTGCTAGCATTTCGGTGGTGCTTATATATTGCTAATATGCCCCTCCTGTCATTGGATGAAAATGACTCCGTCGTGCATCTTTACTATCCGTTAAAAAAAAAAAAAAAAACATTCGAACGCAAAAAATAAAGCACGTGAGCTACGAAAGGTGTGTCTTTTTATTATTTCCTATGTCGAGCAGTTTTTATCAGGCACCTGCTCTTTGGGTCGCCCAATTTGCAAAAATTTGGAGCGTGCGGGCGGTGATTTGAACCCAGAACAAGCATCTTCGCAGATATCCATGAGCAGAAAGAATAAAGCGGTACATATTTATTGCAAATTTGACTATATTACGTGGCTTTCAATTTATTTTGATCGTCTGCAAGCACAAGGAGTTACTTATCCACTGTTACTGCGTAGTTCTTGCCGTCTCTCTTGGTTCTCCTCATGTCCTTCGTACGTTTGGCACGTATATCCCCTATGCTGGAAAGCGTCGACGCCGTGTTCGCGCTTACAATGTCCGACAGTGCACATAAATACACGTACAAAGCGGTTTTAGCACCGTTTTTTATGCCACGAATTTGAAATAAAAATGCTGTAACTGACCAATTATTTTGTCTGCGTGACTCAGAAATGCTCCAATGTGCCTAGTACGCCAAATTATGCGTGATATTTTCTCTTATAATCGAGCGCAGAGAGAAACTGCACTCGCTGTTTCCCATAGAAATGCATTACCGGAAGTCAATTTCTCACTGCTTGCTGTCTGCTTCAAAATACAACAGCACACTAGCGCCACCTGAACCTCTAGCGCTTAATTTAATAACTGTATGCTCTAAACCCTCAACGCCCCTACGCGTTTTTTTTTTTTTTTAATTATAAGTGATTCTAGTTAAGAACCATTCATTCCGGCGTCTCAGTTGATTATGTCAAAGGCATCTTTATTTGTTTTCCTTTTCTCACAACGCCTCTGGTAGGATTTCGAAAGCTATTTTCTTTCTTCGTGGTTGACCCTCGCGGGCCTATGATGATATACGTAAATGATTGTGGTAGTGATTGTGGTTCTATCAGATGCGTAGATGACGAACGGTCATTAGTGATATACCCTGTTGCAGGTTAAAAAAAGCTGGGGAAGCTCTTCACATGAAGCACTCCGCTCTTTCCATTCTTAGCATAGCGAACGCCGCAGAAGAGCCGAGACAAGGTGAGGAGGGACTCGCCTCCCCTTCAGGGTTCCTTCTGCTAAGTGGAGAGGGTGAAGTGCTTTACAAGGGGAGCCTGTCCTGCTTTTGTTAACCTGCAACACGCTATAGTAGCAGATATGTCGCTGGTCGAAGGCGCTTACCAGTTGCTGTTAATATAAACGCCATAAAGAGTTCTAGCATGGCTTTCGTAAGTGCTCGAGAATTTAACATACAAAAAACTATGTTTGACTTTTTTTTTTTTAAGACGTTTTTAGATAAATGTTTCTCGGGGATTAGAATTGGTACGAACCGTTAATTGTTGCCGTGAGAGTATTACATTTATCGTGTTAAACCACAAAAGGTGATGCCTTTTAGAATATCGTGTTCTCCCTCGCAATTATGCGGAATTTATTTGTAACCGTCATGTTAAAGTAAAGCTCTGGAGCGCTCAAAGCAGATACGCTTGCCATTTAGAGCATGTGAATTCGCAGCCGAGCATCATAGCCTGAGGAAAAGTGTTTTCGCTGTTTTGAAAGAACGGCTTTAGCTTTAACTTTATTTTTCCTCTCAAATGAGAATGGTCCCTTTCGGTACCTTTTTTTATAGTCATTTTAAGTCTTCATTTGTGCTGAATAAATTGCACGAAACATGTTTTTGAGAGTACTGCACCTAGTAAATTACGACGGGGCAACCTTGGTGCTCCAGGAGAAAAGCTATTAAGGTTCCGCCTGTAAGCTTTAATTGATGCAATAATGTATGTTTATTGTAGAACTCAGATTTCACAAATTCGAATAGACAGACCGAGGTAGCACGTCAGAGAAACGCCCATTTTATTTGTTTATTTATTTCATAATACTATCAGTCCCACAGCGGGGTCTACGATGGGAGTGTGTACAAAAAACAATAGACAATGTATTAGACATGCACAACATAAAGTCAAAAATGAACGATATACGACACCTAATACTCATATCAAATAGCACAAATGTACAACGAAAATGAAAGCATGAGGTCTATTGGTTACATCGGAGACACTTTACAAAATCCAAAACCGTTTTGGATTTAACAACGCTTTTAGGCAGTTTATTCCACTCCCATTTCGTTCGAGGGAAAAACGAATTCTTGAAACACTATTTGTTAAATCTATACTCTTCTATTGTATTCTTATTACTTGTGATTCTAGATAGATTGGGTTTGATGCCAATACTACGGGACTTCCTTGGGCCTAATAAGGGTTTTGCGTTAAGGCGTTAGTTAGTGCCAGAGTAATTTGTTTTTGTGTCTATGGCTTTGCTCTGTCTGTCTCTCTCTCTCTATATATATATATCCCTTTCTTTGCGCCAAATTTGACTTGTTTGGCGATAGAAGGTTAAAGTTTTCACACTAAAACCGAACAATCAGGAGTAAAGCCTAACTCTGTCACTTGATTGGCGACTTAGGCCCAAAGGTGCTAGATGACAGCCAGACAATCAGCTGTTTAAGCTTAGCTTTGGCATTTGTTTGGCGGGTGAGGGCCAATTGGTACACAAACGCTTGTCATGAAAGGTCAAGTTCGGCTCAATCTTGGTTTCTTCTGTCTTTTGAAGGCCCTAAATTTTGAGACAAAGACCAAATTTGGGCTCATAGAGCTTTGCAACCTGATGAATTCTCAACATTCAGTTTCAACAGTTAATCGTAGATTTTGTTTTTAATGTTTTGTTCAATTCGTTTTGCAGAATTACTGCTTCAGAATAAACGATTTTAGCGCGAGCCGGATGAGAGCCGTCTTTGCTGACGTTCTCTTGACTTACCGACATGTCAATTTACAGAAATGGTATTTGAAGATCCCGCACAGATGCCTGCTAAAGACTCGAGAACACTCAGACGTCCAAAGAGGCAAATATCTTTCCTGTTATTGTAGGTACGGAGTAAAGCAAATTGAATAGAAGGAAAGAGACGGTGACAGTCACCGAAGGTAGCGCCCATGCCCAGCTTTTAAAGACGAGTCCTTAATCTGTTACGTGTATGTGCGACGTCAGCTTAGGTGATCAGACAAGGTGCTGGGGACATTTGCAGCAAGACGTGAAAAAACGTAGACGAATTGCCTCTACTGTCTGATCCAAACAGGTGTTGATTATTGCAGACAAGTCAGGTAGACATAGCTCCCTGAACGTATTTTTTTTTCTATTAATCTTTCATAGCATATCATCAGCTCTGTTATTCTAGCCGGCCATATCGAAGTGGTTCATAGCATATACACGTATATCTCATCCAGGGTTGGGCAGAAATACTCGAAAATGTATTTGGAAATACAAATACTGGGATACATTAAAATAGTAGCCAAAATACTGATACTAAAATACATCTGTAAAAATGTATCGCGATACGTATCGGAAATACATTTTAAATAGAGGCAAAAAGTATTTGGAAATACAAATACAGGAATACATTTTAGGGAGGGCAGAAATACAAATACAGAAATACTGATACTGCAATACATTTTTCACATTTGTTAGAGACGCCTACTGAGATGAAGCTTGAAGTGGAAGTTTTTGATCCCGAAATTACTTTCCCGTATACAGGCCTGGCATTTTGCCTTGAAGGTAGTGGTTTCGGACGACGAGGAATCTTCAATGGGTTCAAAAAAGCGTTCCATCAAGGACTGACCGCGGTCCGTTCCCTGACATCCTGTCTGCCTGACGAGGTATGCGAAAAGACTTCGACTTCTAAATAAATTCTGTCACCCTGATTCCCATCAAAACATCACCACACCCCAGTCCAATAAGGACGTTTCTGCCAACGTTGATCACATGACGTCACGGTTAAATGAACTGGTATTCTTTATCTGTAGGTGTGGCCTTGAACATGAAACTTTACCATGCTGGTGTATCAAAGTGCAACAGGTATCTTCGTTGTAGGTTACATCGTTGAAGACCATGCAGGCAGTGTCATTTGGAATTTTCGAGAATAGTGGACCACCTGAAGCATCCTGGAACACGTGTCTCATCTTCTGTTACGGTTGAAAAAACGATACGATGGCATCCCTGTTGCGAACGTCCTTCCTGCAAACCCTCTGCCACCGACGCATGGATTGCAGTCATCAAGTTTCGCCTAGCATCACCTAAACAGAGACCTCGTGGATTGCGACCTGATATTGCCGGCACAGGTGCGAGCTCTCGGAGAAACAGCGCGCTCGAGTCGAGTAGCAAGTGTACGAAGGCTGGGTCGGCACATCAAGGCCTTGTCTGGCCTCCTTCCTGGGTTTCGGATCCCCAGAGCAGTGGGTCACGTTCACGTCTTCTGATGACGTATCCTTGAGCCGTGCAGTATTACGGGCGCAGCCGTAGACGCATTCGAATCACGGTGATTTGGATATGCGTGAACTTCACTGCGTGAGTCATCCTACTATTTCAAGTCAACCACCGACAGGCTCGTGCTGCAACGGACTGGGTGTGACTCAGCTTTGCCGGCTGGGTGTACTCTGCACGCTAAGGCAAGAGATACATTTATAAGCGGACATTGAATGCCAGCGAACAATGACTCAAGAAATTCCTACCTAAGGACCTGCGGCAGAAGATGATCTGACTCCAATCCTGGCACGCCACCTGGTTCGAGTCCCCGACTACGCAACACTTCTCAGAAGAGAGAGGAGGACGCTTAGAAAAATAGTTCGGAGAATCGGAAGGAACCTTGGTGAGCATAGCAACAATTCCCCAGCATCTCTCAACCCTGATACCCTAAGAAATAAAAAAAAAAATGCTTTCGGACTTTTTTGTGTGTGTGTGTGTGTGGGGAGGGGGGGGGGAGGAGTATTTCTCAAGAAATGTAACGAAATACATTTCATCCTGATTGTATCGCGATACAAAGAAACATTCCCAAATGTATTTCGATACAGGAATACGGATACTGGTGAAAAAAATGTATCGCGATACAGAAATACAGATACGAAATGTATTTCTGAAATACTATCGCGATACATTTGTATCGCGATACTGCCCAACCCTGATCTCATCCATACCAGGCATAAACCCCGCGCACTGCTACTATAAACTTTAGCTGCGAAGAAAACACTTGGGTTTCCTGAAACCGAAGATAAGATATGTGCCGAAAAGTACCTGCGAGTGATGCAATAAAAAGCGAGTTGTTTTACTGGATTTAACTGTTAGAAAATACCTGTACCCGCTTGATCGTTTTCCCATTGCCCTAGTTTTAACATGAATTTATTTGTTAGCTTAGAGTTAAACAAACTATACCCCGGAATGTTGACACTGTACAGAACAAACCTCACATTGCTATCTACATTTTGTTTCATTTGGTTCTTTTAATTATAACAACTGAAAAATGGTACAGAGACATTTTGTCGGTATTTTCGAAAAAAAAAAACAATAACAACAAAGAAAAGGAACGCAACGTTAAAACATATCTTTTTTTTCCTTTGCTTATTACCTCGGCGATAATTGTCGGGTGTGGCTGGTGCGCGGGCTCAAGCGCCTTCCACAGACCTGTAGACAAGAAAGACAGCAGGTAAAAGGCGATTATTGGAGGGGTCTATAGCATGCAAACGTATTATGTGCGACAATCTAGACGTTATTTACGAATACTTTGTTGTGTGTGTCTGTCAGGAGTAGACATATATTATATACGAGTTTTAAGATTCTGAAATTTTTAGATGTATTAATTTTGTTAGTGCGCTGCCCTAACAAATAGCGTGACTAGTTGCTCTAAAAACACTGGAGCAAATTGTGTCGACGATCTTTGTTTAATGTTTGACGTACCACCTCAGTCTTCTCAAGGGAAGATAAGCCTTTTCGCGTTCCCCTCTCCTAAACTGTGAGGAAAGCAAAGCTGGGGCAAGGTAAAAAGTTGGGAGGATATAGGAAAAAAAGAGACGGCCAAAAGTAGAGAGCCCGAAGCTTACGTCGGCCTCTCAACTACATTTCTAGTGCAAGGACTCGGTGTTTGCAAACGTTTCACTTTCCAATTACAATCGTGTAATCGTCATTAATTGCAGCTGTATATTTAGCAGCAATATTTGGTGATGATGAGGTAAATATTGTGCGTGGTTCAAAATTGTTAGAGTCCTTTAGCATAATTACATTTGAACAGAGGATACGTTTAAAG
This sequence comes from Ixodes persulcatus, assembly GCA_013358835.2. Classification (NCBI taxonomy): domain Eukaryota; kingdom Metazoa; phylum Arthropoda; class Arachnida; order Ixodida; family Ixodidae; genus Ixodes; species Ixodes persulcatus. Next base: position 1,795,861 of record JABSTQ010011430.1, on the reverse strand, counting down.
AATTATTTGGTATATACTTCTCACGTATGAACGACAACAGCGATTGTTTTCCTTCTGCTCAAACAAACAAAACCTATAAAAATGAAGAGCTAATAATGCCTATTTGTGACATTAATTTGTGTCATTAATGTTTGTATGACAGACAATTTTTATACAACTGCCGTTTTAAATAGTGGGATTTATATCATGTTTGGCGTCCTTCGATAGAAAGTACCTGTTTTCTCGGCATTTCAGAAATCTCAATTACGTTCGTGCCACGTCTTTTTGAATAGAACATTTGTGAGCATTGTCGCTGATACAACAGAAATGAGAATCACGATACCAGCTGGAATATTGAAATTTTACATTTCAAGCAGTCTCGTCTGAGATCTTAGAGCCGAAAAATGTTCGTAAAGCCGCAGCTTCATTAGTTTCCAGCCATTACAAGAAAAATATTTGAAGCACGAACAGTCTTGGAGGTTGCAGGTTACTGTGTACCCTTCGGTACGTCTATCTCAGTTGGGTACGCGTGATGTCTGCGTTGTCCTTCGAGTCCTTCTACTTCTTTATCTGTCTTGATTCATTGTCATGGTAATCTATTTATGGTTCTGTTAGTTGTTGGTTGACCTATTTACATTTGTTGCTTAGTGGCCATTCGGTTCTTTTGCCTCGACTATGTTCTCAGTTGTGCTTGTCCTTATCCCGGTGCAATTTACCATCTCCTTGTTGCCGAGTCTTGGTTTGCGAGTTGATTCATACTCTATTTGAATAAGTATACCCTGGTTGGGTGCGAGTGACGTCAAAGTTGTCATCTGTGTCTTTTGCTCTCTTCAGGTTCTTTGTCTTGGTTGTCCATTCATTTTTTTGTGAAATAAATCTCAGCAGTGTTAAGAGATTCGTGTTGTCCTGTCCTTCTGTTTCCCCACTCTACAGGGTTAAAAATGACTAACAGTCTCAGTATTCCTGGTGAAGGCAGAACCTTTACTTATATTTTAACCTTGCACCATGCATGCCCTGCCATGCTTGCGTTTTAGATGAGCGGTTGATTATTTTGCAGTACCATCCCAGTTCTTTTCCCCTCCAATTTCCGAATTCTAAATTGGTATTACTGTTGGTAGCCTACCGAAATCAAAAAGCATTCCAACGAACAGTGTATAATACTACATTTTTCGAAAGACAATAAACTAAAGATGCACAACTGGTGCCTTGATGGTTGGAACCGATGAAGTTCGGGCTCGTGCCGGTTCAGCCTCCTTCCCTTACTTGTTGTTGTTCGCACTTTTACCCCCCCCCCCCCCCCCCCCACTTTTCTCCTTAATGACGAGCGTTTAAATTTATAGCGTTTGTTTTGGAAGCGAACATTTTTCTGGACTGCCTTACTTTTCGGTTCTGGTGAAGTGAATTCTGGCGGTGAGTGGGGCTGAGGAGATTCTTGGAAGGCAGGCATCAGTCAATCTGCTTTAATTACAGCAGTGTGAATTATTTTGATGTAAGCGCGCGAGAAATATATACTCAAACGCATCTGCAAAAATGATAGATATGTATTGTAAGGCTGTCTTTAGGTTTTTTGCTATTACTCAGTGCAGGAAACTACAGCTGAGAGAGCAGTATAGGTGGTCGCGGAAACGGGATTTATAAATTATTCGAAAAATTTACTTGTACTTTTATATGTCTTTTAGAGATATCCAAAATAAAATCACATTTTCATCTTGACGTGGCCTACGCATAATTAGATCGCAGCATGAACCTACTTAAAGGACCCAGGTACTTACAGGGGACAACTTTTACAAGCGCATATAGATGGCTGGCGAGGAACACTTCACAATTCGCGTGACCAATCCACGTTGACCTGTACGGTCGAAATCAGCATTTCCACTTGCTTTCCTAATACGTCACAACACCATATCTTTTTAGATTGAATGCATTTCTTCATTTTGTTTCATTACTTTACATCCATCCACTTCTCGTGACCAGTTCAATTTGTCGTACTCACCACCATTTCACTTGACTTCACTTTGGTTCACTTCACTTCACATCAGACGTCAGCAACGGAATCAAAGTTTTCATTATTGAAATATGCGTCATTACTTCTTTATTTTTAAACTACCACCAAATGTTTTACGACTCTTCCTTCTACACCTAACCGCACATCATAAACTTCTCCGGTTCCGAAATGTTTTAGTTTCCTAGCTTAAACTTTAAAAAACATTCATATGCATTGACGTCTCTTTCTAAAATCACTTCATGCATCAAATAAGCTCGAAAATTGCAGAAGCTTCAACCTCGCTCAATCATCTGGTGCGACGGCCCGTGTCATCAGTCGTGGGGAAAGTCACGCAATATGGTTCCGATGAAAGGCATCAGATCCTGAAGAAACAATTAACAGGCGCGAAAGAGAACCATTCTATCACATCTGGCTGTACCGTCGTCTTTTATAAATATTGTCTTAAAGTGATTACCTGCGCACAATAATGTAATCAAACATGTTGTAACTAGTCTTCATAGTGTTTAGGATTGACCATGATCGTTAGTGTAAGCACCAATAAAATAAAATTTGAGATGCACTTGTCACAAATGATATAATGTAAATTACGTAAAAGTTCAACTACTAGTCATAGTAGCAAATGTCTTGAAACAAAATGTTTTTAATGTAGAACGTTCATCATTAGAGTGTGCCACAATTGACCAGCTTAGGGTATTTATGTTTCTGGTCTCTCATAAAACGCATGGTATCAACCTGGAGTTTAGTATAAAATACAACAGAAAAATGAATATAGTCCACTCCATTTGATACGCTTTTTAATATTGGACTGAAGATTGCTCTGGTAGTAACGAAACTGTGATAGAGAAGATGATTTAATAAAATTGATTCTCCGATGATTTTTCTTCATGGTAATGCCAGATTTTCAAATTAAAGGCGAATTGACTTTGGCGTTGCGTTTAGGGAATATAATTTCATTAACTCGGACCTTTGCTTCTACAACGAGGTTACACACGTGCATGACAGTTCAAATATTATCATTTGTTTGTATTATAATGCTTTATTAATTATGTTCCTTTAACAAATTCGTCGAGCGGTTGTTTTGCTTTTCATTTAGGCTATTTTTGTAGAATAAAGCATTGCACATTCAAACGCTCATTTGTGGCGAAGCACAGATCATGATGCTACAATCCTATCCACGAGAGGAGACTTGAGTTCTTAACTTTGATCTAACAACAAGCAAGCTCAAGTACATTTATCCTTAATGCGCTCCAACTAAAACACAACAAAGATAGGTCCAAATGTTTTTTGTTGCTCCTCATTAGGTTTTGGGGGTTCATATACGGGTAATTCAATGTGAATCAATTTTCATTTCTAAGCGAGCTCAATTGGGTCTTGCTATTGGCACAGCCTTTTTAATGTAGCCCTTTAAAATATCTTGTAGTTTTTGAATATTCATGTTTACATAATAAATCAGTTTGCATTCCTCAAAAACTAATTTGACCCAGAAAGACAATAAAATTTAATTTAGACGCAATATTAAACACATGATTATTCGCAAATACCATTTAAAATATTTTCCGATTGCCCTTCTTTTGAACCAAGGCAAATACCTTGTTTGCAATGCTTAAAAAATGTTAAGGTATCAACGTATAATTTGTACTCAGAAAGCATTTCTTGTTTAATTTATAACGCACGTACATTACACAAGACGATATATTAGGACTGAGGCCATGGGGGAAACTATTTTTTTCCTGGACAATGTATTATTTTTTCGCGTCGACATGGAAGTAATGCCCGCATATTCAGGACAAATTTCAAGCACGGACGGCGGGAACGTGTTCCGCAAAGATATACAGAATTTCACAGCCTTGTACGTGCCATTAAAAAGTGGGAAAAAAGATCCGTGTCCTTGGTTTTAAGACTGATCAACGCTTGTATCGAACTCGGTTTACGTTTTCGAATATTTCCTGGTCGAGGCAAGAGCTTTTCTTTGAAGTATTTTGTAGGTGTTAGATTTATCAAAGAGTTACAAAGAATTACCTTGTTTAAACGAAGTCCAGATAATTGTGTTTTTCATCTTCACATTGAGTTTGACACGTTTGTACCAGTTCCCAGAGAACTTATCATTTATTATCCGGCGCTTCATCAAGGAAAGTGAACCCTAAAGGAGAGACCACACCATCACGCTAGTTTCGTGAAATATATCTACATACTTTATTGTTACGACTCTAGGGAAGCATCATTAACACATCACAAATAGACACATTTGATGAAAAGGGACACCCTAATGCCTGCAATTATGGCTAAATGCACGCGTATAAAGCGCCATTACATTCTCAAATTATATTTTCTTAGACAAAACAACAAAATATAATTAAGTGACTTTCCTACACGCATGCAATAGGTCCTGAAGATGAATTGTTTGTGACGCATATCAATATAAACACTGAAACTATCGTAGATATTTTTATATATTTATTCTAGAAGTTTTCTGGGTTCGTCACTATATTGGAACGAATGACAATTGATGAGGCGATGATAACTGAAGAAACTAAACGTTTAATGGGGCGCCCTTGTGCCGAAAACAACAATAAAACAGAAGGTAACAGAAGAGCGTCGCAGGCGTGGATGGCGGCGTAACCGCTGAATCGTACCCCGGGGAGAGACTGACTCCGCTCGCCATGGGGAGTCCCTTATGTACCCTCGTGGGTTTCTGGAAAATTTTGCGTATAACTGTCGGTGCGTAGAACATTCGGAAGTCAAACAGACGAGAATGTTCTCGAACCTACGAGAACACCAAATTGAAAGAGTAAATAAAAGGAAAGTCCGCTGACTGGAATCGAACTTCGACCTTCCGCGCGACAGTTAAGCGCGGTAACCACTCGGCCGCGCAGGCGTTCGCTCGATGACGCGCGTCGCAATATTCCGGATTCAGCTGTTCGGAATTAGAGCTGGAAATATTTCACCTCTCGGTGGCCCGCAACGTCCAGACGGGAGAGGGAATTTGAAGGGCCTAACTCAGGCCTTATACGATCCTACTTCAAGGAGTTATTTTCTGTTGTTTTTGTTTAACCGAGCGTGTTGGTAAGGTACCTTTTGCACACGAAACAAGAAACAAATAGGACGTAATACAGAAAACGACATTGTTCAAAGATGTTGTGCTCTGTGCTCCGTCCCATTTGTTCATTATTTCTCGTAGAAAAGAAATTCAAGGCGTAGGCTTGTGCCGTAATACTTTTCTTTGGCGTATTTAGACTTTTCTGTGGATCGCCACATATTGGCGAAAGTGTCAGACTTGAGCCATATTTCCCACGTTTTAACCAAAGAACCGCGTGTGAGGTCTAACTCTGGTATCTGCTAGGCAATTTAGGCCCGAAGCTGGCACCCAAAAACAGAAGAACCTGAAGGAAAGAATAACTCTGACAATTGTTTGGAAATTTGGGCCCAAAAATGCTAGATGAACGTCAAACTACCAGCAGTGAATCCCAACCTTGGCACTTATCCGGCGAGTTTGGGCCAAGATACCCATGACTCTGGCCAAAGAACGTCAAGTTTGGATCCAGCTTGACTCGTCAGGCGTCTAAAGGCCCCTATATTCTCAAAAACAAACTAAGTTTTGGAGAAAAATAAACAACTCTGCTACCTAGGGAAACTCACTTTCGCCGGACTAATCACAAATATTTGAGCGAAAGGGACCGAATAGTCCCCGTTTAAAAAAATATTCTTCGTTCCTCAACGACTCTCGGTTGCCAGATTTGGAGACATTTAGAGAGACAGCGCCCTCATTAGGAAGATTCAGTAACCAATCGTTATGATACTTTTTTACTTCGTTTCAGCATAACCTAGCAAATGGCGCAATTCACGGCCTCCATGAGCCAATAAATGATAAGGTGTGATTCCCACATCTCTTTGCAGGAATAGCACTCGCCTACAGCATGTTGTCACTACCCCGCTTAGCTCTTTCCGGCTTTCCGGAAAACGGGAAAGTATTAATTTTCAAAAGATCCGCGTACACGATTTTATTTTCCTAACCAACATGCGTATAGAGCAAACTCACATATCAAAATGCGGCCAATTACTAGTTTTTCTTAAAAGAAACAGAGTTTAGTATAATGTCAAGCAAAGATTTTAAAATTTTATTTTTTGAAAATGCAATATACGTGTGGAAGGCGCGCAAAAGCGGAAACTTCCGCAGCTATGTACAAATTGAACGACAAATAAAAACAAAAGAAAATATATAAAACTTGTGTCCCACATCCACGGCTTTTACTTCTGAAAGCTATTGTACTCTAACTAACGTTTATATTTTTGGTTCGCCGGAGAGTTAGCCTTTGTAACACGGGTGCTTTTTAACGAAGGATTGCTTTTATTGGTGATGCAAAGACGTACACCTCACACCCTCAGCAGAATGCTTTCTTTGTGTTGTACCTTGGTTTTATCATAGCCTCCATTGCAGTTCCCTCATATTTAAAAATTTTGTGCGCCTTGTTGGGAAGATTCTTTTCATTCTTTTCTTTTTATTATTAAGGTGCACAATCTAGCTGACATTTAACTTAAACGACTTGGACCTTGAAACCCTGCCGAAAACGTGGGCCGTGACGTTCCTTGATTCTAAAACAATCGATTAAGACGCCCATAAAAATGTGGTGAATTACTCATTTGTACATTGCGCGAGCGATTTTTTCTGGCAACCACAGTTACTTAGCCGTTAACCGGCCTTAGGTTTATCTTTGAGCAATAGTTCTTTTGCTAATGATACACTTAAATTTCTGACAAAATGAATGCCTTCTGCGGTTCTATGAAGTGTCAAGTTTCTAAAACATGGAGTACCAGGAGAGGCCATTCGTCCAACCATGCACTCTGAATGACACCAAAAAAGAGGCATTCAAAATGTCATTCTACTGATACTTTGTGCGACCGACTTGGTTGCTCCGACTCAAAGCCATGGTCTGCGAATTACAAGTTGGCGGCTTTGAGTCCCGATAGAGAAATATCTAAAATTAGAAAGAAGCGTTTTTTTCTTTTTGCAGGCTACGCGCCGTTGTATTACCGTGATGGCGAATGCACGCGGAACAATACCTAGGTGGTTTAATTGAATCATCACTTGCCGGTTGCCCTTGATTACTCCGGCACATGAACTTCCAAAATATATACTGTATATACTGTATATATGTATATACTTGTATATACTGAGTGTAGACCTAACGATTCGGCAATGTGTACGCTCTGGAAGTAGCACGCGGTGTTAGAAAGGTGTGATGATGCAGGAGGAAAGAAAGAACCCTGGCCTTATTTCTGCCATAGTCTTTCTCACTATGTTGAGTTATACATGTAATATATGTTGCCCGACAGAATTACGTGAGACAGGCTGAACAATGTTAAGGCAAGAATAGGGGACCCAATAACGCTCGATATAAACGAATGTGAATATAATATAAAGTTCTCTTATACTAAAAACGGTTGACTGCGCTTGACGCCCTATCTCCGTTCGGGCTGTGTCAAATGGCAGGGTGGCAAACCTTCATTTATCTGGCTCTTTTCAAGCGACGGTTTTAAAAACCTTTTGGCCCCTTCGGCATATTGCAAAAATAGCCAGATTTTTTTTTTGTGTGTTGGGGCTGGGGGAGGGGGGTGGAAGGGAGGAGTGGAGTTCGCGAGATAAAGGGCAATTAAGTTTTATTTGAGACCCGTTCTAGTGCAAGAGATTATGTGTCAAAACGATCATTCGAAGTGTTCCTTGATCCTAGGATTCAGAAGTGTTTTTTTATTCGCAGCACTTGTAGTATTTTTATGGCCGTAGAGGAATGATTCTGAGATCTTACTGTGAATTTTATATTGAACCTCCCACGTTCCTGCATTCGAGAAGATATACTAGAAATATTATCGCGTACGTGTCTATTTTGCAAAGGCGTTGCTGAATTTGCAGTACACCAAAGACAGGCGTCCAGCCGTGGTGAAGCTGTCTGCGATTTAGTCTTTCCTTTGAAGCCTTCGATAAATATTTTATTTTTTGGATAACACGGAAAAGGTGGACATGGCAAGTCTCGACTTATGCCACGCGCCCGTGATTGAACAAATTAGAGGCCGAAATTTATCCTTGCGTTCCTTGCGTTCCTGTGCGAATGCCTCTCGGATGAACGTAAAGTTGGAGAAAATTCCAAACGCGTTCATGACTGCTAAAGTCACGGGCGCAGCTTAATTTAGGAACGCCGGTTGTCGCTCTGTAGCCAGTGTTAAGGGGCGTCAGGGGACAAGAACGCCGGAGGACAAATCACGAAGAGGCCGTGATAAAATTAAACCACGCCCCCCCCCCCCCTTTCTTAAGATCTCAGTGATATAATGTAGTATACGAGAAAAACATATTAGGGGGAACAATTTTTGCTTTAATTCAAAAAAAGTCTGTGAGCTCGACTCATCCCCTAAATACAATGATCACGGCGAAAAATAGAAATATCCCAGCGTATTTAAAGCTCAAAGGATCAGCAAAGAAATTAAAAACAAAAAAGGAACTGTTTGCGAGGAAATTCAGCATCATATGTTGCTCGCTCATTATTCCTGCGCAGGTCGCATTGTTTCAGATCTAACCGTATTATGAGCTTCGGCATTTGCTGGGTTCCTTCTGTTGTTCGCTGTATAATGCTTAATTTTTTTTCTGTTTCGGGGGGAAGCGAATTTACAGACCTTACAGTTATTTTATTTTGAGCGTAGACAAAAGGACTGTGTGTATACAGTAATGTAACCGGCCGAGACGCAGAGCATTGATTGGACAACGAGGGTTGCATCAGCATTCAGTTCGGCGAGGTTCCGTAATCAACATGTCGGTCACAATTACGCAATCATTGTCAGTATGTCAATGTTATTGACTGGGGGCGGAGGAACAATCCTGATACATTCTACTCGTAGGCAGCTTATAAGAAACGCAGATCATGACTTATTATACAAACGCTTCTTTCTCCGTAATTGTTTTTCAGGGTCTTATCAACAGATGAGGCAATCCCATTGGTTACGGAGCGGGTATTAGATGCTCGAAACCATAACGTTATTTGAATAAACGCTAGAGGCTCAGCTGGCGCTAGTGTCTACGGGACTTCCGGTTGCAAATTGAAGCAGACAGCGTGCAGTCTACATTTCCAGCCTCCCTGTGTATTCCTATGGGAAGACGCGCGTGAATTCTGTCTCTTCGCCGGCAAATAACCTGAATACCTTTTGTCATTTCGGTTGTACCGGATAGTATGTACCTTTATTTGTATTGTGAAAGTGCAATTGCTTTAGTTACAGCATTTTTCTTTACCACTGAACCATGGATGTTATACTTCGCTCTATTTCAGGCCCAAACCTCTGTTGCAACGAAGGTATCTAAAAACGAGCGGCGATTCTAAGCAAACTAACGATCGAATAGAATGTAGAATGTGTTCAAGGTTTGCTAGCATTTCGGTGGTGCTTATATATTACTAATATGCCCGTCCTGTCATTGGAAGAAAATGACTCCGACGTGCATCTTTACTATCGGTTAAAAAAACATTCGAACGCAAAAAATAAAGTACGTGAGCTACGAAAGGTGCGTCTTTATATTATTTTCTATGTCGAGCAGTGTTTATAGGGCACCTGCTCTTTGGCTCCCTCTATTTGCAAAGATTTGGAGCGTGCGGGCGGTGATTTGAACCCAGAACAAGCATCTTCGCAGATATCCGTGAGCAGAAAGAATAAAGCAGTACTTATTTGTTGCAAATTTGACTATATTACGTGGCTTTCAATTTATTTTGATCGTCTGCAAGCACAAGGAGTTACTTATCTAATGTTACTGCGTAGTTCTTGCCGTCTCTCTTGGTTCTCCTCATGTCCTTCGTACGTTTGGCACGTATATCCCATATGCTGGAAAGCGTCGACGCCGTGTTCGCGCTTAGAATGTCCGACAGTGCACATAAATACACGTACGAAGCGGTTTTAGCACCGTTTTTCATGCCACGAATTTGAAATAAAAATGCTGTAACTGACCAATTATTTTGTCTGCGTGACTCAGAAATGTTCCAATGTGCCTAGTACGCCAAATTATTCGTGATATTTGCTCTTATAATCGAGCGCGGAGAGAAAATGCACTCGCTGTTTCCCATAGAAATGCATTACCGGAAGTCAATTTCTGACTGCTTGTTGTCTGCTTCAAAATGCAACAGCACACAAGCGCCACCTGAACCTCTAGCGTTTATTTTAATAACTGTATGCTCTAGAGTCTAAACCCTCAACGCCCCTACACGTTTTTTTTTTAATTATAAGTGATTCTAGTTAAGAACCATTTATTCCGGCGTCTCAGTTGATTATGTCAAATGCATCTTTATTTGTTTTCCTTTTCTCACAACGCCTCTGGTAGGGTTTCGAAGGCTATTTTCTTTCTTCGTGGTTGACCCACGCGGGCCTATGATGATATACGTAAATGATTGTGGTAGTGATTTTGGTTCTATCTGGTGCGTAGATAAGGAACGATCATTAGTGATATACCCTGTTGCAGGTTAAGAAAAGCTGGGAAGCTCTTCACATGAAGCACTCCGCTCTTTCCATTCTTAGCATAGCGAACGCCGCAGAAGAGCCGAGACGAGGTGAGGAGGGACTCGCCTCCCCTTCAGTCCCCTTCAGGGTTCCTTCTGCTAAGTGGAGAGGGTGAAGGGCTTTACAAGGGGAGCCTGTCCTGCTTTTGTTAACCTGCAACACGCTATAGTAGCAGATATGTCGGTGGTCGAAGGCGCTTACCAGTTGCTGTTAATATAAACGCCATAAAGAGTTCTAGCATGGCTTTCGTAAGTGCTCGAGAATTTAACATAAAAAAAAACAATGTCTGACTTTTCTTTTTTTTTTAAACGTTTTTAGATAAATGTTTTTCGGGGATTAGAATTGGTACGAACCGTTAAGTCTTGCCATGAGAGTATTACATTTATCGTGTTAAACCACAAAAGGTGTGGCCTTTTAGAATATCGTGTTCTCCCTCGCAATTATGCGGAATTTATTTGTAACCGTCATGTTAAAGTAAAGCTCTGGAGCGCTCAAAGCAGATCCGCTCTCCATTTAGAGCATGTGAATTCGCAGCCGAGCATCATAGCGCCAGGAAAAGTGTTTTCGCTGTTTTGAAAGAACGGCTTTAGCTTTAACTTTATTTTTCCTCTCAAATTAGAATGGTCCCTTTCGGTACCTTTTTTTATAGCCATTTTAAGTCTTCATTCGTGCTGAATAAATTGCGCGAAACATGTTTTTGAGAGTACTGCACCTATTAATATACGACGGGGCAACCTTGGTGCTCCAGGAGAAAAGCTATTAAGGTTCCGCCTGTAAGCTTTAATTGACGCAATAATGTATGTTTATTGTAGAACTCAGATTTCACAAATTCGAATAGACAGACCAAGGTAGCAAGTCAAAGAAACGCCCATTTTATTTGTTTATTTATTTCATAATACTATCAGTCCCACAGCGGGGTCTATGATGGGAGTGAGTACAAAAAACAATAGACAATGTAATGGACATGCAGAACATAAAGTCAAAAATGAACGACTATACGACACCTAATACTCATAAAACTCATATCAAAAAGCACAAAAGTACAACGAAAATGAGAGCATGAGGTCTATTGGTTACATCGGAGACACTTTACGAAATCTAAAACCGTTTTGAATTTAACAACGCTTTTAGGCACTTTATTCCACTCCCATTTCGTTCGAGGGAAATACGAATTCTTGAAACATTATTTGTTAAATCTATACTCTTCTATTGTATTCTTATTACTTGTGATTCTAGATAGATTGGGTTTGATGCCAATACTACGGGACTTCCTTGGGCCTAATAAGGGTTTTGCATTAAGGCGTTAGTTAGAGCCAGAGTAATTTATTTTTGTGTGTGTGGCTTTGCTCTGTCTGTCTCTCTCTCTATATATATATCCCTTTCTTAGCGCCAAATTTGACTTGCTTGGCGATAGAAGGTTAAAGTTTCCACACTAAAACCGAACAATCAGAAGTAAAGCCTAACTCTGTCACTTGATTGGCGACTTAGGCCCAAAGGTGCTAGATGACAGCCAGACAATCAGCTGTTTAAGCTTAGCTTTGGCATTTGTTTGGCGGGTGAGGGCCAATTGGTACACAAACGCTTGCCATGGAAGGTCAAGTTCGGCTCAATCTTGGTTTCTTCTGTCTTTTGAAGGCCCTAAATTTTGAGACAAAGACCAAATTTGGGCCCATAGAGCTTTGCAACCTGATGAATGCTTAACATTCAGTTTCCACAGTTAATCGTAGATTTTGATTTTATTGTTTTGTTCAATTCGTTTTGCAGAACGACTGCTTCAGAATAAACGATTTTAGCGCAAGCCGGATAAGAGCCGTCTTTGCTGACGTTCTCTTGACTTACCGACATGTCAATTTACAGAAATGCTATTTGAAGATCCCACAGAGATGCCTGCTAAAGACTCGAGAACATTCTGGCGTCCACAGAAGCAAATATCTTTCCTGTTATTGTAGGTACGGAGTAAAGCAAATTGACTAGAAGGAAAGAGACGGTGAAAGTCGCCGAAGGTAGCGCCCATGCCCAGCTTTTAAACACGAGTCCTTAATCTGTTGCATGTATGTGCGACGCCAGCTTAGGTGATCAGACAAGGTGCTGGGGACATTTGCAGCAAGACGTGAAAAAACGTAGACGAATTGCCTCTACTGTCTGATCCAAACAGATGTTGATTATTGCAGACAAGTTAGGTCGACGTAGCTTCCTGAACGTTTTTTTTTCTATTAATGTTTCATAGCATATCATCAGCTCTGTTTTTCTAGCCGGCCATATCGAAGTGGTTTATAGCATATAAACTTATATCTCATCCACACCAGGCATAAGACCCGTGCACTGCTACTATAAACTTTAGCTGCGAAGAAAACACTTGGGTTTCCTGAAACCGAAGCTAAGATATGTGCTGGAAAGTACATGCAAGTGATGCAAAGGAAAGCGAGTTCTTTTGCTGGATTTACCTGTTAGAAAATACCTGTACCCGCTTGACCGTTTCCCCATTTCCATACTTTTAACATGAATTTATTTGTTAGCTAAAGGCCCGTTCACACTCTTGCGACCGAGTACGACTGAGAGAGACCAGACCGGTTTTTAAGCCTCTTACGATCTTTTAGGACCAGCTCCGCTGTAGCGCATCCGGTCCTAAGAGATCGCAAGAAGCTTAAAAACCGGTCTGGTTTCTCTCGGTCCTACTCGGTCGCAAGAGTGTGAACGGGCCTTTAGAGTTAAACAAACTATACCCCGGAATGTTGACATTGTACAGAACAAACCTCACATTGCTATCTACATTTTGTTTTATTTGGTTCTTATAATTATAACGACTGAAAAATGGTACAGAGACATTTTGTCGGTATTTTTGAAAAAAAACAACAATAACAACAAAGAAACAGAGCGCAACATTAATATATACCTTTTTTTTCTTTGCTTATTACCTCGGCGATAAATGTCGGGTGTGGCTAGTGCGCGGGCTCAAGCGCCTTCCATAGACCAGTAGACAAGAAAGAAAGCAGGTAAAAGGCGATTATTGAAGGGGTCTATAGCTGCAAACGTATTATGTGCGACAGTCTAGACGTTATTTACAAATACTTTATTGTGCGTGTCTGTCAGGAGTAGACATATATTAATACGCGTTTTAAGATTCTGAAATGTTTAGAGGTAATAATTTGGTTATTTCGCTGCCCTAACAAATAGCGTGACTAGATGCTCTATAAACGCGGGAGCAAATTGTGTCGACGATCTTTGTTCAAAGTTTGACGTACAACCTCAGTCTTCTTCAGGGAAGATAAGCCTTTTCGCGTTCCCCTCTCCTAAACTGCGAGGAGAGCCAAGCTGGGGCAAGGTAAAAAGTTGGGAGGATATAGGAAAGAAAGAGGCGGCCAAAAGTAGAGAGCGCGAAGCTTACGTCGGCCTCTCAACTACATTTCTAGTGAATGGACTCGGAGTTTGCAAACGTTTCACATTCCAATTACAATCGTGTAATCGTCATTAAATACAGCTGTATATTTAGCAGCCATGTTTGGTGATGATGAGGTAAATATTGCGCGTGGTTCATGATTGTTAGAGTCCTTTATCATAAATACATTTGAACAGAGGATAAGTTTAAAGAATTATTTAGTATACCCTTCTCATATGAACGACAACAGCGATTGTTTTGCTTCTGCTCAAACAAACGAAGCCTCTAAAAATGAAGAGGTAATAATGCCTGTTTATATCATTAATGTTTGTATGACAGACAATTTTTAAACAACTGCCGTTGTAAATAGTGGGATTTATATCATGTTTGGCGTCCTTCGGTAGAAAGCACCTGTTTTCTCGGCATTTCAGAAATCTCAATTCCGTTCGTACTACGTGTTTCTGAACAGAACATTTGTGAGCGTTGTCACTGATACAACAGAAATGAGAATCACGATAGCAGCTAGAATATTGAAGTTTTACCTTTCAAGCAGTCTCGTCTGAGATCTTAGAACCGGAAAATGTTCGTAAAGCCGCAGATTCATTCATTTCCAGTCATTACAAGAAAAATATTTGAAGCGCGAACAGTCTTGGAGGTTGCAGGTTACTGTGTACCCTTCGGTACGTCTATCTCAGTTGGGTATGCGTGGTGTCTGCGTTGTCCTTCGTGTCCTTCTACTCCTTAATCTGTCTTGATTCATTGTCATGGTAGTCTATTTAAGGTTCTATTAGTTGTTGGTTGACCAATTTACTTTTGTTGCTTAGTGGCCATTCGGTTCTTTTGCCTCGACTATGTCCTCAGTTGTACTTTTCCCTATCCCGGTGTAATTTACCATCTCCTTGTTGCCGAGTCTTGGTTTGCGAGTTGATTAATACTCTATTTGAATAAGTGTACCCTGGTTGGGTGCGAGTGACGTCAAAGTTGTCATCTGTGTCTTTTGCTCTCTTCAGGTTCTTTGTTTTGGTTGCCCATTCATTTTTTTGTGTAATAAATCTCAGCTGTGTTATGAGATTCGTGTTGTCCTGTCCTTCTGTTTCCCCACTCTACAGGGTTAAAAAAAAATGACGAACAGTCTCATTATTCCTGGTGAAGGCAGAACCTTTACTTGATTTTTAACCTTGCACCATGCATGCCCTGCCGTGCTTGCGTTTTAGATGAGCGGTTGATTATTTTGCAGTACCATCCCAGTTCTTTTCCCCTCCAATTTCCGAATTCTAAATTTGTATTACTGTTGGTAGCCTACCGAAATCAAAAAGCATTCCAACGAACAGTGTATAATACTACATTTTTCGAAAGACAATAAACTAAAGATGCACAACTGGTGCCTTGATGGTTGGAACCGATGAAGTTCGGGCTCGTGCCGGTTCAGCCTCCTTCTCTTACTTGTTGTTGTTCGCACTTTTACCCCCCCCCCCCCCCCTTTTCTCCTTAATGACGAGCGTTTAAATTTATAGCGTTTGTTTTGGAAGCGAACATTTTTCTGGACTGCCTTACTTTTCGGTTCTGGAGAAGTGAATTCTGGCGGTGAGTGGGGCTGAGGAGATTCTTGGAAGGCAGGCATCAGTCAATCTGCTTTAATTACAGCGTGTGAATTATTTTGATGTAAGCGCGCGAGAAATATATACTCAAACGCATCTGCAAAAATGATAGATATGTATTGTAAGGCTATCTTTAGGTTTTTTGCTATTACTCAATGCAGGAAACTACAGCTGAGAGAGCAGTATAGGTGGTCGCGGAAACGGGATTTATAAATTATTCGAAAAATTTACTTGTACTTTTATATGTCTTTTAGAGATATCCAAAATATAAATCACATTTTCATCTTGACGTGGCCTACGCATAATTAGATCGCAGCATGAACCTACTTAAAGGACCCAGGTACTTACAGGGGACAAGTTTTACAAGCGCATATAGATGGCTGGCGAGGAACACTTCACAATTCGCGTGACCAATCCACTGTTGACCTGTACGGTCGAAATCAGCATTTCCACTTGCTTTCCTTATACGTCACAACATCATTTCTTTTTACATCGAATGCATTTTTTTCATTTTGTTTCATTTCTTTACATCCATCCACTTCTCGTGACCAGTTCAATTTGTCCTACTCTCCACCACTTCACTTGACTTCACTTTGTTTCACTTCACTTCACATCAGACGTCAGCAACGGAATCAAAGTTTTCATTATTGAAATATGCGTCATTACTTCTTTCTTTTTAAACTACCACCAAATGTTTTACGACTCTTCCTTCTACACCTAACCGCACATCATAACCTTCTCCGGTTCCGAAATGTTTTAGTTTCCTAGCTTAAACTTTAAAAAACATTCATATGCATTGACGTCTCTTCCTAAAATCATTTCATGCATCAAATAAGCTCGAAAATTGCAGAAGCTTCAACCTCGCTCAATCATCTGGTGCGACGGCCCGTGTGATCAGTCGTGAGAAAAGTCACGCTATATGGTTCCGATGAAAGGCATCAGATCCTGAAGAAAAAATTAACTGGCGCGAAAGACAACCATTCTATCACATCTGGCTGCACCGTCGTCTTTTATAAATATTGTCTTAAAGTGATTACCTGCGCACAATAATGTAATAAAACATGTTGTAACTAATCTTCACAGTGTTTAGGATTGACCGTGATCGTTAGTGTAAGCACCAATAAAATAATATTTGAGAAGCACTTGTCCCAAATGATATAATGTAAATTACGTAAAAGTTCAACTACTACTCATAGTAGCAAAAGTCTTCAAACAAAATGTTTTTAATGTAGAACATTCATCATTAGAGTGTGCACACAATTGACCAGCTTAGGGTATTTATGTTTCTGGTCTCTCATAAAACGCATCGTATCAACCTGCAATTTAGTAGAAAATACAACAGAAAAATGGATATAATCCACTCCATTTGATACGCTTTTATAATAATGGACTGAAGATTGCTCTGGTAGTAATGAAACTGTGATAGAGAAGTTGATTTAAAAATAATTTCCGAGGCTTTTTCTTCGTGGTAATGCCAGATTTTCAAATTAAAGGCGAATTGACTTTGGCGTTGCGTTTAGGGAGTATAATTTCATTAACTCGGACCTTTGCTTCTTCAACGAGGTTACACACGTGCATGACAGTTCAAATATTAGCATTTGTTTGTTTTATAATGTTTCATTAATTACGTTCCTTTAACAAATTCGTCGAGCGGTTGTTTTGCTTTTCATTTAGGCTATTTTTGTAGAAAAAAGCATTGCACATTCAAACGCTCATTTGTGGATAAGCACAGATCATGATGCTAGAATCCTATCTACGAGACGAGACTTGAGTTCTTAACTTTGATCTAACAACAAGCAAGCTCACGTACAGTCGGCACGGAATGAAACGCGAACAGTGGGTGCATGGTTTTCGCTAGATGCTGCACCACCTGAACCAGATGGGAGCTGCAAGAAGATGGCGCTTCCTTCGATGTGTTAGACTCTTGCTCAGTGCATCCAAACCTTCGGTGTTGCGTCCCTAGGTGACTCAGCGTTGGTCGAAAACCATGCGCTCCTTGTTCGCGTTTCATTCCGTGCCGACAGTACATTGATCCTTAATGCGCTCCAACTAAAACACAACAAAGATATGTCCAAATGTTGTTTTTTTTTTGCTCCTCATTAGGTTTTGGGGGTTCATATATGAGTAATTCAATATGAATCATTTTTCATATCTAAGCGAGCTCAATAGGGTCTTGCTATTGCCACAGCCTTTTTAATGTAGCCCTTTAAAATATCTTTTAGTTTTCGAATATTCATGTTTACGTAATAAATCCGTTTGCATTCCTCAAAAACTAATTTGACCCCGAAAGACAATAAAATTTAATTTAGACGCAATATTAAACACATCGTTATTCGCAAATTCCATTTAAAATATTTTCCGAGTGCCCTTCTTTTGAACCAATTCATTAAATACCTTGTTTGCAATGCTTCAGAAATGTTAAGGTATTGATGTATATTTGTACTCAGAAAGCATTCATGTTAAATTCATAACGCACGTAGATTACACATGACGATATTTTAGGACTGAGGCAATGGGGGAAACTATTTTTTTCCTGGACAATGTATTATTTTTTCGCGTCAACATGGAAGTAATGCACGCATATTCAGGACAAATTTCAGGCACGGACGGCGGGAACGTGTTCCGCAAAGTTATACAGAATTTCACTACCTTGTACGTGCCATTAAAAAGTGGGAAAAAAGATCCGTGTCCTTGGTTTTAAGACTGATCAACGCTTGTATCGAACTTGGTTTACGTTTTCGAATATTTCCTGGTCGAGGCAAGAGCTTTTCTTTGAAGTATTTTGTTGGTGTTAGATTTATCAAAGAGTTTCAAAGAATTACCTCGTTTAAACGAAGTCCAGATAATTGTGTTTTTCATCTTCACATTGAGTTTGACAAGTTTGTACCAGTTCCAAGAGAACTTATCATTTATTATCCGACGCTTCATCAAGGAAAGTAAACCCTAAAGGAGAGACCACACCATCACGTTAGTTTTGTGAAATATATCTATATACTTTATTGTTACGACTCTAGGCAAGCATCTTTAACACATCACAAATAGACACATTTGAAGCCAAGGGACATCTACCATAATGCTTGCAATTATGGCTAAATGCACGCGTATAAACGGTCACTACATTCTCAAATTATATTTTCTTAGACAAAACAACAAAATATAATTAAGTGACTTTCCTAGACGCATGCAATAGGTCCTGAAGATGAATTGTTTGTGACGCATATCAATATAAACACTGAAAATATCGTAGATATTATTATATATTTATTCTAGAAGTTTTCAAGGTTCGTCACTATTGATATACTGAAACGAATGACAATTGATGAGGCGATGATAACTGAAGAAACTAAACCATAGAGTAATATACACATGGTAAAGAGCGGACACTGCCATAGGCCCCAGCGGCCCAGATAGATGAGGGACAGCTAGCGCTCCTAGCGGGCGGTATTAAGCATAATCTGAATCCGGTTCCGGTCAAGTTAGTTTCGGTTTCGGTTTGGGCGTTTCTGCTCCGGTTCTCCGGTACCCTTCTCCTTCTCTTTCTCCTCATCTTTCCTCCTTGCGTCGCTCCTCGCTAGGCTCTCGGGAGCTCTTCGGCTATCGGAGCCCCGGTTTCTTTTTTTTCTTTTTCATGTTGACCAGTTTCATTTTAATTTTTACGTATAATCCGTGCAAATTGTGTAAAACAAAATTTCTCCTTCACAAAACAGGTGCGTATATCATTTTGGGGTCAACAACAGTAAGTAGTTCGAAATATATTTTATTGGACCACATTCGTATATACATGATTCACTTCAGACACTCTGTATGTTTTATGAGAAACATATACTAATACCCTGAAAAATAAATGAATATGAAGGAGTTCGGCATATCGTACACTTCTTAATAGAGTTTTAGCGGAACCAAGTTAACAACGAAAGCTCGCGCTGCAGAAACCAGGGATCCTGGGTTCAATCCCCACTTCTGCCCATTTCGATCTGGATGAGCATCGTACCGATGTGCGGTCGTGTATCACTACTGCGCGGTGCACGTTCAAGACCCCAGGATAGCGGTTGTACTGCACTGGCTAAATTGCTCATCTACAGCGAGTGACTCGTCGCAACATTAAAAATGGCTGACCAACGACTCGTTGTATAAATATCCACACAACCCCAATTATTATAATCAAGTTAACAAAACTTTTCCACAGGGAACATGCTGAGGGGTCCATTCGCTTTCACGCCGACTCGGGCTCGGGAAGTAAGTCCAGAAATAAATAAGACATCACTTATCATTACCAGTCATAAGAGTATAATAAGAGTGCAAAGCACACAGCGAAGAGTATGAATTCCAACTTTTTGGCTATTATAAAACATACAAATTGGCATAGCCTGAAACACACTGCGGGCGAGCCAATACCAAACACTGAGAACTCTATTCGGAATCTGACAAGATTCAACGTTCCTAAACATTCCTCGAAATACATTTGATCAGAAAGAAAGTATGGCTTAAAAAAGCGGCTAAAAAACTATAGACAGTGGATACAACTGTGGATACATTTTCTTTCTAATACCTATAGCATCCATGCACTATCTTCCATAGAAATTCAGTAGAAAGTGGATAAATACTTTTGCAAAAGGGCAGTGATACACATTTGCTGGAAATAAGGGAAACAAATGTTTGGAGTGCAAGCTGCACCGCTCAATTAGTACGCACTTTCTGTTTCTGCTTTGGCAACCACGTCTGTTAATTCACTATTAACAGTTGAACTTGTCTAGTTGCTTTACAGCAACTGAAGGGTGTAACCAAACTTTGTCCAAGTTCCGGTTAAGAAATCGAACATGCCAACACAAGCGTATTCTGCAAAACATTAAAAAAAACATTTGTGGCACTCTGAGCAATGCTAAAACTACCCAGACCTGAAAGTGTGCGATACAAGGCAGCACACACTCTTCAAACATGCGCCACGCTCTCTATTACGGCAAGAAAGCGATTTCCTAGTTACTGAATGAAATTAAAGGCAGCCTGGGATGGTATATTATATTCCCGAAGAGTTTTCCAGGAACGTGATATGCTTTAAGCACAAGAAAGTACTGGTGAGGCCTGGCCAAGCTGTCAGACTCGTCCCTCAGTGGCGGACAATAGCCACAGCTGTGGGTTGTCAATTCAAGGAAATGCTTGATCAAATAGCCCCTAACGTAACAAGTGGACGAGCCATCAATTATGTTAAACCTGATGATTGATGTCGGCTCAGAAATATTTTCTAGTGGCGGGAAGTTATCAATTGGAAGACATTCCCAATTGTCTGCACTTGAACTTTCATGATGGAAAAATATTGGCAACTCCTTGAGGAGGTCAGCCTTCTCATCCTCTACGTTTCCATTGTTCGACAGTTTGAACAGGGCCATATCTGCTTCAGTCCTGAGGTGAACTGATACACTTTTGGGTTTGTATTGCAGCCCTGCATTTGTCATATAGCTCCAAAAATGTTCTCAAGTGGGTCTTGCTGTAGGCGTCGTGTAAGTAAGAACTTAAAGTCATGACTGTTTGAAAGCTCCTCCCAGAGCATGATGACACTCTTTATAGTAACTTGCCACCCTATGATGGTTTGTGACTGCATCCTACTTTGGAACTTCCATGCTGAAATCCATCCGAGTTGCAGGTGAAGGAAATCAAATACCTCCGATTCTCCTTTCAGAATGGCATGACGCAACTTCTGCCCTGTCTTCTTGAATTGTGAGCTATTTAGAAAGCTGTCCATTCTATCGCAGAAATAGGCTGTAGCCATGGCTGCCTCAGAAAGCTCCGTGGCATAAACAAGGAATAGGATTGCAAGACAGACTGAGGCAGTCATTACCTGTGCGGCACGTTTCACTTTCATGTTATTGAAAGGGTTTTGAAAAATATGTCTCTCAGTAAGTTTCGGAGCCAATCGCAACCTCATCTCATGGGTAGAACGATAAAGATTAGCAATATGGGACCACTCAATGACCTCATTTCCAATGCAAAATTCGTGTGCTTGGAGATTGTTCCTGGTTTTTTTGATAAGGTGCGGAACATCAAAGATAAAGTAAACATATTCCTTCTCAACTTCAAAAAACACGGCTTACCCACAGATACAACAAGTTGGTTGGCCAAGCTTACGTTTGAAGCCCCCTGATCACAGACCGAAGCCTTTACCGTGAAGCCAGCCTTAAGCTCTTGCAATGAGCGAAATGAGGAGACTGCGGATAGCAGAAAACGGTGTTGAAGTGTGCACAACAGTGTATGCAAGTGGCTGAACCCCCCTCCTGGAAATTCCTTCTCCTGGAAATTCCAGAGCGAAACAACCAAGGATCTATCTGAAACACCATTCAACACCGTCATCTATAAATCCATGGAAAATGTCGTTCGCAGAGTCATAAGTCAAGTCCCTTTTCAAAGAAATCTCATCAAAAATCAAGGTGCACACACGATTCCAGCCCGACACCCCGACGGAAACGACAGCGCGAGAAGCTCAAGCCGCCGAGGCTCGGCTCCACAAACTCACGTCGAGCATGCGAGCACGCGGGCAGTCATGCGTCCCCTTGTTTGATGCAAAGCCGACCGAACACGCTGCAGCAGAATGCACAAACGGACGGCACGCACGGCACGGCCATGCAGAATGATGCTGAGGCGACGGCGTGCAGGCAAGCAGGCACACGGCAGGCCGTGGCAGGCGCCATTGCTCACGTGACTTTGGTGACGTAATAAATTAAAACTATTTAGTCATTTTAAGTACTTTAAATAATTCTAAAGGATAACAATTTCAAAAATGAATACTTCTCACAGAAAGAGTTCTAACTAATTTTAACCAAATTAGAGAAAAGCGCCACGTAGCGGAGGGTATTAAACGCACCTTCTGGGCCGTGAATCGGCCTCTGGGTCATCTCTTTACGTTTACTATATTACTATATGACTAAACGTTTAATGGGGCGCACTTGTGCCGAAAACAAAAATCAAACAGAAGGTAACAGAAGAGCGTCGCAGGCGTGGATGGCGGCGTAACAGCTGAATCGTACCCCGGGGAGAGACTGACTCCGCTCGCCATGGAGAGTCCCTTATGTACCCTCGTGTGTTTCAGGAACATTTTGCGTATAACTGTCGGTGCGTAGAACATTCGGAACTCAAACAGACGAGAATGTTCTCGAACCTACGAGAACACCAAATTGAAAGAATAAATAAAAGGAAAGTCCGCTGACTGGAATCGAACTTCGACCTTCCGCGCGACAGTTGAGCGCGGTAACCACTCGGCCGAGCAGGCGCTCGCTCGCCGACGCGCGTCGCAATATTCCGGATTCCGCTGGTCGGAATTAGAGCTGGAAATATTTCACCTCTCGGTGGCCCGCAACGTCCAGACGGGAGAGGGAGTTTGAAGGGCCTAACTTGGGCCTTATACGATCTTACTTCAAGGCGTTATTTTCTGTTTTTTTTTTTTAACTGAGCGTATTGGTAAGGTACCATTTGCACACGAAACAATTAACAAATAGGACGTAATACAGAAAACGACATTGTTCAAAGATGTCGTGCTCTGTGCTCCGTCCTATTTGTTCATTATTTCGCGTTGAAAAGAAATTCAAGGCGTACGCTTGTGCCGTAATACTTTTCTTTGGCGTATTTAGACTTTTCTGTGGATCGCCACATATTGGCGAAAGTGCCAGACTTGAGCCAAATTTCCACCGTTTTAACCAAGGAACCGCATGTGAGGTCTAACTCTGGCATCTGCTAGGCAATTTAGGCCCGAAGCTGACACCCAAAAACAGAAGAACCTGCAGGGAAGAATAACTCTGACAATTGTTTGGAAATTTGGGCCCAAAAATGCTAGATGAACGTCAAACTACCAGCAGTGAAGCCCAACCTTGGCACTTATCCGGCGAGTTTGGGCCAAGATACCCATGACTCTGGCCAAAGAAGGTCAAGTTTGGATCCAGCTTGACTCGTCAGGCGTATAAAGGCCCCATATTCTCAAAAACAAACTAAATTTTGGAGAAAAAGAAACAACTCTGCTACCTGGGAAACTCCCTTTTGCCGGACGAATCACAAATATTTGAGCGCAAGGGACCGAATAGTCCCCGTTTAAAAAAATATTCTTCGTTCCTCGACGACTCTCGGTTGCCAGATTTGGAGTTGTTTTGGGAGACAGCGCCCTCATTAGGAAGATGCAGTAACCAATCGTTATGATACTTTTATACTTCGTCTCAGCATAACCTAGCATATGGCGCAATTCACGGCCTCCATGAGCCAATAAATGATAAGGTGTGATTCCCACATCTCTTTCCAGGAATAGCTCTCGCCTACAGCATGTTGTCACTACCCCGCTTAGCTCTTTCCGGCTTTCCGGAAAACTTGAAAGTATTAATTTTCAAAAGATCCGCGTACACGATTTCATTTTCCTAACCAACATGCGTATGAAGCAAACTCACATATCAAAATGCGGCCAATTACTAGTTTTTTTTTTAAAGAAACAGAGGTTAGTATAATGTCAAGCAAAGATTTTAAAATTTTATTTTTTGAAAATGCAATATACGTGTGGAAGGCGCGTAAAACCGGAAACTTCCACAGCTATGTCAAATTGAACGACAAATAAAAACAAAACAAAATATATAAAACTTGTGTCCCACATCCACGGCTATTACTTCTGAAAGCTATTGTACTCTAACTAACGTTTATATTTTTGGTGCGCCGGAGAGTTAGCCTTTGTAACACGTGTGCTTTTTAACGAAGGATTGCTTTTATTGTTGATGCAAAGACGTACACCTTACACCCTCAGCAGAAGGCTTTCTTTGTGTTTTACCTTGATTTTATCATAGCCTCCACTGCAGTTCCCTCATATTTAGAAATTTTGTGCGCCTTGTTGGGAAGATTCTTTTCATTCTTTTCTTTTTATTATTCAGGTGCACAATCTAGCTGACATTTAACTTAAACGACATGGACCTTGAAACCCTGCCGAAAACGTGGGCCGTGATGTTCCTTGATTCTAAAACATTCGCTTAAGACGCTCATAAAAATGTGGTGAATTACTCATTTGTACATTGCGCGAGCGATTTTTTCTGGCAACCACAGTTACGTAGCCGTTAACCGGCCGTAGGTTTATCTTTGTGCAATAAATCTTTTGCTAATGATACACTTACATTTCTGACAAAATGAATGCCTTCTGCGGTTCGATGTAGTGTCAAGTTTCTACAACATGGAGTACCAGGAGAGGCCATTCGTCCAACCATGCACTCTGAATGACACCAAAAGAGAAGCATTCAAAATGTCATTCTACTGATACTTTGTGCGACCGACTTGGTTGCTCCGAGTCAAAGCCATGGTCTGCGAATTACAAGTTGGCGGTGTTGAGTCCCGATAGAGAAATATCTAAAATGAGAAAGAAGCGCTTTTTTCTTTTTTCAGGGTAAGCGCTGTTGTATTACCGTGTTGGCGAATGCGCCTGGAACAATCCCCAGGTGGTTTAATTGAATCATCACTTGCCGGTTGCCCTTGATTACTCCGGCACAGGAAATGTACGCTTGCATATACTGAGTGTAGACCTAACGACTCGGCAATGTGTACGCTCTGGAAGCAGCACGCGGTGTTAGAAAGGTGTGATGATGCAGGAGGAAAGAAAGAACCCTGGCCTTATTTCTGCCAGAGTCTTTCTCACTATGTTGTTTCATACATCTAATATATGTTGCCCGACAGAATTACGTGAGACAGGCTGAACAATGTTAAGGCAAGAATCGGGGACCCAATAACCTTCGATATAAACGAATGTGAATATAATATAAAGTTCTCTTGTACTAAAACGGTTGACTGCGCTTGACGCCCTATCTCCGTTCGGGCTGTGTCAAATGGCAGGGTGGCAAACCTTCATTTATCGGGCTCAAATGACAAGGTGAAACAAAGAAAAACTGGGGAAACTGAAACGTTTAATGGGGGGCGAACTTGTGCCCAAAAATAAGAAAGGAAACAGAAGAAAACAGTAGAGCGTCGCGGGCGTTGAAGTCGGCGAAAGAGCAGAGTCGAACCTTGAGGCGAAACTGACTTCGGCTCGCCACGCGGAGCCCCTTATGTAGTACATGCGTGGGCTTCTAGAATAATCGGCGTAGAAAGTTCGACGCGTAGAACATTCGAACCTCGTACAAGCAACATGATTCTCGAATTTACCAGAATCCTAGTTTGCAGGAATAAACAGAAGATGCGCCGCTCCCAGGAATCGAACCCTGGCTTTTCGCGTGGGAGGCAGGTACGATAAACGTTAGGCCACGCGCGCGGCATTACTCCCCCTCTAAAAAGTGCATCGCCCCGATGCAACACAAAACAAAACAAAATAAAAAAGAACGCTAAACAAGAGTCCTTTGGAGCAGATAAGGTCCACCGTCCTATCGAGCGTAGTACGGCTTCAGGCGCACGACGTGGACGACCTCCGGTCGTGGTGGGCGGCGTGACGATGTTCGTGTTCCGTCGGGCATCACCTCGTTGTTCAGCTACCCCATGCGACGAAGTACCTTGTACGGTCCAAAATACCGTTTCAGCAGTTTCTCACTAAGGCCGTGGTGACGGATGGGCGTCCACACCGACAGCCTGTCTCCGGGCTGGAATTGGACGTCCCTGCGACGAAGGTTGTAGCGGCCCGCGTCGACGCGTTGCTGGTCTTGGATCAGGAGTCGGCGAGCTGGCGGACTTCTTCGGCCCGTTGAGCAACCATCTGGGCGTCGTCGCTTTCATTGTCAGCTGGCTCATGGGGCAGCATCGCGTCCAGCATGGTCGTTACCTTCCGACCATGTACCAGCTGGAAGGGTGTGAATCCTGTGGTCTCTTGCACCACCGTATTGTAGGCGAACGTGACGTAGGGCAACACCTCGTCCCACGTCTTGTGCTCTACGTCGACGTACATAGAAATCATGTCGGCGATTGTGTTGTTGAGTCGCTCCGTCAGCCCGTTGGTCTGTGGGTGGTACGCAGTAGTACGACGATGGCTGGTGTGACTAAGCTGGAGGATTTCTTGGGTCAGCTGTGCCATGAACGATGATCCGCGATCTGTAATCAGAACTTCGGGAGCGCCGTGCCGGAGGACGATGGATTCGATGAAAAACTTGGCGACTACAACAGCCGTCCCTGAAGGAAGGGCTTTCGTTTCTGCGTACCACGTGAGATAATCTGTGGCGACGATTATCCACCGGTTTCCCATGGTCGACGACGGAAAAGGACCAAGTAGATCCATTCCGATCTGCTGGAACGGTGTAGTTGGCGGAGGAATCGGCTGCAGAAGACCTGCGGGCTTCGTCGGCGGTTTCTTGCGTCGCTGGCACTCGTGGCAGGATCGGGTGTAGAGGTGGACGGTTTTGGGGAGCTTGGGCCAGTAATACTTTTCACGAATACGGGCCAGTGTCCGGCTGTAACCAAGGTGTCCGGACGTCGGGTCGTCATGACATGCTTGAAAAATCTCCTCTCGAAGGTCGGCCGGGATTACCAGCAGCCACGGCGAGTTGTTGTTTCCGAAGTTCTCTTTGTAGAGCACACCTTGTCGAATAGCGAAAGTCGGCAGGTTCCGTGAGAAAACACGGGGCACGGTACTCCCGCCCCCTTCCAGGTGCTCGATTAATGCGCGCAGCTCAGGATCGTCCCGTTGACGTCGTGCCATGTCGTCGGTGTTGACTGCTCCTGGGAACCACTCGTCGTCATTGTCGTCACTGCAGCCGGAAGGGGTTTCGACGGGGGCTCTGTACAGGCAGTCGGCGTCGCTGTGCTTGCGGCCTGACTTGTAGACCACAGTCATGTCGAACTCTTGTTGCCGGAGACTCCATTGAGCGAGGCTTCCTGACGGGTCCTTGAGGTTTGTAAGCCAGCAAAGCGAGTGGTGGTCCGTCACCACGCGGAACGGTCTCCCGTACAAGTACGGACGAAACTTCGTGATTGCCCAGACGACCGCAAGGCATTCTTTCTCAGTCGTGGAGTAATTTTTTTCCGCCTTGGACAGTGTCCGACTTGCGTAGGCGATGACTTTCTCGATGCCTTCTTGCACTTGGACCAGTACGGCGCCGAGTCCCGCGTTACTTGCGTCCGTGTGAATCTCGGTTTCCGCATCCTATTCGAAATGACCAAGCACAGGAGGAGTCTGGAGTCGTCGTTTCAACTCGTCGAATGCCTGCTGCTGTTCCTCGCCCCATTCGAACTTCTCGGCGTCCTTCGTGAGGTTTGTGAGCGGTGCGGAAATGTTAGCGAAATCCCGAGCGAAGGGTCGATAGTAGGCGAAAAGTCCAAGGAATCTTCGCACGGCCTTCTTGTCTGTCGGCGCTGGAAATGCCGCTACGGCTCGAGTCTTCTCGGGTTCTGGGCGGACGCCTTTGTTGCTAACCACGTGGCCTAGAAACTTCAGTTCGTCATAGGCGAACCGGCACTTTGACGGCTTGAGTGTGAGTCCGGCGGTCTGAATGGCTTGGAGAACAGCTCGGAGTCGTCGCAAGTGCTCGTCGAAGTCACTTGAAAACACTACGACGTCGTCAAGGTAGACGAGACAGCTCTGCCACTTCAGCCCTGCCAGTACTGTGTCCATGACACGCTGGAACGTTGCCGGCGCCGTGCATAGGCCGAAAGGCATTACCTTGAACTCGTACAGGCCATCTGGCGTAACGAAAGCTGTCTTCCCTCGGTCCCATTCGTCGACTTCAATCTGCCAGTAGCCGCTCTTCAGGTCCATCGATGAAAAGTATCGAGAGTGGCGCAGGCGGCCCAGCATGTCATCGATTCGGGGGAGTGGATAGACGTCTTTCTTCGTTACCGTGTTCAGCTGCCGGTAGTTCACGCAGAACCTAAGCGTTCCGTCCTTCTTCCTAACCAGCACGACTGGAGAGGCCCACGGACTGCTTGAAGGCTGGATTTTGTCGTCGTTCAGTATTTCTTCCACTTGCTGTTGGATGACCTCCCGTTATTTTATGGAGACTCGGTACGGCGATCGGTGCACAGGGAGCGCGTCGTCGTCGGTGACGATGCGATGCTTCGCAATGGTGGTTTGGCGCACCTTCGACGACGTCGCGAAGCAGTTGCTGTATTCGGCGAGGAGGTCACTCAGCTGCCGTCGTTTCGGGCCTGGAAGCTTGGGGTCAATGTCAAGCTGTGCTGGCGGCGTAATGTCTTGCTGAGGTGGCGATGATTCTTCATCAATCGCGGCGATTTCTGCGGAGTTCCAAAGTTCCTCGACATGGCCCACAGCGGCACCTTTTGTGAGGTGTTGCGTTTCTTGTCGGAAGTTCGTAACGAGGACCACGGTGCGCCCATCCTGAAGTTTAGTCACTCCTCTTGCGACGCCTATTCCTCTTCCCAGGAGCAATTGAAGGTTGCCTTCAAGAATAACTTCGCCGCAGGTAGCTGCATCGGTCACGACGGGTACGACAACACTTGATCGCGGCGGCAGGTTCAATTGGGCGGCAGCGACTCGGATGGCGGCTGACGCTGTTTGGGGTTTTTCTGAAGGCGGAACAGGCTTTCGCAGCGTCAATCTGTTCTCACCAAGGTCGATGACGGCGCCGTATTCACACAGAAAGTCCATGCCGAGGATGACGTCTCTGGAACAGTCTTGTAGAACGACGAACTTCACAGGGCACGTCTCACCGGGGATCTCGACTCGAGCAGTGCATCTCCCGACTGGTGTAATGAGGTGTCCTCCGGCGGTTTGTATTTGAGGTCCATCCCACGGCGTCATGACGTTTCGAAGGCGGCGGGAGAGCCTCCCACTCAAGACTGAGTAGTCCGCTCCGGTGTCTACGAGTGCTGATGCGTCGTGGCCGTCGATGGCGACGTTTAGGTTGTTGGAAACCGTTGCAAAGGCTTCGTTGGGATGCGTGGCGTCGAGAGAGTGGGAGCGCTCCGGCGTTCTTGGAGGTTCTTTACTTGGGTCGTCTTCGGCAACGGCACCTCCGGGCGTTGCCGCACTTAGTTTTCCCGACGAGATAGGGGGGACAGGCTGCCACGCGCGACCGACGGAAAGGCGATGCGGAACGTCGGGGGGATGGAGAACGGGAACCTCGTGGTGCTGTTGGCGCTGGTGACGGAGGGCGACGGAGGTATTCCTCGATGTCTCTTGGTCGTTCTCCAAAACGAGGTCGACGGTCGTTTGGCGCGAATCCTCGCAGGCCGAGCTGGCGGTAGGGGCACCTTCGGTAAACGTGGTAAGCCTCCCCGCAGTGAAAGCACACCGGACGTCCGTCATCCGTGCGCCACACGTCGGTCTTTCGAGGTCCACGCTGCTCTTGGCGCGGAGTGTACTGCGGCGAAGAGACTTCTCGTCGAGGTGCAGCTGGGTACTGCCGGGTGACAGTAGGCAGCGGACGACGAACAACTGCTGCGTAGGCCACAGCTGGTGGTTCCGGTGCGGCGTCGGCGAGAACGTCTGGCTGGAGCGCTTGCTGGACCTCTTCTCGAACAATATCGGCGATCGAGAGTGAAGCTGGACGTTCGGCGGCCGGTAGCAGCTTCTTCAGCTCTTCACGGACGATGTCCCGGATTATCTCGCTGATGTCCGTGTTGTTGCAGCCGGAAGACGAAAAGGCAGCGACGCCGGGACCTCGATGATAGTGGGCGGCACGAGCTTGAAGGGCACGTTCGATGTTGGTGGCCTCCGTGATGAAGCCTTCGACGGTGGTAGGCGGGCTCCGAACAAGGCCTCCGAAGATGTTTTCCTTTACGCCGCGCATCAAGACCCGCAGCTTTTTTTCTTCGGGAGCGTTTGAGTCGGCGCGATTCATCAGGTGGAGAACGTCTTCGACGAAGCTTGTGACGCTCTCGGTCTGCCCTTGGTTTCTCGCTCGCAGGAGTTCTTCGGCACGCTGTCGTCGCTGTTGGTTGGCAAAGGTGCGTCACTGCTCGGACTGGAATTCTTCCCACGACGAAATCAACGCTTCGTGGTTTTGAAACCAGGTGCGCGCCGTGCCTTCCAGAGCGAAGTACACATTTTGAAGCCACTGCTCCGGTGTCCATCGGTTATGGCGGGCCACTCGTTCGTAATGTTGTAGCCAATCCTCAACGTCCTCGTGGGTCACCCCATGGAACGGCGTTGGAGTCCGGGGTGCGACGGGCAGGTATACGACGGCAGAAGCAACCGGGGTCTGCGACTGGTCGGCCATCGTCGTCCTCCTTGTTTGCTTCGTCTTGGGTGGCAAGGGTCCGTATTCCGAGTGTAGACCTTGGGTGCGGCGACTTGATCGGGTCTCTATCTGGTCTTCGTCGGGTCCTCCGGAGCTTGGGTTCGGACTTGTACTGCGGGAACTGGGAGGGGTGCGCTGCACAGACATGCGGTACCCAGCACCTTCACCAAAATGTCACGAATAACAAGGTGAAACAAAAAAACACTGGGGAAACTGAAACGTTTCATGGGGGGCGAACTTGTGACCAAAAATAAGAAAGGAAACAAAAGATAACAACAGAGCGTCGCGGGCGTCGAAGTCGGCGAAAGTGCAGAGTCGAACGCTGGGGCGAAACTGACTTCGGCTCGCCACGCGGAGCCCCTTATGTGGGGTTCTAGAATAATCTGCGTAGAACGTTCGACGCGTAGAACATTCGGACCTCGATCAAGCAACATGATTCTCGAATTTACCAGAATCCTAGTTTGCAGGAATAAACAAAAGATGCGCCGCTCCCAGGAATCGAACCCTGGCTTTTCGCGTGGGAGGCAGGTGCGATAACCGTTAGGCAACGCGAGCGCTGCCTGCTTGGCCAGCTGCGCGCGCGGCAATATGTTGCCCGACAGAATTACGTGAGACAGGCTGAACAATGTTAAGGCAAGAATAGGGGACCCAATAACCTTCGATATAAACGAATGTGAATATAATATAAAGTTCTCTTGTACTAAAAACGGTTGACTCTGCTTGACGCCCTATCTGCGTTCGGGCTGTGTCAAATGGCAGGGTGGCAAACCTTCATTTATTCTGCTCTTTTCCAGCGACGGTTTTAAAAACCTTTTGGCCCCTTCGGCATATTGCAAAAATAGACAGATTTTTTTTGTGTGTGGGGGCTGTGGGAGGGGGGGGGGGGTGGAAGGGAGGAGTGGAGTTCGCCAGATAAAGGGCAATTAAGTTTTATTTGAGACCCGTTCTAGTGCAAGAGGTTATGTGTCAAAACGATCATTCGAAGTGTTCTTTGATCCTAGGATTCAGAAGTGTTTTTTTATTCGTAGCACTTGAAGTATATTTATGGCCGTAAAGGGATGATTCTGAGATCTTACTGTGAATTTTATATTGAACCTCCCACGTTCCTGCATTCGAGAAGATATACTAGAAACATTATCGCGTACGTGTCTATTTTGCAAATGCGTTGCTGAATGTGCAGTACACCAAAGACTGGCTCCAGCCGGGGTGAAGCTGTCTGCGATTTAGTTTTTCCTTTGAAGCCTTCGATAAATAATTTATTTTTTGGATAACACGGAAAAGGTTGGAGTGGCAAGTTTCGACTTATGCCACGCGCCCGTGATTGAACAAATTAGAGGACGAAATTTATCCTTGCGTTCCTTGCGTTCCTGTGCGAATGCCTCTCGGATGAACGTAAAGTTGGAGGAAATTCCAAACGCGTTCATGACTGCTAAAGTCACAGGCTGCAGCTTAATTTAGAAACGCCGCTTGTCGCTCTGTAGCCAGTGATAAGGGCGTCAGGGGACAAGAACGCCGGAGGACAGATCACGAAAAGGGCGTGATAAAATTAAACCACGCCCCCCTTTCTTGAGCTCTCAGTGACATAAAGTCGTATACGAGAAAAAAAAATTACGGGGAACAATTTTTGCTTTAATTAAAAAAGAAGTCTGTGAGCTCCCCTCATCCCCTAAATAGAATGATCACGGCGAAAAATAGAACTATCCCAGCGTATTTAAAGCTCAAAGGATTAGCAAAGAAATTAAAAAGAAAAAAGGAACTGTTTGCGAGGAAATTCAGCATCATACGTTGCTCGCTCATTATTCTTGCGCAGGTCGCATTGTTTCAGATCTAACCGTATTATCAGCTTCGGCATTTGCTGGGTTCCTTCTGTTGTTCGCTGTATAATGCTTAATTTTGTTCTGTTTCGGGGGGAAGCGAATTCACAGACCTTACCGTTATTTTATTTTGAGCGTAGACAAAAGGACTGTGTGTATACAGTAATGTAACCGGCCGAAACGCAGAGCATTGATTGGACAACGAGGGTTGCATCAGCATTCAGTTCGGCGAGGTTCCGTAATCACCATGTCGGTCACAATTACGCAATCATTGTCAGTATGTCAATGTTATTGACTGGGGGCGGAGGAACAATCCTGATACATTCTACTCGTAGGCAGCTTAGAAGAAACGCAGATCATGACTTATTATACAAACGCTTCTTTCTCCGTAATTGTTTTTCAGGGTCTTATCAACAGATGAGGCAATCCCATTGGTTACGGAGCGGGTATTAGATGCTCGAAACCATAAAGTTATTTGAATAAACGCTAGAGGCTCAGCTGGCGCTAGTGTCTACGGGACTTCCGGTTGCAAATTGAAGCAGACAGTGTGTAGTCTACATTTCCAGCCTCCCTGTGTATTGCTATGGGAAAACGCGCGTGAATTCTGTCTCTTCGCCGGAAAATAACATGAATACCTTTTGTCATTTCGGTTGTACCGGATAGTGTGTACCTTTATTTGTATTGTGAAAGTGCAATTGCTTTAGTTACAGCATTTTTCTTTACCACTTAACCATGGATGTTATACTTCGCTCTATTTCAGGCCCAAACCTCTGTTGCAAGGAAGGTATATAAATACGAGCGACGATTCTAAGCAAACTAACGATCGAAAGGAATCTAGAATGTGTTCAAGGTTTGCTAGCATTTCGGTGGTGCTTATATATTGCTAATATGCCCGTCCTGTCATTGGATGAAAATGACACCGTCGTGCATCTTTACTATCGGTTAAAAAAAAACATTCGAACGCAAAAAATAAAGCACGTGAGCTACGAAAGGTGTGTCTTTTTATTATTTCCCATGTCGAGCAGTTTTTATCGGGCACCTGCTTTTTGGGTCCCCATATTTGCAAAGATTTGGAGCGTGCGGGCGGTGATTTGAACCCAGAACAAGCATATTCGCAGATATCCATGAGCAGAAAGAATAAAGCGGTACATATTTATTGCAAATTTGACTATATTACGTGGCTTTCAATTTATTTTGATCGTCTGCAATCACAAGGAGTTACTTATCCACTGTTACTGCGTAGTTCTTGCCGTCTCTCTTGGTTCTCCTCATGTCCTTCGTACGTTTGGCACGTATATCCCCTATGCTGGAAAGCGTCGACGCCGTGTTCGCGCTTACAATATCCGACATTGCACATAAATACACGTACAAAGCGGTTTTAGCACCGTTTTTCATGCCACGAATTTGAAATAAAAATACTGTTACTGACCAATTATTTTCTCTGCGTGACTCAGAAATGCTCCAATGTGCCTAGTACGCCACATTATTCGTGATATTTGCTCTTATAATCGAGCGCAGAGAGAAAATGCACTCGATGTTTCCCATAGAAATGCATTAACGGAAGTCAATTTCTCACTGCTTGCTGTCTGCTTCGAAATGCAACAGCACACTAGCGCCACCTGAACCTCTAGCGTTTATTGTAATAACTCTATGGTTCTAGTTAACTATGTAATAACTCTATGGTTCTAGTTAAGAACCATTCATTCCGGCGTCTCAGTTGATTATGTCAAATGCACCTTTATTTGTTTTCCTTTTCTCACAACGCCTCTGGTAGGATTTCGAAGGCTATTTTCTTTCTTCGTGGTTGACCCACGCGGGCCTATGATGATATACGTAAATGATTGTGGTAGTGATTGTGGTTCTATCTGGTGCGTAGATGACGAACGGTCATTAGTGATATACCCTGTTGCAGGTTAAAAAAAGCTGGGGAAGCTCCTCACATGAAGCACTCCGCTCTTTCCATTCTTAGCATAGCGAACGCCGCAGAAGAGCCGAGACGAGGTGAGGAGGGACTCGCCTCCCCTTCAGGGTTCCTTCTGCTAAGTGGAGAGGGTGAAGGGCTTTACAAGGGGAGCCTGTCCTGCTTTTGTTAACCTGCAACACGCTATAGTAGCAGATATGTCGGTGGCGGAAGGCGCTTACCAGTTGCTGTTAATATAAACGCCATAAAGAGTTCTAGCATGGCTTTCGTAAGTGCTCGAGAATTTAACATACAAAAAACTATATTTGACTTTTTTTTTTTTTAAGACGTTTTTAGATAAATGTTTCTCGGGGATTAGAATTGGTACGAACCGTTAAGTCTTGCCATGAGAGTATTACATTTATCGTGTAAAACCACAAAAGGTGTGGCCTTTTAGAATATCGTGTTCTCCCTCGCAATTATGCGGAATTTATTTGTAACCGTCATGTTAAAGTAAAGCTCTGGAGCGCTCAAAGCAGATCCGCTTGCCATTTAGAGCATGTGAATTCGCAGCCGAGCATCATAGCCCGAGGAAAAGTGTTTTCGCTGTTTTGAAAGAACGGCTTTAGCTTTAACTTTATTTTTCCTCTCAAATTAGAATGGTCCTTTTCGGTACCTTTTTTTATAGCCATTTTAAGTCTTCATTCGTGCTGAATAAATTGCACAAAACATGTTTTTGAGAGCACTGCACCTACTAAATTACGACGGGGCAACTTTGGTGCTCCAGGAGAAAAGCTATTAAGGTTCCGCCTGTAAGCTTTAATTGACGCAATAATGTATGTTTATTGTAGAACTCAGATTTCACAAATTTGAATAGACAGACCGAGGTAGCAAGTCAAAGAAACGCCCATTTTATTTGTTTATTTATTTCATAATACTATCAGTCCCACAGCGGGGTCTATGATGGGAGTGAGTACAAAAAAAAAATAGACAATGTAATGGACATGCAGAACATAAAGTCAAAAATGAACGACTATACGACACCTAATACTCATAATACTCATATCAAAAAGCACAAAAGTACAACGAAAATGAAAGCATGTGGTCTATTGGTTACATCGGAGACACTTTACGAAATCCAAAACCGTTTTGAATTTAACAACGCTTTTAGGCAGTTTATTCCACTCCCATTTCGTTCGAGGGAAATACGAATTCTTGAAACATTATTTGTTAAATCTATACTCTTCTATTGTATTCTTATTACTTGTGATTCTAGATAGATTGGGTTTGATGCCAATACTACGGGACTTCCTTGGGCCTAATAAGGGGTTTGCATTAAGGCGTTAGTTAGAGCCAGAGTAATTTATTTTTGTGTGTATGGCTTTGCTCTGTCTGTCTCTCTCTCTATATATATATCCCTTTCTTTGCGCCAAATTTGACTTGTTTGGCGATAGAAGGTTAAAGTTTCCACACTAAAACCGAACAATCAGAAGTAAAGCCTAACTCTGTCACTTGATTGGCGACTTAGGCCCAAAGGTGCTAGATGACAGCCAGACAATCAGCTGTTTAAGCTTAGCTTTGGCATTTGTTTGGCGGGTGAGGGCCAATTGGTACACAAACGCTTGCCATGGAAGGTCAAGTTCGGCTCAATCTTGGTTTCTTCTGTCTTTTGAAGGCCCTAAATTTTGAGACAAAGACCAAATTTGGGCCCATAGAGCTTTGCAACCTGATGAATGCTTAACATTCAGTTTCCACAGTTAATTGAAGATTTTGTTTTTAATGTTTTGTTCAATTCGTTTCGCAGAACGACTGCTTCAGAATAAACGATTTTAGCGCAAGCCGGATAAGAGCCGTCTTTGCTGACGTTCTCTTGACTTACCGACATGTCAATTTACAGAAATGCTATTTGAAGATCCCACAGAGATGCCTGCTAAAGACTCGAGAACACTCTGACGTCCAAAGAAGCAAATATCTTTCCTGTTATTGCAGGTACGGAGTAAAGCAAATTGAATAGAAGGAAAGAGACGGTGAAAGTCGCCGAAGGTAGCGCCCATGCCCAGCTTTTAAAGACGAGTCCTTAATCTGTTACGTGTATGTGCGACGTCAACTTAGGTGATCAGACAAGGTGTTGGGAACATTTGCAGCAAGACGTGAAATAAACGTAGACAAATTGCCTCTACAGTCTGATCCAAACAGGTGTTGATTATTGCAGACAAGTCAGGTAGACGTAGCTCCCTGAAGGTATTTTTTTTTTGTTAATGTTTCATAGCATATCATCAGCTCTGTTTTCCTAGCCGGCCATATCGAAGTGGTTTATAGCATATACACGTATATCTCATCCACACCAGGCATAAGACCCGTGCACTGCTACTATAAACTTTAGCTGCGAAGAAAACACTTGGGTTTCCTGAAACGGAAGCTAAGATATGTGCTGAAAAGTACATGCAAGTGATGCAATAGAAAGCGAGTTGTTTTGCTGGATTTACCTGTTAGAAAATACCTGTACCCGCTTGACCGTTTCCCCATTTCCATACTTTTAACATGAATTTATTTGTTAGCTAAAGGCCCGTTCACACTCTTGCGACCGAGTACGACTGAGAGAGACCAGACCGGTTTTTAAGCCTCTCGCGATCTTTTAGGACCAGCTCCGCTGTAGCG
Source organism: Ixodes persulcatus (assembly GCA_013358835.2). Taxonomy (NCBI): domain Eukaryota; kingdom Metazoa; phylum Arthropoda; class Arachnida; order Ixodida; family Ixodidae; genus Ixodes; species Ixodes persulcatus. Next base: position 1,758,892 of record JABSTQ010011430.1, on the reverse strand, counting down.
CATCCGGTCCTAAGAGAACGCAAGAGGCTTAAAAGCCGGTCTGGTTTCTCTCGGTCGTACTCGGTCGGAAGAGTGTGAACGGGCCACAGTTAAACAAACTATACCCCGGAATGTTGACACTGTACAGAACAAACCTCACATTGCTATCTACATTTTGTTTTATTTAGTTCTTATAATTATAACGACTAAAAATGGTACAGAGACATTTTGTCGGTATTTTCGAAAAAAAAAACAATAACAACAAAGAAAAGGAACGCAACGTTAAAACATACTGTACCTTGTTTTTTCCTTTGCTTATTAACTCGGCGATAAATGTCGGGTGTGGCAGGTGCGCGGGCTCAAGCGCCTTCCACAGACCTGTAGACAAGAAAGACAGCAGGTAAAAGGCGATTTTTGGAGGGGTCTATAGCATGCAAACGTATTATGTGCGACAATCTAGACGTTATTTAGGAATACTTTGTTGTGTGTGTCTGTCAGGAGTAGACATATATTATATACGAGTTTTAAGATTCTGAAATTTTTAGATGTAATAATTTGGTTATTTCGCTGCCCTAACGAATATCGTGACTAGATGCTCTAAAAACACGGGAGCAAATTGTGTCGACGATCTTCGTTTAAAGTTTGACGTACCATCTCAGTCTTCTTCAGGGAAGATAAGGCTTTTCGCGTTCCCCTCTCCTAAACTGCGAGGAGAGCCAAGCTGGGGCAAGGTAAAAAGTTGAGAGGATATAGAAAGAAAAGAGGCGGCCAAAAGTAGAGAGCGCGAAGCTTACGTCCGCCTCTCAACTACATTTCTAGAGCAAGGACTCGGTGTTTGCCAACGTTTCACATTCCAATTACAATCGTGTAATCGTCATTAATTACAGCTGTATATTTAGCAGCTATGTTTGGTGATGATGAGGTAAATATTGCGCGTGGTTCAAGATTGTTGGAGTCCTTTATCATAAATACATTTGAACAAAGGATAAGTTTAAAGAATTATTTAATATACACTTCTCGTATGAACGACAACAGCGATCGTTTTGCTTCTGCTCAAACAAGCGAAGCCTCTAAAAATGAAGAGCTAATAATGCCTGTTTATGTCATTAATGTTTGTATGACAGACAATTTTTATACAACTGCCGTTGTAAATAGTGGAATTTATATCATATTTGGCGTCCTTCGGTAGAAAGCACCTGTTTTCTCGGCATTTCAGAAATCTCAACTACGTTCGTACTTCGTGTTTTTGAATAGAACATTTGTGAGCATTGTCACTGATACAACAGAAATGAGAATCACGATAGCAGCTGGAATATTGAAGTTTTACCTTGCAAGCTGTCTCGTCTGAGATCATAGAACCGGAAAATGTTCGTAAAGCCGCAGATTCATTCACTTCCAGCCATTACAAGAAAAATATTTGAAGCGCTAATAGTCTTGGAGGTTGCAGGTTACTGTGTACCCTTCGGTACGTCTATCTCAGTTGGGTACGCGTGGTGTCTGCGTTGTCCTTCGTGTCCTTCTACTCCTTTATCTGTCTTGATTCATTGTCATGGTAGTCTATTTAAGGTTCTATTAGTTGTTGGTTGACCTATTTACTTTTGTTGCTTAGTGGCCATTCGGTTGTTTTGCCTCGACTATGTTCTCAGTTGTGCTTTTCCCTATCCCGGTGCAATTTACCATCTCCTTGTTGCGGAGTCTTGGTTTGCGAGTTGATTACAACTCTATTTGAATAAGTGTACCCTGGTTGGGTGCGAGTGACGTCAAAGTTGTCATCTGTGTCTTTTGCTCTCTGCATGCCCTGCCGTGCTTGCATGCCCTGCCGTGCTTGCATGCCCTGCCGAGCTTGCGTTTTAGATGAGCGGTTGATTATTTTGCAGTACCATCCCAGTTCTTTTCCCCTCCAATTTCCGAATTCTAAATTGGTATTACTGTTGGTAGCCTACCGAAATCAAAAAGAATTCCAACCAACAGTGTATAATACTACATTTTTCCAAAGACAATAAATTAAAGATGCACAACTGGCGCCTTGATGGTTGGAACCGATGAAGTTCGGGCTCGTGCCGGTTCAGCCTCCTTCTCTTACTTTTTGTTGTTCGCACTTTTACCGCCCCCCCCCCCCCTTTTTTCCTTAATGACGAGCGTTTAAATTTATAGCGTTTGTTTTGGAAGCGAACATTTTTCTGGACTACCTTACTTTCGGTTCTGGTGAAGTGAATTCTGGCGGTGAGTGGGGCTGAGGAGATTCTTGGAAGGCAGGCATCAGTCAATCTGCTTTAATTGCAGCACGTGAATTATTTTAATGTAAGCGCGCGAGAAATATATACCCAAACTTATCTGCAAAAACGATAGATATGTATTGTGAGGCTGTCTTTAGGTTTTTTGCTATTACGCAATGCAGGAATCTGCAGCTGTAGAGAGCAGTATAGGTGGTCGCGGAAATGGGATTTATAAATTATTCGAAAACATTACTTGTACTTTTATATGTCTTTTACAGATATCCAAAATATAAATCACTATTTCATCTTGACGTGGCCTACTCATAATTAGATCGCAGCATGAACCTACTTAAAGGACCCAGGCAGGTTCTTACAGGGGGCAAGTTTTACAAGCGCATATAGATGGATGGCGAGGAACGCTTCACAATTCGCGTGACCAATCCACGTTGACCTGTACGGTCGAAATCAGCATTTCCACTAGCTTTCCTTATACATCACAACACCCTTTCTTTTTACATCGAATGCATTTCTTCATTTTGTTTCATTAATGTACATCCATCCACTTCTCGTGACCAGTTCAATTTGTCCTACTCTCTACCATTTCACTTCATTTCACTTTGGTTCACTTCACTTAACATCAGACGTCAGCAACGGAATCAAAGTTTTCATTATTGAAATATGCATCATTACTTCTTTCTTTTTAAACTACCACCAAATGTTTTACGACTCTTCCTTCTACACCTAACCGCACATCATAACCTTCTCCAGTTCCGAAATGTTTTAGTTTCCTAGCTTAAACTTTAAAAAATATTCATATGCATTGACGTCTCTTCCTAAAATCATTTCATGCATCAAATAAGCTCGAAAATTGCAGAAGCTTCAACCTCGTTCAATCATCTGGTGCCACGGACCCGTGTGATCAGTCGTGGGGTAAGTCACGCAATATGGTTCCGATGAAAGGCATAAGATCCTGAAGAAAAAATTAATTGGCGCGAAAGAGAACCATTCTATCACATCTGGCTGCACCGTCGTCTTTTATAAATATTGTCTTAAAGTGATTACCTGCGAACAATAATGTAATCAAACATGTTGTAACTAATCTTCATAGTGTTTAGGATTGACCGTGATTGTTAGTGTAAGCACCAATAAAATAATATTTGAGAAGCACTTGTCACAAATGATATAATGTAAATTACGTAAAAGTTCTCTCATAGTATCACATCTTGAAACAAAATGTGTTTAATGTAGAACGTTCATCATTAGAGTGTGCCACAAGTGACCAGCTTAGGTTATTTATGTTTCTGGTCTCTCATAAAACGCGTCGTATCAACCTGCAGGTTAGTATAAAATACAACAGAAAAATGGATATGGTCCACTCCACTTGATACGCTTTTATAATATTGGACTGAAGATTGCTCTGGTAGTAATGAAACTGTGATAGAGAAGTTGATTTAATAAAATTTAATCTCCGAGGATTTTTCTTCGTGCTAATGCTAGATTTTCAAATTAAAGGCGAATTGACTTTGGCGTTGCGTTTAGGGAATATAATTTCATTAACTCGGACCTTTGCTTCTACAACGAGGTTACACACATGCATGACAGTTCAAATATTATCATTTGTTTGTTTTATAATGTTTTATTATTATGTTCCTTTAACAAATTCGTCGAGCGGTTGTGTTGCTTTTCATTTACGCTATTTTTGTAGAATAAAGCATTGCACATTCAAACGCTCATTTATGGGGAAGCTCAGTTCAAGATGCTAGAATCCTATCCACGAGACGAGACTTGAGTTCTTAACTTTGATCTAACAACAAGCAAGCTCAAGTACATTTATCCTTAATGCGCTCCAACTAAAACACAACAAAGATATGTCAAAATGTTTTTTTTTTTGCTCCTCATTATTTTTTGGAATTCATATATGGGTAATTCAATGTTAATCAATTTTCATTTCTAAGCGAGCTTAATAGGGTCCTGCTATCGGCACAGCCTTTTTAATGTAGTCCCTTTAAAATATCTTGTATTTTTCAAATATTCATGTTTACGTAATAAATCAGTTTGCATTCCTCAAAAACTAATTTGACCCCGAAAGACAATAAAATTGATTTTAGACGCAATACTAAACACATGGTTATTCGCAAATGCCATTTAAAATATTTTCCGAGTGCCCTGAGACTGGGGCAGAAAAGAGAACACAACAGAAGGTAGAAAAAGAGGAGGCAACGCCTCAAACTCAGCTGCAAAACTGGGTTTGAGACGTTTGAGACGTCTTTGGACTAATTGAGTTGTTAGAGGAAACGCAACTTTGAAGGTCAAACCCTTTCTTTGTGTTCAGTAGTGATTCACCTACGTTCGCCGGGTGGCGGTGGTTATGCTAGAATGTGACCCTTTGTGTGAGTGTTTCGCAGCCGAGGTCAAGGGAGATAAAAAAAGGTTTACCCAATTTTTTTTTTTTTTGTAGAGACGGCGTTGGAGATGTGGAATATAAGGCGTGTACAAAATAAACTTTGCAGCTGAGTTTGAGACGTTGCCTCCTCTTTTTCTACCTTCGGTTGTGTTCTCTTTTCTGCCCCAGTCTCAGGTTTACAATCATGTTCAACTTACACCAGCTCGCCTACACTCTGACTATTTTTTCGCAAATACCTTGTTTGCAATGCTTGAGAAATGTTAAGGTATCGATGTATAATGTGTACTCAGAAAGCATTCATGTTAAATTCATAACGCACGTACATTACACAAGACGATATATTAGGACTGTGGCAATGGGGTAACTATTTTTTCCTGGACAATGTATTATTTTTTCGCGTCAACATGGAAGTAATGCACGCATATTCAGGACAAATTTCAGGCACGGACGGCGGGAACGTGTTCCGCAAAGATATACAGAATTTCACTGCCTTGTACGTGCCATTAGAAGTGGGAAAAAAGATCCGTGTCCTTGTTTTTAAGACTGATCCACGCTTGTATCGAACTTGGTTTACGGTTTCGAATATTTCCTGGTCGAGGCAAGAGCTTTTCTTTGAAGTATTTTGTTGGTTTTAGATTTATCAAAGAGTTTCAAAGAATTACCTTGTTTAAACGAAGTCCAGATAATTGTGTTTTTCATCTTCACATTGAGTTTGACACGTTTGTACCAGTTCCAAGAGAACTTATCATTTATTATCCGACGCTTCATCAAGGAAAGTAAAACCTAAAGAAGAGACCACACCATCACGCTAGTTTTGTGAAATATATCTATATACTTTATTGTTACGACTCTAGGGAAGCATCATTAACACATCACAAATAGACACATTTGAAGCCAAGGGACATCTACCCTAATGCCTGCAATTATGGCTAAATACACGCGTATAAACCGTCACTACATTCTCAAATTATATTTTCTTAGACAAAACAACAAAATATAATTAAGTTACTTTCCTACACGCATGCAATAGGATCCTGAAGATGAACTGTTTGTGACGCACATCAATATAAACACTGAAAATATCGTAGATATTTTTATATATTTATTCTAGAAGTTTTCTGGGTTCGTCACTATTGATATATTGGATCGAATGACAATTCATGAGGCGATGAGAACTGAAGAAACTAAACGTTTAATGGGGCGCAGTTGTGCCGAAAACAAAAATAAAACAGAAGGTAACAGAAGAGCGTCGCAGGCGTGGATGGCGGCGAAACAGCTGGACTGTACCCCGGGGAGAGACTGACTCCGCTCGCCATGGGGAGTCCCTTATGTACCCTCGTGTGTTTCTGGAACATTTTGCGTATAACTGTCGGTGCGTAGAACATTCGGAACTCAAACAGACGAGAATGTTCTCTAACCTACGAGAACACCAAATTGAAAGAATGAATAAAAGGAAAGTCCGCTGACTGGAATCGAACTTCGACCTTCCGCCCGACAGTTATGCGCGGTAACCACTCGGCCGCGCAGGCGCTCGCTCGCCGTCGCGCGTCGCAATATTCCGGATTCCGCTGGTCGGAATTAGAGCTGGAAATATTTCCCCTCTCGGTGGCCCGCAACGTCCAGACGGGAGAGGGAGTTTGAAGGGCCTAACTCGGGCCTTATACGATCTTACTTCAAGGCGTTATTCTCTGTTTTTTTTTTTTTTTTTGTTTTTTTTTAACTGAGCGTGTTGGTAAGGTACCATTTGCACACGAAACAATAAACAAATAGGACGTAATACAGAAAACGACATTGTTCAAAGATGTAGTGCTCTGTGCTCCGTCCCATGTGTTCATTATTTCGCTTAGAAAAGAAATTCAAGGCGTACGCTTTGAACCAAAAAACCGCATGTGAGGTCTAACTCTGGCATCTGCTAGGCAATTTAGGCCCGAAGCTGACACCCAAAAACAGAAGAAGCTGCAGGGAAGAATAACTCTGATAATTGTTTGTAAATTTGGGCCCAAAAATGATAGATGAACGTCAAACTACCAGCAGTGAAGGCCAACCTTGGCACTTATCCGGCGAGTTTGGGCCAAGATACCCATGACTCTAGCCAAAGAAGGTCAAGTTTGGATCCAGCTTGACTCGTCAGGCGTCTAAAGGCCCTATATTCTCAAAAACAAACTAAGTTTTGGAGAAAAAGAAACAACTCTGCTACCTGGGAAACTCCCTTTCGCCGGAATAATTACAAATATTTGAGCGAAAGGGACCGAATAGTCCCCGTTTAAAAATATATTCTTCGTTCCTCGACGACTCTCGGTTGCCAGATTTGTAGTCATTTAGGGAGACAGCGCCCTCATTAGGAAGATGCAGTAACCAATCGTTATGATACTTTTATACTTCGTTTCAGCATAACCTAGCAAATGGCGCAATTCACGGCCTCCATGAGCCAATAAACGATAAGGTGTGATTCCCACATCTCATTGCAGGAATAGCACTCGCCTACAGCATGTTGTCACTACCCCGCTTACGTCTTTCCGGCTTTCCGGAAAACGGGAAAGTATTACTTTTCAAAAGATCCGCGTACACAATTTCATTTTCCTAACCAACATGCGTATGAAGCAAACTCACATATCAAAATGCGGCCAATTACTAGTTGTTTTTTTTTTTTAAAGAAGCAGAGGTTAGTATAATGTCAGGCAAAGATTTTAAAATTTTATTTTTTTTGAAAATGCAATATACGTGTGGAAGGCGCGTAAAAGCGGAAACTTCCACAGCTATGTCAAATTGAACGACCAATAAAAACAAAAGAAAATATATAAAACTTGTGTCCCACATCCACGGCTATTACTTCTGAAAGCTATTGTGCTCTAACTAACATTTATATTTTTGGTTCGCCGGAGAGTTAGCCTTTTTAACACGTGTGCTTTTTAACGAAGGATTGCTTTTATTGGTGAAACGCAGGGAGTACACCTCACACCCTCAGCAGAATGCTTTCTTTGTGTTCTACCTTGGTTTTATCATAGTCTCCATTGCAGTTCCCTCATATTTGGAAATTTTGTGCGCCTTGTTGGGAAGGTAAAACGTGCATGCCGGCTTACTGAAAAAAGTTATAACCATCTGTTAACTGACGCCTAAAACATGGTTTAAAGTATCCCCAGAGCTCTTGAGGACTAAAAAATATGCCACACTACAGTTGAATTATGTAAATAATAGCATCCTTGTTACGAAGACCGATGCAAGCAGTTGGCCATGTTACATGAGTGGAACCACTGTTCCCAGAACTATTTTGGTGAAAAGGCTTAAAACTACTTTGAAGCCGAAACAAGCTTTCTTCGGCTATCCACGAGATTCTGGGATATAATTATCCGCACTAAATTTAATTTCTTGACGGCGCTTGGAAGCCAACGATCTACCGTGATCGACGACCTATGGGCGCGGTCAGGAAGGACTCAGATAATCTGATTGGTTCGCCGGGGGCCGCACTTTTTCTCATTTATAGTGTTATGTTAATTTTGTTATTTAAATAATTCGCTACAAGTGAACATGATACAACCTACCGTGGAAAATGAACACATCTGCTCTGCCAGAAGTAATATGTATGCATACTAACCATGCACTTTTGTGAAACAATAATATATTTCAGACTGTATCATCAAAGTAGGACCGAGCTTACTAAAATGTAGTATATAAAAAGTCCCCTTTAAGTATATGCAGTTTAGTTTGGGTTGACTTTAGAAGCAGAATTTATATCCTCGCTTAGCACACAGCTAAAGAACTAAAAGCAATAGAACAATCTAAAAGGTTTACATAGGATATCGAGAGTGTATCTTAGTATACAACAAACGTACTTTAAGCGTACATTCTAGGTTTAATAAAGTATAATAAATATAACACTTTTAGTATGCTGTTTTTCTGGCAACGCTAACGTGCAGGTTCGAATTGCGGAAGATAAATACCTGACTAACTTGACGTCCTTCAAAATGACGCTATAGGAAGAAAACACAGAACGTGTTGTCCTTTGTGCGGGGATTTTACGGCTGGGGTACGCCGGGGATTTATTCAAGTGGCCAGCCGACACCGGGGATTGCTCTGAAACTTGTTTATTTTCTATGGATCTTAAACCCCCCTGATACAGAAGTTTAATTAGTTGATCACAAAATGGAGGAGCTATTTTTTTAATGTTTCTCTTCAGGTGAAAAATATATATTACAGTTGACTAGCGGAGGCAATTCGTCGTCATGCTGGTCGTTCTCTTGGGGTGAACTTGAGCTCTAGCCCTTCGGGAGCAGTGAGGACGATTTCGAAGGCGAGCTGAAGCTTCTCCATCGGCACCTTAGACTCAACCTTATACCTTCTCATGACCTGTGTGAGAAGAATAATTTCTTCGAACTGTGCAAACTTTTGACCTGTAAGAGGACGAAACATTTTATCACATCTGAACAAAAAATGTGATAACGTTGTTTTTTTTTTTACATTGACATGTTTGGTATGTTTTAAATTAAATGGTTGCTTAAGAGTGGCGTTATATTAAAAGGACCATTGAATGTAAACACTGGTCGAATAGCTTATCAATCAATTAATACACTCAAAACTTCCAACAGTGATTTAACATTACAGTAAATTTTGAATTGTTCAACTGTATGATCCTGTTATAACTGTATTATACTTGTCACATATATTGGGGTTTCAGTGGCCCAACAATAAATAACTAGCATATATTGCTGGTTCCGTCAGTTGTTTAATCACTGCACTAAAGTTATAAGAACATATATTGCTTACTTATTGGATCAAGAAGAAAGCACTAGCACATTACTTGTTCATTAGGGGTCTACAATGTCGTCGTTTATTTTTCAATACAATCTATCATTTTCAGTGACTCGCACTGAAGAAAGACAGGTATGATTAAATATATTCTTTTAAATTTGATCCAACTTTCTGACAGTTGCAAATGTTCCATAAAGGCGTATTTGTCGAGTATTTTTTATTAGTTTTCTTGTTTGAGTAGAGTGTCTTAATGTTTTGAGAAAGTTGCTTTTCCACTACAACCTCGTTGCTGGTAACGTTTCTTAACCAAGAGTCTTACCGACGCAATTCCTAGGTCCAGCAGAGAAAGGCACAAACTGGAAGGGATGCCTGTTTTTTGTCTCTAAAAAGCGCTCTGGCATGAATACGTCAGGGTTTTCGAAGTATTTTGGATGCCGATGCACGTAGAAGATCAAAGCCAAAGCCACAGTACCTTTTGGAATCGTTTGTTCACCTGGAAGTAAAGTTAAATGAACATGAACTGTGAATCAGGGTAAAATAAAAAGAAAGAAATAGTTTTCATTTTTATAAATTTTGTTACATTATTTTTAAAATGCTAGAGAATTAGAACTAAACTTGTCTAAATCGTTCACTTAAAAAAGAAAACAAACAATTGGAATATTACCAATCTTAATATCTTCATCGATCATTCTCGCCAAGAGTGGTACAGCAGGATATATCCGCATCGACTCCTGTAATAAAATGTTCGCTTAGTTGAAATAAGCATAAAACGATAATCCCAAAAAAGACGTGCAATGTTCAGCAAATAACGTAATTTAAATTCGCGCCCGTCACTACATCTTTCTGTATTATTTAATATTACTCAGCGTATTTTAAATGGCTTATTGCTGAATATTCTCTTTAAGCTATCAAATGGATTATAGACTGACGACAATAATTGACGTAGGCGTAATATTCACAATATAGGTCAACATTCTAAAAATAAAGAATTTCTATCGCTTGTGGCGACAACTAAACTTTATGTATTTGCAGCGTTAGTCACTCTTTCTGTCAGTTCTTTGGTTCCATATTCGTCCTCCTTTCTTTATACATGGACACGCTGCACTATTAAGAGCAGGCTATCACTGCTCTTAATAGAGCCACCAAACCGTGAGATTCTGTGTACCGGTACGTACGCGGCTCGATAGCACGACTGCTCATTGGTTAAACCCGGGAGAGCACGTGCGACGAGGGAGGGGGCACGTCGATGGACTTCCGTGAGCTGCCCCACCATATCCGAGAGCTGTCCCGCTTTATGCAGTGAACGGCGGTCACGTGGCATCCCCGAGACCTGCACCACCATATGTAGGTGACGGTGGTCACGTGACTTTTTCAGCAGGATGATGATCACGTGACATATCTACCACTTGATTATGTTGCCGTGCGTCAAGTGAGATCCCAGATGCCACCACAAACCACCATAACATCCCACGACACCAACCACGTGACCATGACATGTGACGACACGTTCAGCTTTCGAAATCATTGAAAACAAGTGGCACCGCGACGCAAAACTATTTAGTCATATTTTCACGTGGCACTCTCTCGTCATGCGACACTGATTCGCATGACGTGACGTCACGTGACACTGGGGCGTCACGCTGCACGTCCATGACGTGACGTTACGTGCCACCACGTGCTACCGTGACGTCACGCGACCACCGTCCCCTTACCACGTGATCTCCATACCAAAATATATAGTTTATTGCTATCGCGATACATCTCCTTTTGGCAGCAGCCGGAGAGAATGTGCGGCTTTTTTACAACTTCAAGCTCTTGTATATAAAAAAATTTGAGCTATACTTCGTTTCACCCCAGGTCCAGATGCAGCCCATTCTATGAGCTGATGGGACCATCAGAGAACGACAAAAGCGCAGCGCAATGGTGTTCGTCCTGTATCCGCACTACCTCTATCGTAGCTAAACCAATTATAAACAGAAAATGCCTCGTGACTTGTGCTTTTGACGCTGCTTTATTGGTCCCATTATCTCGTAGCGTCGATTGCGTCTGAATGTAAGCCGAAACGAAGTACAGTTGGTCACATTTCGTGATAAAAGAAACATGAGCAAAACGAGAACGAAGGAAGACGAGGAACAAGGCTAAACGCCCGATATATACGCAGCGATCAGCTAGGAGAAAGACCAGTAAAATTAGAAAGAACGACAGAACCTTTCTATGAGCCCTCTTGCTAAAAAATAAAAAATGGAAGTCTGAACCTTGAGCTGCGATCCTGCTTACAGCTTAACCAGCTTTTTTTTCAGACGAATTCAAATAGAATATGTTCATCTCACATCCGATTTTAAACGTTAAGAGAAAAAGCATACGGTAATAAATTGTGGACGTTAGGCCTACACCCAAAGCGCATTTCTTCCTTTGGGAATCTTCTCCTACCTTGAGGACACACTCGGTGTACTTCAGACGCTTGATGTCATCGAGAGTCACGGGTCTCTCCCAGTCATCCCCAAATACTTCGTCCATTTCTTCGTGCACCTTCTTTTGGACTTCAGGGTGATGGCCAAGAAGATAAAGACAGAATGACGCAGCAGTTGCTGTGGTGTCGAATCCCTGGAGAAAATTTAATGCAACAGCAATTGAATTCGGTGAGTAATGAACCGCTCTATTCTTCTTGGACGTAGTGAACAACCCATCGCGACATTCTTCGTCTCCCTCGATCATACTTTATGTTTATTTCGAGCAACACAATGAGGAGCACCGAGGGATATCTTGTACAAAGTTAATACTCTACCAAGACGAATTCCAAGCCTGTTAAAATCGAGAACATGGTTGCTAATCTCCGGTACAACAATTCAATTATTCAATAGCTCCAAATAAAGACAAGATCAACGCGCGTGCTGTTTCGCTTATATTACTAATGATAAAAATATAACTGAAAAAGTCCGGTACCTGCAAAACGTTAAGGCAAATACGTATATAAAGAATATCACACTGTGCTCCGCAGGCACCTGTCGTTTAAAAGAACTTCGCCAATTCTGAATGTTGTCGATTTGACTGGAAATAGGCAGACAGAATCACTAGATTTTTTTTTATATGCTGGAAAAATATTTTGTAAAAACAAAACATTTCCTGGGTTACGGCATATTTATATTACGTCCTTCTCGTAAATGCTAGCAGGCGATTCTCTGCTGGCAACATTGAGAAATTCCTACTTTTCCCTCCCCTTGTACGTCACGGGCGGGAGATCAAGCAAGCGACACAGGAAGCGGGAAAGTGGTGTTTACACCAGCAGATTGCTTACCGCATCTTCAAGATCGAAATTACCTTTATTTGGGTGGCAATTAGTGCTACGCAGTTGACTGCGCAAACAAAACCGCAAGAAACTCCGGCAATGTTTTTTTTTTTTAAACTTGATTTTCGAGAGAAAAAAAAAAAAACGACTGATCCGCGGCAGCATGTAGGTGTGAACCACATCTAGAAGTATATTATCGCCAACCGTGCATCAAGCAGACTAACGTCACATGAAACATACATGTCTATACTCGAAATACTTCAGAGCCGCGAGCTGAGAATTGAGTGCTCTTGTTCAATTCGAACTTTTTTCAAGAGCGGCCACTGCATACTTAAATCGGGTGATGTACCATGACGACCCCTGTCCAAAAAGGAAGAGTAATTAAAATGGGAAAAATAGCTCGTTTCCCAGCACTAGCCGACATTTGGCGTACGCTCATCTGTAGCACATTTTAGGGGAACTAAATCTTTCTAATTTTATTCAACACGTCAGTATGGTTTTAGTCCTCCCAATTAGCTTTGAGCGACGTTGGCCATCTCGTGATTCTCTCGATGTTCTAATCACGCGGTTTTTTCCTGCGTGTCCAAGGCAAGACGTGAATCGCGTTAGTTGTAGTTTAATTTGAGATATGCCTCGTGGCACACTAGCGTTCGAGTCTGTCATTACAATTTTTTAGGGGACAGTTTTTCAACTCCGAGACACAAAACACCCGTGGCCCGGAATCCTTCCCAGGTGATGGGCTTGCAATTTTCGCGCAAATAAATGCTAGAAGGCTCGAAAACTGAGTGAAACTAATTAAACCCCTATTTTTAAAAGAGGGGCAAAAATTTATCCCTGATGAAGTTTGTACAAAACAAAAGATGTATTTTATAAAACGCCACAGCCAAGAAATACTTCTTTAAAGCATGCATAAATCTCAAAATGACTCCCATTCCCCTTTCCTCTCGTGAACCAGTGACAGAACGCGTGGAATATTACTCCGGTACATATATATACAAACAAATATAATTTCAAATCCTCTCTCTCTATATTCATCAATATATCTATATATACAGGGTGTTTTTTTTTAAGCTTAACAGATTTGTTTAAAAAAAGCCGTGAAAGTTACACTTATGCCGCTTGTGGAGGCGAGTTATACGGCCAGGGGGACATATTATAGGGGGATAATCGTAACAAACAGTCGGCTAATTAATTAAAATTCGTTAATTAACTTTTTAATTAATGAAAATAGGCATATGGTTCCAATTAGAAATTTGCTCAGCGTCATTGAAAACCCCCAAATCAGTCATTTTCAGAAAGACTTTGAGCGCGTGAAAAGCGTAGTAGTGAACTGAAGTTACCGCTCGTGGAGCAGGTACAAAGCTAGAGGTTGCGATAAGGCGCCCGCGCGATTTTTCCGTCTCTTATCTAGCCCCAGCCTTGTACCTGCTCCACGAGTGGTAACTTCAGTTCACTACTACGCTTCTCACGTGCTGAAAGTCTTTCGGAAAACGACTGATGTAGGGGTTTTCGATGACGCTGAGCAAATTTCTAATTGGAACCATATGTCTATTTTCATTAATTAAAAAGTTAATTAACGAATTTTAAGTAATTAGCCAACTGATCGCTATATATATATATATATATATATATATATATATATATATATATACGTATATACAGGGTGTTTCACGAAAGGTGTACAAATTCGATTTTGCGAAAACCGCGCGTCGGAACAAAAAAAGGCTTGTGTCGTTTTGGTCCTGGGCCAGGGGCCTATTTAGGAAAATTATTAAGGTCCGGGATAACTAGATTGTTAATTATATTTGCGTAATTAACTTTTTAAATATTGGGACTTAGGGCATGGTTTCAATTAGAAAATTTATCAGCGTCATCAAAAACACTAAATCAGCAAATTGCAGAACGATAGAAGGCACGCGAAGCATTTTACGGCTTTCTGAAAAACCGCACAAATTCGACGGGTTTTCAAGTTTCGGTTTGCTATCGGAGCGCATCTCGTCCCCGGAGGCACCGCGCACCAAGGAGAGATTGTGCAACCAACCTCTGCTGCGTCGCGCGATGACAGCGCAGCAGAGGTTGGTTGCACTATCTAAATAATTAACAATCTAATTATCTCGGAGTTTAATAATTTTCCTAAATAGGCCCCTGGCTCAAGACCAAAACGACACAAGCCTTTTTTTGTTGGGACGCGTAGTTTTCGCAATATCGATTTTGTGCACCTTTCGTGAAACACCCTGTATATATATATATATGTGTGTGTAGAAAGAGAGAGAGAGAGAGTTTATTTTAAGGATTTGCAAATTCAAGGTTGAATCACGTACATTGTAAACTACTACATCTTGAACAGATATTTTCTGTTCAAATAGTTATTGACTTCTGGGGTTTCTAGGCCTTAATTCATTGCACCTCGATGTTGACTAACTTGATTGTTGAGGCCTTCCTTTATTATTTTTAAGTTATCACAACCTTTCTTATCGATAACTTTGACCGCCACTCCCGGCTTACATAAAAGCGGTTTATTGCATTCCATAAACGCTTTCCTAAAGATGACCTAAAACAAATTGCACTATTCAAATAAGACGAGCGCGTGCAGGACTCGTCTCCACATTAATAGCGTTCTGGTAGGTGTTGGGGTAATTTAAAAAAAAAAAAAATCTACTGCAAGGCTCTTCAACCTGTTTTAGTACCCTAAATGCTCGTTTCTAATAAAAGGAGAAAGGAGATGAACCCGTGTTTGATCCAAAAATATCGCGCTGCGGCTTGAGCGTACTGAGCTGCAAAAACGGGTTTCTCAATATCCTAATTGCTTCTGTTTCTTTTTCCACAGTTGAGCACGCAGACCAAAGCTACACTTGTGCAAATAAATAATATTATTAACTTCCCATAGTGCGGAAGCACCGGCTTGCCCGGTGCTAGACGCGAGCGCATACTTTATGGCCAGCCGCGTCCGGCACGCTTCCCGCCCCTGACGTCACGTTTAATGGCATGGAAAAGTAGAGAAAACCTAGGGAAAACGGAAACCGCCGAGGTTTCGGTTTCTGTATCTAAATAATTAAGATTTATTGGAATTAACCGTTAAAATGTTGGAAAACCGGAAACCAGTTCGGAACCAGGAAATCTCCAGAATTAAATGAGGCGATTGATTTTTGTTTTTAAAAGGATTACCGGATTTGGTTTAATAGCGAAAACCGCATAAAATTGTTTATTTCTGTAAAGAAAAAAGAAATCATCTGAGTGCATTATGTTTAGACGAGATAGCTGTATTAGCAAACATCACACGGTTTACTTGACCCGCCATAAGGAATATTGGAAGGATCCCACATGCATACCACAGCAAATGAAGGATCCCACAGCAAATGCTTCCGTGTTTAATTCCTAAGCTCCTAAACAACTTTGGGGAAATAATAGGTATATAGTTCTGCGTCTTCTTTCTGCTATTCCATTTTCTAGTGTATAATTTTATGTATATGCTTGTTCTTTGTTTTCATTGCATGAAAACTGTTTATTCAATGGCTGCCAATGAGGCTGAGGGTCAGTCAAGCTTCTTGTTGATGCTTTTTTTTTTCCTTTTTGCTCTACTATTTCTTTTTTTTAAGTTGAAACAAAGATTATTATTATTATTATTATTATTATTATTATTGTTGTTGTTATTATTATTATTACTTCGTTGTTCGCGTGTTTAAACTCGTTGAATTCATTGCAGCCGTCAGAAGAAAAGTAGAGAGCAGCAGAAACAGATGGGAACATATATACGCACAAACTAGGAGCCGCGTTAAGAGCAATCAATTTTAGCAATATTTTTTTTTTTCATTTCTTTATTGAATGATTTGCGTCTTACAAGCTGCCTTTCACCAAATCAACTTATCGTCACGGCATTAAGGAAGGAGAGAAGTAGCAAATAGACGTATAGCGAAGGTTGTTGCCGACGCGCGCGATTTTTTGATCGAGGAAACAAGCAGCGCCGCCCCGTATCCTATCGCGACACCTTCTTTGGAAACGGTTTGAATCCACAAACTATAGTGGCTTAAGGGGGTAGTGCAGCGACCGCGTCACCTCCGTCGTGCATTGGGAGCTGCCGGCGCTTGGAAGACGGTGACGCCATGATGTAGGGGGCGCTCCACTCCTTAGCACCTCGACGTCCCCGGCTCCAAACGCGAAGCCTAGGCCATGAGAGCGTTGTTGGGTGCTTTGGGAAGCGATAACAGCGCTCTGAATTTTTTTTAAAATCTCAATAAATTTTATAATTTAGGCACAATCAACGGACGACGACGAGGCTTGTATTGGTGGGGAATAAATATCCTAGGCCCGCTGCAAAAAAAAAAAAAAAAAAGATTCCAAACGCTCGCACTAAGAAGGTCGTCTTGTTCGTTCATTGTTATTCGTTTCGCTTGACAGTAGTTCCTACACTACGAAGTTGAACGTGCCTGGATGATAGCGTCTCATTTTGTTATGTCGGTGCTTATGCGAGGAATATCGGATTATTTCATTTACGCGGACTATTCAAAATAGGTTTGATTCGGGTGGCGGATGCGATGCAACACAATTTTTCATATTATGATCACCTACACAAATAAAATATATCTACTGTTTTTCTTTTTTCATCACTTGATACACTGAGTGAGAAGTTGTTTGAATATAGGTGAGAGATGTGAACTGCAGTCCCAAACTTATATAGGGTATTTAAAATTCTTAATCCCAGTCTCTGTTGCTTCGCATCGCTGTGGCTTTGGACTTGCTCGCTCCATTTGTACGTCACAATATTCGTGATGGAACTAGCAAAAAAAATTTTCCTATTGAGACCCATGAAAAAGTTTCTTTTAAAAATGTGTAAACGTGAATGGCTGCGTTCTGGAAATTTTTCTAGAATTTTCTATCGTTGTTACTGTTCTTTTATGTAAAAAAGCATAAATTTGTTTACAGCTACTGGACGAAAGTTATTTCTGTTTCTTACTTTCATCTTCTTCAGTGAAGGGTCCGATACCCAGCCTCCATAGGTAGTGGTTCATATTTTTTGTTCGTCTTGAGCCTCTCATATAGCAGACCGCTAGAAGAATACGGCACGACATACACAAAACCATAAATGAATTAAAAGCAGATGTCAAACTGTCAAGCCACCAGGAATTGTTTTATCCGTTCCGATTTACTTCTACAAGACATGCCCGCAGTCTCAAACGCTGTCGTTCGTCCACAGGTAATGAAGTTTATCAAAACAATTAAAGTACGGCGGAAACCCACGCTGTGGGATTTCTTATCGGAAATATTTGCCAAAATGTTGATGCTCTCGTACCGCTATAATATATCGGCTACCAGATAATTGTTTCGGTTATTGACAAATCAAAATAAAAGAATTGTTCACGTTATGGCTACTAAGAAAAAATCGCTATTTAACGGTTTTCGCTGTGCTTTAAGGAACTCATTTCCTTACATAGATAATTGGTTGTATTTTTTTAAAGTAGAAACTAGCAAGCTCGTGCCACTTACTTTATTGTAGTACTTTATTTTAGACAAAATAGTTGTTCAATTTATCTTAGCTCAAGCTAACAGTTAAGCCTCCGTTCGTGCCTCACAATATGCATTTTAATTTTACTATTTTTACTTCGTTACTTTTATCTGGTGATGTTAAGCGTCTGCGTGTATCTTTAGCTTGTTTTATCATCTTTTCACAGTAATTAGAAATCATTATGCGTACGTTTTAAATTATTATTGCCTTAATAATTACTATTCGCATAATAAATAAGAACGTACAATTCCTAAAATTTTGCAATTTCTTCATCTCCTTTTTTTTTTGTCACGCTACGATGCAAGAGACAACACAGACTTTGTGCGGAGCCAGTCGACAAACTGATTACATTAATACACTGTAATCACTGTTCATATGTGCAGTATCAAGACCATACGAAAGGAAACAACAAGTGGTGCATTAGTTGTTGGACGTACGGTTGCCACAAAGACTTCACAGAGAGGGTTATCGGTACCGAACGAGCTTATAGAAGTGGTGCACCTACATTTATTACCAGAACCAATTGACAACGAAGAGCTAACTAGCGCCTTTTGAAACGCCCGAAGAATCAGCACGCGAAATCCCGTCATCTGTCACGCGCCCACCAAGAGGCTCAAGCCGCCGTCTGATCCGGTCTACCGTCCGCATGCGTTAAAGGGCTTAGGTAGCTCCAATATCAGACTGAGAAACATGCGTTAAGGTGCATGGTCATGGCTTACACTCACGACCACAGGCGATCAACAGAACACCGCCATCGGCAGTTGAAAAGTTGGCGCACGGAGCGACGACGCTCACAAAATCGGCTGCTGCAAATCCGTCGCGGCGACCATTGTGCTGCACGCACGAGCGCCGCCACGCGTTCGTCTTGCAGCGCCCCACCGCTCCTCCGGTTTCCCTTTCAGCCACTGTACCCCAACGTTGGCATCTCCCGCCGTAATTCGCTCGAACGGCTTGCGGGAAGCTTGCCGAGGTGGAAGACAGGCGGCGCTGCATGCATGAGCGATTGGAGTGCCGATATATTCCGTTTCTCCTTACTATCGACAGTGGAGGTCAAGCCTTCTCAGCAAATCCAATGCGTTGTGAGTGTCACGTGATACATTCACAGTGTTTGATTGGCTGGGATGGCCCGTAGCGTCCGCTGCGCGCAAACGTAGGGTAAAGCAGAGTTTTGAGAGAATATCGAATTTAACACGGCTGTTTACTTTCCCTATTTTTCTTCAGGGTGCCGCTCATAGTAGCGCAGTGAAGATAAATTGTGTGGTTTTCTAATTCTTACGCCATTACTCCATAAAAAAAGAGAAAAAAAAAGGGTATCTGACTAAAACTTTTGGAGCAACAATGTTAGATTAATTAGGAATTATTTTGATGATGCTTCTTTTCTTTCCTCCTTTTTATTGATACGGTCCACAAGAGAGGTTTACTTACCCCGATGAAGATGGAGCTCACTTCGTCTCTGACCTCTTGCTCGGTGAGAATTCCTTCTTCAATATGGAGACGTAGCAGGATATCGAGGAAAGATTTCTTCAGTTTTTCGTCTCCGATTCCAGTCTCGTAATCGGCCTTGCGCTGTTTCACAATCTGAAATCGTGCAGTTAGAAAAAAGTGTTTACGTTAATGTTAGTTCGGCGGGGCTTGCCTGTAAATATGTTTCAATGTAGCAGGAAGCCGAAGTCAACTCCCCGGAGATTAAAAACCCGGCATGTCGGTGCGAAATTGAACATAAAAAGAACTATTGTGAGTAGCCGCTAAAGAAACGCAGCGCGTTGCCAGTCCCAATCATCTGATTACAGCTCCGCAGTCAATGCAATTGAGGTATTCGCAAGCAAGAACTACAAAGAACGAATCACTAAGCAAGCAGGGGAATCATAATGAGGTACGCCCTGGGGTTCTTAAGCTGTCAATTAATATAATTAAAAAAACAGACAATATCGTCTTATTTTTTTCTTATTTATTAATTGATACTAGAACTCTGATAGGAGATTTTGTAGGAGTGGGCAATAAGCAATCATCACTGACGATACACTGAGAGAAAAATCAACATGGTCAGCACTATGCATATTACAACATTAAAAATGTCAACACGTTCAGGTGTTCATAGAAAAGGAAACTTAACATCACAATACATATAAAATTTACACAGCAGAGCAAACCGAGCAAAAAGCAGAAGAATATAAGAAAAATGACGACAAAGCTGGCGTACAAATCAGGCATATTTGGCTTGTATAACAATATCATTCGGCAGAAAATTCCAGTCATGTATTGTCCTTGGAAAAAAAAAAATCTAACATTTCGAGTTCACAAGTATGTAAAAAAGGGCCATAACGTTCTGCGTCCTATAGGGGTAGCGGGGAGCACGCAGTGGCAAATCTAGTTATTCTTGTACACTGGGTGTCCCAAGGAGCGGCCAGGCTCTTTAAATCGGCCGCGAAATTCGGTTTCTTAACCTATCGCGCTACGACCTTGTGCAGCGGTGCCCACAGAGGGTGCATTTTTGTTTTTAATTTGCAAAGAGCGAACTCTTTTGAGCCAAAAGTAAAGAAAGAAAAAAGCTTAGCTCCTATGGAAATGCGGCGAAGCCAAACAAGGAGGTTGTAAATACTATACCCTGTTTCACCTTATGATGTACCGCAGGAAAGGCTACAAGCGCGAGCTCCTTGCTCTAGGGCACATCTCGGCGGCACAGGCTCTCGTGCGTTAAGAGTAGCTCCCAACGCTATGAGCTCGCGCTTCTAGCCTTGTCTGCAGTACATCATAAGGTGAAACGGAGCATAGAAGGGGGCACGTTGCAATATATGTGAAGCCTAGTCATAAAAAGTTTAAACGATATTGTGCCCAACGTGACCGCAGATCTCTCTGGTAATTGGTGCGCGTGACATGTCACGTGCGAGATGGATGGTTGATTGTAGGAGGATTCCTTGCAGGCTTGCGCGCGCTCTGTCCGGTAGGTTTTATCAGATCGAAAGCTAGGCGTGAAGCAAGCAAACAAGCAAGCGGTTGAGATTATAATGCAATTAAATGCAATGGTGCAAGCGAGGTTGAGGCGGATCACGAGCAGACGACACGCCGCTACTGCAGTGGTACACGGGACGATCAGGGCTATCGCCGAAATTGCAACAGAGAAAACGAAAGCCTGGCGTCGCCGGGACTAGGATGGCCGGGACGCTAATTTCCTTCCGCTGCGGGATGGGCGCTTGCAGAGTGGTCGGCTGCCGCAATCGGACTGGCTTTTCTTCAGCGGGGGTTACCTTTCACCGGTAAGCCCCTGGCGTATTACACATAGTTTTACGTTAACAGGAATCGATCAATAATTCTCTTCGATTTCCGACGGTCGCCGAACTGCGGAAAGGATGGATTTCGGCCGTTGGTCGCGGCGGTGGCTGGACCCCATCGCAATGGAGCGTGTGCTCAGTTCACTTCCAATTGTCAATAAAATATCTCCCAACCTCGAGTCAAGTTGAGCTGGTTCAATTTGTCACAACAGCAATAAAACGTCCCAGTGGACGACCTGCTTAGCGGCTGCAACGAAAAGAAAAAGACAAACGTTTTGTAGCGTGATATAACTAGGGTTCGCAGTTTTCGGTTTAAGCCGATAAAAACTGATAAAAGTACGCCGAATTCATTTTCAGAAATTCGGTTTTAACCGAAAAAGGTCCATTTTTAGGTTCGGCGTTTTCGGTCTAAACCGATAAAAACGGTAAAAGTACGCTGAATCCATTTTCTAATATTCTGCGTTAACCAAAAATGGTCAGTTGTTTATGGCCACGTCAAGATGGGTGGGGAGAGGGTGGGGGAGGGGGGGGGGGAGAGGGCATTGCAAGGTTCGACATTGTGTGACCTCTTCGCGGTTGCCCTCTTCCAAGGCTCAACATGCAACAAAAAAGGTCTTGGGTTGTCCTTCGCGGTACATCTCTGTCCTTGCTGTGATCGTGCTTAGTGTGTCAAAGCTCCTGGTCCTAAAAAAAAAAAGTTCGGATATGGCTGGTATAAGGTTTTTCGCTTCATGCAAGATCTGCAGCCAGAGTTTGATGAGTACACGAAATATGTCGTGCTTCAAAACGTCGCACCGTGTCTCTTTTGATAGTCACATTTGGTTGATTGGCCGATTTTGGCTCAGGCAGCGCTTCATCTCCTCAGTCTGCCAGTGTCCAGTGTTAAAGTTGAGAGGGCATTCTCGAAGCCCAGGGTCATTAACAGGAAAGAATGAGCGTGGATCAACGAGGAGAACCTGGGAAAGTACATATATGTTTACTATAATAGGATCACGTAATCCTGATGTACAGAAGGCGAAGTTCCATGTTTTTTTCGGCACTGACTTGTTTGTACTTCTGTGGGTTTTTTTTGTTTTTTTTTTACAGCTGCACACAATTGACAAATAATATGTCGATGTATTTTTTTCAATGTATCTATGCCGTTATCTTTGAGGGATCACAAATATCAGAGCTACAAGGATCATGTGATCCGGTGTCCGATGATGTTTCTTTATTATTCACCGAAAAACACCGGTAAACGTTTGTGGGCATAAATATACACCGAAAAAAACGAAAACTGAGTTTTAAGATAAACACCGAAAAAAGTATGCCGAATTTTGAAAAAATAAAAACCTAAAATGCGGAACCTTAGATATAACATATGAGAGCGATGAGAGCGCAGCTATCATTTGCAGGCAAGCGCGGAAATCATCGCCGTAAACATGCGTAAGTATTGGTCCAATCTGTCGGGCTGACATAGTTACGCAATCATGTGTGTATATAGTTTATTCTTGCTTTGGCTACTGCAGTAATTAGTGGCCAGAAGATAAAGGAAATACTCCCCGCAGATGCACGGTACATTACCCAAAACACGCCAACAGACTTCATTACAGCGCTGTCGTTCCACGTTGAATACTATCGTTTCCAGGATGGTAACGGTGTGTAGAAAACAGTAGGCATATCGAAGCGCAGCAGGCGTTGAATCAGTCGTCTCGGCGCGGGCCACAGTTTCTGGCTGCGATGACTGATAAATCAAAGCCACCAGCACCACGCTTCCTGCTAACCGAAAGCATCAACCACGCGACGGTCACGTGCTGTGCCCATAAGTGAGGAGGGTAAGGAGGGTAAGGAGGAAAATGAGAAAGAGGCGAGGCGTCAAGGGAGCATGGCTAGTTGAGGCTACGCGGCTGACGTCATGCCCTCCCCCTACTCTTCTAACCTCCTTGAAGCCGAAGTTCTTCAAACAATACGGCGCCGTTTCACACGGGAGGCAAGAGATGGCGCAAGCGGTCGCGACGCCAATTGCGCCAACGAACGAGCATACAGCGCCGAGAGCCGGCGTCTTTAGCAACAATCTTTTCGACTCAAAAGCGGCGAGAGCTTTTCTGATACCAGTTGCCAATGCATTATTTTATCATCCTTCCTAATAAAACACATTGAATGGACGCATAATCGATCAAAAAAATGGTTTGTCGGGATATTATGACTTTTTTTTGGGGTACTGATGTCGTCTGCTTTGCAGTTGATTGTTGTTACCGCGCCTGTTTTTGTTTTTCCGACTGTCGCCGCCATCGGAACGCGCTCCGCTTTTGAGTCGAAAATTTCGTCTGCTAAAGACGCCGGCTTTCGGCGCCGTATGCTCGCTCGTTGGCGTCAGTTGGCGTCGCGACCGCTTGCGCCATCTCTTGGCTCCCGCGCGAAACGGCGCCGTTTTGTTTGATGACCTTTGGCTTCGCCGCATTTCCATAGGAGCTAAACCTTTTTTTTTTCTTTACTTTTTCCTCAGGTAAGTTCGCTCTTTGCAAATTTTTCAAAAATAAAATGCACCATCTGTGGGCAACGCTGCACAAAATCGTAGCGCGATAGGTTAAGAAACCGAATTTTGCGGTCGATTTAAAGAGCCTGGCCGCTCTTTGGGACACCCAGAGTGGTCATGGGATAAAAAAAAAAAAAAAAAAAACAAATTGCGTGTTGATTGTCCGACGAAGTACCAAGGGTTGAAGGCCAGCGATCGCATAGAGTTCTGTTACGGAATTAGTGCGAGAGTACTTATTGTAAATAAAGCGTAAACTTTTTCTTCGAGCTTTTTCAATAAAATTAATGTTAGATGCTGTAAAGGGGTCCCATACTATATCACCGTACTCAAAAACTGATATAACACATCTTTCATACGCTGCTAATTTAACAGTGGATGATGCAGTTTTCAGGTTCCTTCTGAAGTACCAAAGTTTATTTAATGCAAGGCGTGTGAGATGCGTGATGTGGGAGTTCCATTGTATATCATTTGCGACAATGACTCCAAGGTATTTATATGAGGTAACTGGTGAAAGGGGCTGATCGCGCACATTTTAGTTAAAATGGAAGTCGTTTTTTCCAGTTTATGTGAGTATATACACGTTTATTGAACTTTAACGACATTTACCTCTCCACGCACCACTTATTCACCTCACTTAAACCAGCACCGAGTTCTTGATCAGCGATCGATCTTACTTCGGTGTGCATGCTAATATCACCAGCGAAAAGGCGTACAGACAGAGGTATATTATTCGCAATGTCGTTGATAAAAATTAAGAAATGTAAAGAACCGAGTGCCGATGCTTGGGGAACTCCCGAGTATACATCGCACTGGGATGATTTGCAGCCATTTACTTCAACATATCGACATCTGTTGCTGAGGTATTCTCTATCTCTAAGCCATAAAAATAACTTTTAATTTAGTAAAACGAAAGATAGTTTGGCTAGAAGCTTACTGTAAGGAACTTTGTCGAACGCTTTTGCAAAATCCAGAAATAGAACGTCCACCAGATGTATATTATTAAGTGATCGCGAAAAGTCATGAATGGCTTCAACAAGTTGCGTTGTTGTTGATAATCCCCGCCGGAAACCATGCTGGTTCGGGTCAAAGAAAAATCTAGTCTCAAGGAACTCCGAAATGTTTTCAAAGATAATTATGCTCCAAGTATTTTTAGCAATTGACCTTAACTATAAAATGGGGCGGGAGATCGAGGCAGATCTGTCCGATCCCGGCTTATGGATAGGAACAACCCTGCTGCATTTCCAACTCGTGGGAGCACTTGAATCAGAAAAATGATTTTTCAAACAGCAAAAGTAAATAAATAATCAAAACAGCGTTTGGAAGATTGTCTGCACCAGGGGATTTCTTCACACTCAAATTAAGCAACGGTACGAAAATTCCCTCACGAGATAATATAATATCAGTTATAGACGCTTTACACACGCGCCAGATTGAGCCGCCATAGCCGCCCTTCTCTTGTCTTACCGAGATGCCGAGCCACTGAAGCGGGCGTTGACGAGTCTCCACAACGGCCTATGCTGGGGAGAAGGACACAGTAACCCTTAAAATTGCAATAACCTGTCCTGCTGTGGAAATGATGAAGTCAAGCGAACGGAATAAGATAGAACAAAAACTGAAGGTCAGTTATGGCGGCGCCCATACATAGCTGCTGTAAAGCGTCTATAGACTCGCTGATAGTTGTGATGATATGCGGAGTGGTACCATTATCAACCGAAAACACGGACGTAATATAGTCGTTGAAATGGCTAGCGATAACGTGGCCATCGTCTACAACTATATCAAAAACAACAAGAGATTGAATTGAGTTTTTAACCGGAGCAATGAATCTCCTAAATTTCGACGGATCAGTTTTCAGAAAATTGTGTAGCGTTACGTTTTGGAAAGTGTCTTTAGCGTTTCTTATGATTCGAGAGAGTTGATCTCGTAACTCTGACAAACCAGACCAGTTTCTTTTCTTTTTGAGCTGCCAAATTTTTCTCCGAAGGCGCAGTATGTCGCGATTAATCCAAGGGTTGCGCTGTCTTACTTTTTTTGCTATGAGCAGAACAAATCTCTTCAAACGCTCTTTTATTTTGTAAAAAAACAAATCTATATAATAATTCCCAGAGTTGACCTATATTCGTTTTAGAATCCTGGAATGGAGTCAAAAATAAATCTAGATAGAGTTCAATTTCGTCGATGATGGATACGTCATTTGCTTTTGAGAAGTTATAAACGGAAGTTATGCTTTGGTGTTGTAATGTGGGATGGGAATGTCTTGTGAAGTCGTAAACTACGCGCCGATGATCCGAGATGCCCTCTTAAACAAGAAAATCATATGCTTCTTTTGCAAGAAAACCAGAAAGAAATACAATATTTATTAAGGAGTTAGGATCCCCTTGTGTACTAGTGTAGTTGTGTACAATTTGAAGAAGGTTTGCATTGAATGCCACATCAATTAAAATCTCTGAGTTGGGACAAGCATTGCCCAATGCACAAAGTGATTCCCACTCAATTAACGGCAGATTAAAATCGCGAGTTAAAATAAAGCATTTGTATCTTTGAGATAGTTGAAAAACATAATCGCTAAGATACTCTAGGACAGATCTAGGGGCATTAGGTTGGCGGTAGACCACGCCAATAATCAATGGAGGGTTAAAGGAGGTAAACTTAAGAGAAACAGATTCGACTTTGGGTAATTTTTTCAGCTCTTGAAAGCTGAAGCCGCTTTTTATCACGAAACCAACGCCTTCTCCCCGCGACTCACGATCGCAACGTATAATATATTATAACCAGGAGGTAAAATTTCACTGTCCGTGACTGCATGATCCAGATTTTGTGACCGTTATGGTCACAAAATCTGGATCATGCCCAAATAAAACCTGTTCACAGTTGGTAACCTTATTAACCAGACTTGTTAATATTATTAAAGTAGAAAACCAGAAAATATTATCTTAGTAATCCTCAGAGTGTGATATATTTGCGGCTGCCGGCCTACACGCTAGAAAAAAGAAACAAAAAGTGTTTTAAATTTCTCATTCTTGCAGAACCCGAGAAACAAATCACGGCGAGCAACACCAGGATCCCACAGCATGGTGGAAATTCAGAATACGACTCTACCAAAACATGAAATGTGCGCAGGGAGAATGAGCTGCACCTTTCAATCGCGCATTGTGCAAATCACATTGGGGAGCGAATCACTGAGCAAGAGGCGCGAACGTAATACACGCCTGGCCTTTTCTCAAGCGGTCGATGACTATAGGAGACACGCCGGTAACTTTTGTGATGCACTCACCTGATTGTTGTATGTCTGCACACGTTTTATGTTGGCGAGGAACTCGCGGTTTTCTTTGGTCAGGTTGTAGATAAAGTCTGGCCAGTGCAGGATGTTAGCTGCGCGCGCGACGATGCTTGCGGAAAGTCTGAAATCAGTTGTACGTAAAACGTAAAATATTAATTATAAACTGGCGTATTTGCTCGGCGATGGATTCAGGTTTAATGAATGAGTGCACTACTTGAAACTTAATCGATTACTCATCTTAACGTCTCGCGAAAAAAAAAAGTAATTATTTGAATTACACCTTCCGTTATAGAGTCACGTTATATTCTAAGAGGGCATCTAATTGTGACAAAAAAAAAATTCTGGTGTAAACCTATAGTATTTGGTAGCCATACCGCGTGGTGTAATATAATAAGTAGCAGCCTGATCGCTGTAAGATATGTACTTGCATATATTTACCTATATCTACAGTGTAACGCTTTACGACGATATGAACATCGCAGCCCGGCGTAATAAAGCTGGACCTTTTTCAACGGATTGGGATACAATTGCATAAACGTTTACTTAATTACTGCGCACATAGACACTGAAAACTGAAGAAACGCAGGACGTGGTTTATTATTTTCGACGGATTGGAGCGCGCTGGTAAGTTACAGGGGTCAAAGAAAAAGCGACATATGGAATGAACACAGGACATATCGCTTTCCATTTATCCTTGTGGCTTACGATTCTCCAGCTTTTTTTTTTTCTTCGGGATTGTGTCTTCGGTGTTCTGATTAGCTAATGCCTTAACCTCACTGGCTACCGAATGATAATACGATAATCGGGACTTGCCACAAGCTGCTTTAATTAAGCGGTCAGTGATATAGCAACATCTCATGACCCACGCTCGATGAAAAACAAAAGAAGCAGGAAACGTAGTAAGCCGCCAAGGCGAGGCTGGTCAGGTTTTGAATGCATCTATTTATCACCAGGGTACTTTCAATTTGTAGTAGTTCTTAATTGATCTGCTATTATTGTTTTATCAGGGGGGGGGGGGGTTGAACAAAGGGGGAACGTTTGAATATAATCATGCGATGTTCTCTTCACGAAGTCTAGTAATAAATGATTTAGGTAACTGAACAAGCTCGAAGGTACATTCATTTATTTACCACCATTTCTAATTTTTGCAATCAATATAAATTGTCTTCTGCCTACTGCAAATTACTTTCCAAGGGTAGTCATATACCCTAGCATCAACATATATGTTCTCAATTGTCTCCTTCCGTAGAAAGCACACAAATATCAGAAATGTTTAAATGATTTTGCATGTCCAAAACACAAAAAACGCCAATGAAATGAAAACAGCAAAGCCTAAGCGACTTTATTTAATTGCTCAGAAGTTGCATTTCATCGTCATTAATTCAAGCATTTATATCGAGACCTGTTCTCGACGAAAACTGGGCGTTGAAATTTGGGAGACATCAGAAAATAGGGGGCTCTATAAAGTCGTGCAATATTTGTGATGCTGCGTTGACCAAAACAGAGGAGATAAGCACTTGCATGTTTAGACATTGTAGATGATAACATAAATTTCAATTACGTTTTCTTTAGTTGCAACAGGAAACAGGCTGCTATATCTGTTGACAAATAATTGTTTGTTGTCTCCTGTAGGGCTGTTTACAAAGCTTGTTTTTATTCTGTTCAACTTAAAAGAACTTAGTTTCCCTTAAGGGGGGATGCTGGTCTTTAACTTTTTGGTTTTTATTTTTCATTTATCGTGCTGATATTTAGTGTACTTATGTATTTCTCAGCGGTGATTTTAAATATACAATTAGTTTTCAGATACTTTTAATAGATCCTGAGTTATCAATACATTGTTAAGTTTAATTAGGTCCTCCTTCCGGGTCGTTAGCCTAGAATTCTTCAAAATTTATCAGAAATTTTCATAGAATTGCATTCACCTGATATTTTTTGTGCGGTAATGCTGCTTTTGTTGCTTTACATGTCACATAATAGCTTTAATTAATTAATCTCAAAAAGATATATAGCCTCCCGTTTTGTGCAACTTGATTGCAAATATATTGTACCAATGTAAAAGCATTAAAACAGGCTTAAAATGGCATCACTACACAAAACAAGTCTTGGTGAATGAAAGTCTAAAAACATTTCTGATATATTCTGAAGAATTTTACGGTCAGAACGTAAGGGCGCAAATGAGCTGGTGTATGTCAAACATTTTAGTGAAAAACCCGAGACTGAGGTAATGACAGACGACGACAAGGATGAGAAGGAGAACGTCTTAAACACAGCTCTTTGTTTGAGACGTTTTCCTTCTCTTCCTTGTCGTCGTCTGTCTTTACCTCAGTCTCGGGGTTTCACTAAAATGTTTAATTTTACGGTAACGATCCGTAAGGAGGACTTAATTAAAATTAAAAATTTATCGATGACTCAGGTTCAAGTGAAGCTATCGGAAAATTAATTCCACATTTGAAGTTACCACTGGGAAATACATCAGTGTACACAATTCCAGCACGATAGATAAAATTCCAGCTCTATAATCTCTTAGTGGACTCGATACAGCGCACAAGAAACGAAGACAAAGTAGAAGGGTGTAGGCAGGACAAGCGCTTACCCTCAACTTAAGTTAATTTGAAAAGAAACTCCGAAGTAAACAACAGCATTCCACACCATCATGGCAAATTCAGCCCGTGTCAAGTTGACATATCTTTGCTATGTAGAATGACCGATGTTTGGCTTACACATTGCCTAGTCCCTTTTTTTTTTTATCGCCTCTAAAATTTGCCTAGTCGTCTGATCCCCCCCCCCCCCCTCCCTCTTTTCAACTATTGGGACGT
Source organism: Ixodes persulcatus (assembly GCA_013358835.2). Classification (NCBI taxonomy): domain Eukaryota; kingdom Metazoa; phylum Arthropoda; class Arachnida; order Ixodida; family Ixodidae; genus Ixodes; species Ixodes persulcatus. The sequence continues at coordinate 1,728,881 of JABSTQ010011430.1, read as the reverse complement.
GATGGAAGTCGGGCTGGCATCCACAATCTGTACAGTGAAGCGGCAAGTGCACCCCGCCTCCCCCCCCCCCCCCTAATTCAATAGTTGGCTCACTAATTCAATAGTTGGCTCATAAAAAAACAAAAACGGTGACTATGAAGCGCCCGCGCACGAGAGCTTGCAACCAATCGACTTACTCTTCGGTGATCTCAAGGAGTCGCATTCGCTCCACTTCTTCCTTGTCAATTTCAACTCCCATCGATGTTTCTAAGCAGAAAAAATGAGAAGACCCATTATTCAGTTCAATAACTGACTGCCACATCTGTACGTCATAGTTCAGCGTAAAAAAAAAAAAAAAAAAACCACGCTGAGGCAACAGGCAAGAGGAATATGTCTGAATGAGATGATGGCAAAACATTAAAGAAACAAACGCCGCAATGGATCGGGGCTTGTGTTTAACCTTGTCATTTTTTTTCAATACCTACGTCGAATCAAGAAATTATAACGAGCAAAGAAAATGACTTGTAAGGACGCTTCGTCACGTATAACGGTCAACAACACTTGTTTGTTCAGGTCACCCACTCACCGAACAAGATCGCGAAAGCCGCCCTTCGTACTATCGGTCGGACATCAAAGAAGGTCTTCTCCAGTTCGATTGTTGCCGCGATGTCATGTACCATTTCTTCTGCTCTGCGATTCATAATGGGAATGTAGTCTTCTAACGTCCTGAAGTGGAACGCCGGTGTCATCATTTTTCTTCTTGGTTTCCAGACACCTTTGTCGCTGAAGGAAGAAAAGGGGATATTCTAAACTCTGATTAACATTTTTAAAAAATCGTAAGGGTGTAGGCAAGCTGGTGAATATTAACCATGTTGAATTAACCTGAGACTGGGGTAGAGAAGAAACATCAAAACGTACAATGGTTAGAAAAACACAAAACTCGGAAATCGCAAAACATATTCATGAATGTAACAACTGCACGGCGCTCTGGTCGGAGACTGAAATAGAACACAAAGAGAGGAGCGATGTAAAGAGAGTAGTAGTAAGGGAGACCGTGCGTATAAAGCTTCTAGACAACTGCATAAGTCAGGCTTCGCTACAGTTTGGAAGCAATTCGAAAAGCTTTCTAAAAATGTAATGGTTTTGTTGTTTTTTCGTTTTTATGTGCTATTTAGGTTGTTTGAAGTGCGACCCTGCTTGTGATTTTCCCAAAAAAAAACTGTAAAACACTTTTTGTTGTACGTGTGTTCGCCCAAAAACCGTTTCTTTTTTTTTTTATGTAGAGAGGGCATGTTATTAATCAGAAGTATGAACTGTGTTTAGAATGTAGAAAAAGCGATCCTTTTGTTCAAGTTTGAAGGTCGATGGATGTTAACCTTATGGCGTCGACCTGTAAGGTTGTCAACGTTCTTGCATTGTGTGATGGAGACTGTGGCGCTTGAACTGTATAGACTTCGCCCTTTTGTGTTGGTGCAGATGACCTTGAGATTAAGCCTGTATAAGGAGATGGACTAAATAAACGAGTTAGCTGAGTTTGAGACGTCGTCCTGTCTATTTTCTGTCGCTTCTACGTTTTGATGTTTTTCTCTACCCCAGTCTCAGGTTAATTAAACATGGTGTCTGAATAATATGTTACCTCTCACTCATCATATGTACGCTTACAATGGGTTCTCATCACTTTAAAGCTACTCACTGAAAGCATCATACGTGGTTACAAGAGGATACATCTCGCTTAATTTAAATAGCTTGCCGTTACATTTCTACGCTTACTGAATGCAAGAAAAAGACATATTTAACGATGACCATTATATGGCAAGTCAGATACAGATGTGGACAAAGTGGCGATAGGAACTATAGGTGGTCGTCGCATTGTTGCTTTAATAGACACTGAGAGCCGAAGAAACGCATCGTGTGACAAGTTCCAGCTGTATTACCATCGCTCCACAGCCAACAAGACTGCGACACTAGAAGATAAGAACGGCGAAGAAAGAGTTGCGAAGTAAAAATTGAGACTTTAACAAACCTCTGTAATGCGAAGCCATAATTCTTTTCAGCGAAGCTATAAATCGTCCAGAAGCAGCCGGCGCAATGAGCTGATGGGACCAGTCAGAGAGCATCAAAAACGGCCCATCACGGTATTCGTCGCGTTTCTGTACGCTTTCTATCATCGCTGAACCAATCATAAACAGAAACGACCTACTGACTTGCACTTTCGAGGTTCTTTGATACGTCCCAGTAGCTCGTAGCGTCTGTACTTAAGCTGAAACGAAGTATAGAGCGCAGCTCTTGAGAGGGAAGAAGGGAGGGTATGCCCCCTTTTCCGTAACCACCACTCCTCCTCACCTTCTCCTCCCCTCCTCCTTCCCCCTCCTCCTTCTCCTTTCCCCTGCTCATCTCCTCCTCCTTATCTCCCCCTCATCCACCCCTCCTCCCCCTTCCCTCCTCCTCCTTTCCCACTCCTCTTTTCCAACCGCTGAATTTGTTCATGGAGGACGTGACACGAAGTCGTTGCGTCATTTTCCCCGATAAATTTTGCGGGAAACTAAATTGGTGTTAAGGTCACGTGACGTCGATTTCCCCGCTAAATTTAGCGGGGAACTTAGCCCGCTAAAATTAGCGGGTAAGTTTTTCCGCTAAATATAGCGGGGAAATTTTTCCGCTAAATTTAGCGGTGAAATTTCTCGCTATACATAGTGGAAACATTTCCCCGCTAAATTTAGCCGGAAAACGTCCCATAATGCAACGCGCTGTTGCGCCGACACCGACGCCGCTCAAGCCAAAAACGGGCGCCTAAGAGCTGCGCTCTAAGAAATTAAAGACGTTTACACATCTCTGTAACGCGAAATTAGAGCGCAGCTCTTGAGGAGGAGGGGTGGAGGGTACGAAAGGGAAAGTATGCCCCTCCTCCTCCTCGTTACCCTCTCCACCTCCGCTCCTCCTCTCGTCAATCTCCTTTCCTCCTCTGCTCCTCGAACTCTCTCCTTTCCTCCTCCTCCTCCTTCTTGCTCTCCCTAATCCTCGTCTCCTCTTCTCCTCCTCTCTCCTACTCCTCCTCTCCTCCTTCCCTCATCCTCCTCTCTCCTCCTCCTCGTCCTCTCCCCTACTCCAACACCTCCTTTCTTCCTCCTCCTCCTCCTTTGTACCTTCCAATCCTCCTCCTCCACACGTGACGTCAATTTTCCCGCTAAATCTAGCAGAGAAACTGAATTTACTCATATGTGACGTTACACCAAGTCGTGCGACGTCAATTTTCGTGCTAAATTTAGCGGAAAAAGGAATTGCTGTTGACGTCACGTGACGTCCATTTTCCCGCTAAATCTAGCGACAATACTGAATTTGTACATAGGGGATGTGACACCAAGTCCTGTGACGTCATTTTTCCCGCTAAATTTAGCGGGGAATTGATCTGGTGTTGAGGTCACGTGACGTCAATTTTCCCGCTAAATTTAGCGCGGTTACGCCGACACCGATGGCGACGCCGACGGCGGCGCCACTCAACCCGGAAACGGGCGGCTAAGAGCTACGCTCTGAAACGTGAGCATAACGAGTTATGCCTTGCGTTTCTTAAAGGGACCCTGCAATCCTATTTAAGCGTGTACCTTTTTTGCGGTTTCCACATCTCTTGGGGTTCGGACAAGCCAGGGGGCACAGAGAGAGTAACTAAATATCAGTGTGTCATATTTTAAACGGACGACACGGAAACCTCCTCCACCTACGGGGGCGACCCGCGGCGCCGAAAGCGCGCGATATGCGAAGTTTTTGGTCCTGGGCTTACTACTGGTCAGAGCCGCTAAAAGCTTCTTTTTAGTCGAAATACGAAGTATGAGTGGCGCGAACCGTTTCAATTATTTAGGAAAGTAGTTTTTGTTCCGTATTTTAGATCAGAAAAGAAACAAATGCAGTTTATAAAGTGCGGAAACAAGAAGTGACCCGTTGACATACCCGCCACCAAGCGGTGGGAAAGGCGGTGCATACTAGAAAGGGGCAGTGGGATCACGCACCGACGAGCGGCGAGCGTAAAAAGGTCCCGGATGTACGCGGCGGCGCTGCGGTCATATTCGGGCTCGAGGATCCGACCGGTTCCGAACGGTCCCATGGCCTTCGGCGAACAGATTTGGCTTGCGGTTTGGCCGTTTCGCGGTATGGCAGCACGAAGTGGCTCCAGTTCTGAACTGATCTTTAACCCGTGTTCGCTAACGTTTGTGGTCAAGAAAGTGTCATGCCGAACAAGTGTTTAATCGCGCAGCAAATGCAATGCGAGCCGCCCTGGCCGCCCGTTTCATACAGCCTATCCAGCACATGATTTCGTGGCGCCCTGTTGACCCGTCGACACAGAGTCCGACAGCCTTTAGCGCTCGCTGAGCTCACTACCTCTCCTCTAGGTCACGGCCACTCAAGCGACCAATGCGGCATGAAGGAGCTTTTAGAGCGCAGCTCTTGGGCGCCCGTTCCCGGCTTGAGCGGCGTCGGCGTCGGCGTAACCGCAAGGTCACGTGGCCCCCAAGGTCACGTGACCCCCCAAGGTCACATGACCCCCCAGGTCACGTGACCCCCTTTCACGTGACCCCCGAGGTCACGTGACCCCCCGGCCACGTTACCTCCCTCCGAGGTCAGGTGACCCCCCAGGTCACGTGGCCTCCAGGTCACGTGACCCCCTGGTCACGTGACTCCCCAGGTCACGTGACTTCCAGGTTACGGGACCCCCCCCCCCCCGCGCCTTCCCCCCCTCCTCAAGAGCTGCGCTCTAATTCGGTGTTACAGGGAGTTGTAAACGGCTTTCATTTTTTTCGTAAATTAGTTTGCCTCTACCTTTTAAAATGAAGCGAAATTCGAGAAAGGAAAAGCTTCATTAATTTATTGCGCTCAATGCGCTCAGGGTCGGTGCAAATAAAAAAAAAAGTCCTTGCAGGGCCCCTTTAAGAACTCGGTCGCTAGGATGCTTTTTACCTTACATAATCTTGTCAGTCGTTAATAATATTACAATCAATGAACATAATGACAAATGAATTATTCGACCGACCATGGGGAGCCATTCTGTGCAGTGAAGATGAGCAAGAACACGAATGCCTATCAGTTATTGCGCCTCGATCCCTCCCCACCCCCTTGGCATGCTTTGATGAAGCGTGCAACGCACTACTTGCGGCTGCTCATTGTATGAAAAGGTTCCAGCTATTTCATGGATTTTATGTAAGTTCAAATAAAAAATAAAACATTTTTAGAATGAAATACTCTCAAGTAAATCTTAATTCCCCCGTTTTTTTTCTTCTTATATTGACGCCGTTATTCCACGTAATCACCACCCTTTTAAAGCAAGTATAAACTTCAGCAAGCAGCCTATCGCCATTATTGTTAGATTATGTAAAAAAAAACGCAAAGTATTAAGTGAAAATTTAACGAGCTTTTTCCATAGAAGTACCTTATCAAAATTCCATTGCCAACCCAAGGTCTCATCATCTGGTAGATGAAGGATTTGTTCAAATTTGAGGTGCTTTTCAAGATGGCCTGCAATAAAGAAAATTACGATTTTACAACGGAAATATGTAAAAGCTACGGTTACCAAGATGTATTAGGCTAACAATACAGAAAAAAGCAAAGATTATTATTCGCTTCCATCTACAATAGACAGCCGAAACAATGGGGCGCCAGATTCATTCTGAAGCCAATTAAAAGCAATGTGATATGTATTGCTCAGACGTGCGATTTACTCCATCCAGGAGCGCGCACTGATAGGCACGCCGGAATAATATATAACGTTTTTTTCAAACTTGCTCGTGATTAAATTTGGCGGCTGTTGGTTTTGGCTGTAGTTTATCGTAGAGCAAGATTACCTAAAATACAGCAAATTTCATTTAATACAGTCACTGACGGTTTAAGAATGGTAGGGAGTATCAAAGTTCGATCCCCTTATTATCGTTTCGGGGCTAATGAGATTGCGGCGCTAACCGATAAAAAACACCTAACAACAAATGACGAGGTAACGATCACGAGCATAGTAAACCACCCCCTGTGTTTCGTGAGCTGTGACTATAGACTTGAAACACGAAATAATGAAATACATAGGGAGGGACACACACAGACAGGTCAGTTCTTTTATGTTTATATAGACATTTCTCCGCGAGTTTAAACATAAACGTTACGAATAGGATTTTTTCTCTTCTCTCCATATCTCTAGAGTTATCTACGTACCTCCATAGCCATCGGTGTGACACCCACAAGAAACGGTTGCGGGCCATAGAATGCAACCGTGACGTCCTGGTCGATGATCTTTGGAAACATCTCCTTCGTGTAATTGTAGATTTCTGCAGAAACAAACGTGGCGCCATCTATATACTAAAAGAATGTATAAAAAATACTTAACTTTAGTTGTATGTATTTTTGTTTCATGCACTCTAGGAAATATGCGTTGTCTACTTTCCCAAAAAGCACGGGAGAGCCAATTGCTGCAATCTACAGAGAAAACTCGGTGAATGTCGCGGCTGAAAACATGTTTGCACCTAAGAAATCAGGGAAAAAAAAAGCAGTACGCTGTCACACTGGGCACTAGGTTTCACGTGTTAAAGTAGACAAAACGAAGGACAGAGCACTGGCTTTCTACTGATTTTATTGGGAAATCGCACACATTGCAGTGAAAAAATACAAAATACTTTTTACCCGGTCATTGGCAATACAATTTTCAATCAATGACTTGTCAATGATTTGTAGAAAGCGATATTGTCCTTTTTTTCGTTTCTAGTCTTCTCTGGTTCATCGTCTAATTTTTTCGTTGTTTTTAATGTTTAAAGAAGCATACCCAACTCGCCCAAGTTTCTGTCATTCTTCGATTCACGCGGCTTTGTAACACCAAGTGTAACAGCGCGCTGTGTCGTCTTGTTCTCCGTCCCCGTCCTTGTGGCGCCTATTCTTTCCATGTCCCAACTAGCCAATTATCCATTTTCCTTTCGTACATTGCGGCGATTGGCTCTCAAAAGCAGAGGTCGGCATTTTAGGTCACCCTCACTCACCCTCATCCTCACAGTCACACTCACCTTCAGCCCTTCACTCACCCTCACTGAACCTCACGGCCCTCACGCCCCTCACGCACTCATGGCCCTCACGCCCCTCGGGCACTCACCGTCCTCACGGCCCTCACGCAATCATACCCCTCGCGCCTCTCACGCACTCCTGGCCCTCGCGCCCCTCAAGCACTCACCGCCCGCACGCCCCTCCACGCACTCATGGCGCTCACGCACTCACCGCCCTCACGCACTCATGGCCCTCACGCCTCTTAAGCACTCACCGCCCTCACGCCTCTTACGCACTCACGGCCCTCACGGCCCTCACGCACTCATACTCCTCACGCACTCATGGCCCTCACGCCACTCACCACCCTCAGGTTTTCACCGCCCTCACGCATCTCACGCACTCGTGGCCCTCACGCCCCTCACAACCCTCACAGCCCTCACTCACCCTCACAGTTATAAATTTTCCTGGTTCAGAAAATCACTCACCCTCACCTCACCTGAGGGGGTGAGGGTGAGTGACGGTGAGTGAGGGCCCTCATGAGTGAGGTTTGCCGAGGTAGGCTCACAAGTGCCTTGCGGAAGATTAGACACACTGTGTGATTTTTTCAATGTGTGCACGTACAAGTTCGTCTTCTCGTTGCGCACCTTGTGAGTCCCTCCCACACCTCAGATGCTACCGCGTGCGCGTGTTTCCAAGCGCCGAAGAAGCATATTAGAATACTTGCTCGCCGTATATAGACACACAAAGTTTAAGAAATGCTGGGCGTGACCAGCAATGAGCATCCCGTAATATTGCTCCGCTGCTAATCAAACTATTAAAGAGCGCAAATCACGAGGCGACAAACGCGAACAAGATAAGCCGGGCGTTTATTGCGTTTTCGGTGACTATATAGATCAATTTAACTTAATTTGATGATAGCAGTATAAGTGACCCGTCTTGAAGATAAAACATGGCTCTTGCTGAAAATGGGGAGTTTCGTAGTCACCGCCGACAGCATAAGAAACGCTGGGCGTGGGATAGCGGGTTCCCGCTTCTTGTTCTGGGATTGCGCCACAGTCTCGTTGGCGGCGAAACAAGAAAAAAGATGCTTGGAACTCGGCTCGCAATACGTTTTTCTTAACTGACAGTGACTATCGCCAAAAGCGTTCCTCGTCCGTATGTAAGTCCGATATCGTGTTTCGTCGCATGTTTCGAAATGGCCGCTATAGCACAAGCTCTGGATAATCTATTTAGGAAACGTATTATTTACTGAAAACTTAAAGGTATAACAAAACATAAAAAAGAGACACGCCCAAATATTTTTAGTGTTTTTTTTTTTAAGACAATATAACGCAAATCAGAATTGATTCATCGCTTAAAAACGAAGGACACAAGTTTATTTGTATATATAGTTTCCGTGTCACACTTTGATGTCATATCTATGGCGCCAGAGGAATAAAAATATCAAGATATTATAAATCAAGTTTTAGCAGTTTGTAGTGGAAGCCTCTGTCAGCTGTACTTATACTGGTAACAAATTTATAACCAAATAGATTACGTACATGATAAGACTGCCCATTCTGTGTTTCAGTTGGAAGTTAAAGGTAGCCTGTCAGTTCTGCAGCAATTGTTTTAATTCTTGAGGCGAGCAATGCTATAGTACCACAAAAATGTACTTGATCAGGTTCGGTGGTCTGGGTATAATTAGTGAAGCTTCGATAATATAACGAAAGGTAAACACCTACTGAATTGGCCGGTAAGATAATTAAAATATATGCGAAGAAAATGTACAAAAAACACAAATTAAACGCTTTAGGATGAAGCACACTCCAAATACCGGTACAATGTATTACATGATACACCAATATCGTGGCATCTCGTACGCCTCTCACTTTTCAAAACGCCGCTTTGAGTACAACAACCAATTCGAGCAAGCTTTCCTATTGTACTCATGCATTTCTGGAAAGATGCGGCCGGGGAAGTTACACTTTTCTCGTGCGTGACATCTGCGTCCGGGAACTGCCAAAGAAAAGTAAACACAAAGAGCAGTCATACTTGCAGTGATGTGCAACTTAGGATCCATTCGTGCAAAGGCCAGGGGTATCTCTAGGAGAAGCGAAAATGGCCATCTCTGCGGCGGTCTGGGGGCGTTGCGCAGAATCCAGCAGATGCGAAGCCACTTGATGACCAGCCTCAAGCAAGCTACGGCTAGCAACGTCGACACACACGTAAAAAAAAACGAAGTTTTTATGCCGGTCATGCCCCAGCCGTCCAGTATCCTGCTACTAAAAATTGTCGTCGACATGATTCCCGTTCAAAACTTGCAACAACTGATGCGGCATCGAGCGTACCGCTACTCAGGTACAAACACTTTTGCACTACTGGGAGCGATCGACGTGGGCTGTCAAAGGTTGTAGTTGTATCTGCGCATATCACGTTCGTGATAAGCCAATCAAAGGAAAGGAAAAGTGATCTAAGCGACTGGAGCCTGTCTAAGAGGAGAGGAGTCCTCTCCTCTTTTTTCAGTCAGTTACTTTGTTTCTTTTTTTTTTTCTATTAGGAAAGGTGATGGTCGTGAACCCACGGGGAAGAGGACGGCGCGTGGCTTGGTTGGAATAGTACCCTCCTCCTTTCCTGCGTCGTTTGCGCAATACCGCTGGAATTTCAAGTGGTAATGCCCTAACGACGCCTCTAGAAGGAGGAGGGTCATATATCCCCAAGGCACGTGCCGTCCTCCTCCCCGTGGTTTCATGGCCATCACCTTGCGCACTTCCGAATAACAGGCGAGGTTTAGGAGGAGAGCAGTGGCTTCCGCGGTGTATCCGAAGGAATGATGACCGGGCGCGCACTGTTGTGAAGTTTACCCTGGCTGTCCATACCTTCGGTCTAAACGGTCGTACAATCACTTACAGGTAAAGGGACGCAGAGAGTGGCCTCATACGTTCCCGTTTCTTGCTTTCTGATTGATTCTTGGGCCTTCTGATTGGCTAACGCCCGAATATCATTGGCTACGGAGGGATAACGAGACGTTTCTGGCTCACCGCACCCTGCCTGTCTTAAGCTCTCTGAGACTATTGTGCCGATGCCTTTGTCTCTATCGTGTGCGCTAACGTTTGGAAACCACTTTAAACGGTCCGCAAAAAAAAAAAAAAAATGTTTCTCAGACGCACCGGGCTTTAAGTTACTACAGAGGTGCGGCTCAGTGCTGGAAGTTTAGAGTAAAAATTTCAACGGCTGAAATTACCTCGTCACAATAAAATAACCTGTTTCGGGCAACCTACGGCTGCATTCGCCGATGGTGGTTTAACCGTGCTCGCTGAGTTTTAAGTGCTTCAGATGGATTGTGCATCGTGAAGAACGGGAGGATGAGACGCTTCGTTCGATCATCGCCGTAAAAGCAATGAGAGTACCTCTTTTCGCATTTTATTTACTAAAAGGAGTATCGCACCTTGAAAATTGTATTTTACAGTTATATGTGCCTCGCGCTGAGAAAGAGTATAGTGTCCACTTTCGGAAAATCGTCTACGAAGCTCGGCGTCGGGGCGTCCTCGACGCTTTGCACATATGCCGACAGCATTGCATAGACGACGTCGGCGCATGCCGTCATAGACTGCCCGAGACAGATTCTTCTTCTTGCTTCACTTTCGAACGAAGTAAATTCATCTGTTGATATTTCTTTTTCTTGCAAGCTCGCGGCACTTAGCCGCACTTATGTTGTAAATCGCAGCACGATACGTTTGAAAAACGATTTTTGCAAACCGTCTAAGATGGGTTTGAGGCGTAATAGTATACGTAGTAGTTATCCGAAAGCAAGGTGTAACGCAGTGAAATAAATTTTTGAATAATGAGACACTAAGATTACTGGAAAATATGAATCGTACATTACGCAAGATATGTAATCTGCTCGTTGTGAGGCTTGGCTGCGTCACTTTTTATATTTATGTATTATTATTAGAGGCCGGATCTAATAGGCAAATGCCTATTTTGTTCCTTTCGTCCCTATCGTGCCTTTTCTATATATGAGCACAAATCATGAGTTAAGGAGCGTTTTAGGAGCGGTTTTATAGTGCCTATAAATGCCTATTTCGGCGTTTGAGCCTAAATTACCGTTTCGTGCCTATAAATGCCTATTTTTTGACTTTTGTTTTTTTTTTGTTCCGCTACCCCAAAACGACTTGTTCTGTATAGTTTCACTTTCAAGCGAACCATTTTTCATCTCGCTGCGATGCATGGCAACAGGATGCTCTAATTTCTGTCCCGAGATCCCCCACAAATATGATTGTTTTTTTTTTCTTCACGCCTGTAAGCCAAGGCGCAAACGGTGCCTTCTTTCTAGTAGAAGGCCCTTCCCGCCCTTCCCCACGCATCGTCTTTTTTCTATTTCTTGCCGCGCCTTTCCTTTTTCCCCTTCTCGCCACGCCCAACAGAAGCGGGTTTGTTGTCTTAACATGACTGGACAGCGTGGAGCCCAGGGAGCTGCCTGGGGGCTGGAAGTCTGGATCTGAATTCTGCTGTGCTTCGTTTCACGCTAAATGGACATTAGTGAATGCGTCTCAGCCAGTCCAGCGCTGGGAGAGTGGCATGTGACCTGGATGTCTCCGCGCGTCGCTCCGTCCAACTGAAAGCTCCACTGACGTCCTCGTAGTACTGGATTGGTTGGGATGGCTCGTCCTATTAGCTGCGGGTCATCGGAAGATTGGAAAATGGAACGTAATGCTTACCGAAAAGCTTTTTTTTTTCTTTCTAGTGAGAGAGCGCGTGGGTCTGTTTTCATGTGCCTGTGCGTGCGTGCCAGCCAGGGTTGTGAAAGGTACTTCAAAAGTGTACCTAAGATACAGTTACAGATACTCATACGAAAAGGTACTTAGGTACGTACCTAGGTACTAGCATAAAAATGTACCTAGGCACAGGTACAGTTACTTTAAAGATACTTTCTTTATTTATTTTCCCCAAATTCGTCAAAATATATTGGAAGTAAAGCTTTTTATACTAAGGATGCACACAAAAACGAGTTCGATAAATATGCTTTATTGGTGTCAATGTGGGAAATAAGGAAAACCGCATTGACATGAGCATTCTAGGACACGTTATCTTTTTCGGTTTCGGTTTGAGATGAAGGAAGCAGGTCGCTACATTCCCCAAACGGAGTTCCAAAGCGATTCGATAAATTGGTGTCGCTAGAACGGCATCGCTAATCCACCGTTCGCTCAAATGAACACAGCCATTCGCTAAAGTGTCGTTCGATGAAACATTATGGGCGGGGCTTCGTTCGCTAAAACGTCGTTCGATTAAGTTAGTGCCTCCCAGGTCTTACCCGACTCACCGTTAATCACGGTACATAGTAGTGTGTTAAACCTTTCAGATTTATAGTTTCTATCATTTTGACGAAGCGAATAGAAAAGTACCTGTAAAAAGTAACTTCACTCACTTACAAGTTACTGGAAAATTTACCTAAGATACAGATACAGATATCGAGAAATTAAAGTACCTAGGTTTGTACCTCAGGTACAACAAAAATACCTAGATACTGATTTCCAGTTACTTGTACCTAGGTACTTTACAACCCTGGTGCCAGCCTACACGTGAGGTGAAGGAAATCGGAAGCCATGGTTTGCTCCTTTCGCGCTAGCAGCTCTCCAACGTTTTTGCCAAGTATTGGTTTTTTGTGTCCGGTGGTCTGTGATTTGCTGCTCTTCGCTTCCGCTGCCTGAAGCTTCTCAACAATGCCGAAAAGGGAGGTTCCAAAGATCCTGCTCATTTGACGATGGACCCAACATTCCATTTGCTACTCGACCGACGGGGATATGGTCTTCTGTCAACCGCGTGGAATGCAGGTAAGAAGACACCCTTAGGTATCCTTGTTTAGTTGAAAAACCAAACCTTGATCGACCGAAGATTCACCGAATGAAAATGAAACCACGACGTTACCTCGAATGACGCTGTAGCGAATGACCGCTTCGTTTTTCCTGATCGACAGCAAGGGGTAACCGCGCCAGTTTAAAAGCCTAGATTTTCACCGCCGAAGAACAGCCTATTCGCTAAAATGGAATTCGCAAAAACGTTCGTCTGGTCAAATATTTTCTAATCGCTAAAACGTCATTCGCTCATATAATATGGAAAGAAAAACGCCCGCATCTTTATTAAATACATGATGTAAATGTATTTATATAACGAGAGGTTTACTCGTCTATGGGTTAATGAAGTATTTTCTCCATAAAATCGGCAAGCCTCTACAAAACTGCGTCTCCCCTCCCCCCGCGGCCGAGACAGGCACATACATTTCGTAATACAGGGGTTTCCTGAATCCTGGCACGACCCTCCAAAACACTTCAAGTATGTTTTTATTCGACGAATACCAGCCAAGCACAATGTTTTTCGGAATCTATTGGCCCCGAGAACAAGCACAACCGTTGCTGTAGATGAAGCTTGCTGATTGGTCGCTGTGTGGTCTCCGTGACGTCATAGTGAGAAAAGCGACCTTGTTCCCGTGAGATCAGGATCGCACAAAATAAACTGTACGCATGGCATTCAAAGACCAAGCAGAAAGAATATTCGAAGTTAACATCAGCCATTACCGGACAGTTCGCAAGGTTACTCATGAAAAAATAATCTCCCTGACGTCCCGGAGAGGTACCACCAAAAAAAGTCACACAAGCTTCTTGACGCTAATTAAACTTTAAATTGATAAACTCACTATACTCAGTAAGAAGACAAAACGCACAGTGTCTTTCTATTGGATTACTGATCTCCAGTACGTGCTTGTTGCCTCCCGTCATGCTTTGGTTGGTCGTCTACAGTTAAAATCTCGCTGCGGGCGAGGCAACGGAAATACCCCTTACCTTGCGCGACATAATCGGCAAACCAACTCTAGAGAGATAAATACTGTGCAATATCTTGTGATGCCCCCATAAACAGCACACACCCAATGTAGGCACGTGTCGTAGTTCACCCAAAAGCCCTGTGCCCTGTTACCTAAGCGGTAGATAGTCTCGCAAGAGTGAGATTTGGCAGCGGAGGGTATGGCAGGTCTTTGCTCTGATGCTAAACTAAAACCTTAACAAGCTTGCACAATGAGTAGGCCTTTTCACCACTGTAAAACACATATATTTTTAGTGTCGTTATATTTCGAAACATTAGGAAGACATCGCTTAAAGCCATCCCCGCCAGGACGGCGCATTACCCTTTTCAAAATATCGTAATGTTTTGTTTTTTTGTTTTTGTTTTTTTCACAGATTTCATGTAAGAAGAAGTGCCACCTGGCACTACACAAAATAAACAGGACATCTAGTCAACGCAGAAAGCTACGTGCCCTCAACTCTAGACTCTAGGCAGTCATTTTTGAGAGAAAACGTCACGGATTGAAGAAGAACGCATTCTACGCAGACTTGTGCCAAGCCGTAGTCGCCGCTAATACTCCTTTTGCGAAAGTAGAAAACCCACTTTTCAAAAAATTGGTACAGAAATACTTTAGTCATACCCTACCGTCGGAGTCAACTCTGCGCCAGAACTACCTGCGGCCCATGTACACTACGAGGAAACACTGAAGACAATCAGAGATGAACTTGTGGACTCCTGCATTTGGGTCTCCGTAGACGAAACGACAGATCCGACTGGATGCTTCGTCGCGCAGCTCGTAGTTGAAAAAGCTTGTAGCAGACGAGAGAACAACCCCTTTTCTTGTGTGCTCCAAGACGCTAGACAGAACAAATGGGGAGACCGTGGTGTACTTTGTCAACGCGTCCTTGAAGGTGCTATACCATAATGGACTGGAAGACAGCAGGGTGTTGCTAGTTTACACGGATGCACCGGCTTATATGCACAAAGCTGCCGTCCTCCTGAAGGCTTTCTACCCGCGGATGTTGCACGTCACCTGCCTCTCCCACGGCATTCACCGCATGTACGAAAAGCTAAAAAGACACTATGTCGTTGCTGCTGTGAAGGCTGTGTTCGTGTTTGTGCATTTAAGGAACAGCTACCGGGGGTGCCTCTTCCACCAGAACCCATCGTGACGCGATGAGGAACGTGGCTTAAAGGGCAACTTCACTCAAAACGTTGACCCTATAGAAATGGCTGATATCGCTTTAGGGGGTCAAAATAGGTCATACCCAAAATGTCACGTCAAACCGGCGCCGCATTCTCGATTAAAACTTCTATTAAAAATGTTCTGCCAGCTGAGCTTGCGGCCCGACTGCGGGTGAGCAATGCTGGGACCGGGTGAGCTAATGAAGCAACACTGGGCAATGACGTAGGTTTCGTCCTATACTCTCTTACAGACTCCGCGGACGCTTCGGTTTCCGTCACATTCTGGGATTCTGCGGACGGCAAGAGGTGCTTACCTGGTTACCCTGTGCTCTCCTATTTTAGTTGCGTCCTGGCAGTTCATTTACCTCCAGCATAGGCTCCGCGACCGCGCGGAAGAGAGCGAAGCGGTGGCACTCGCTCACGCGCGTGTCGTAGAGCCGGAGAGACTCGCCACACTCGCGTTGGGCAATGCCGAGCACCACTTGTAGTGCTGTGGGTTGCACCAACAATCCGGTGAGCAACCCGGAGCTGCGGTTCCACCAGTTCCCAGGAGGCCGGAAGGGGAACAAGGTGTGGGTCGGTGCCGTTCGCCGGGTAGACTTCGGAAGACCGTAAACTCCGAGCTCCAACGCGAAGCTCTGCTCCAGCACTTTACTCCAGAAACCTACACACGGGATCTCCGGCTGCTGACTGCTGCGGGTTTCTCCACGAAATACGCGTCTTTGAAGAACGATGCGGTGACGTCGCTGTTAGCGGTTGCTCCAGCACGACCCGCCGGTCGCAGCAGGTCGCAGTAGCTCTAATTAGCGTACACATAAAGGTACCTTAGCTTTAACTGCTTAGACCGCTTGTGGATACCTTCGGTCCATCTGTCTCCCATTATTTCGTTTTCTCTTGGTCCGCGAGCAAGAAACAAATACACAGTAACACTGCGCGGCACTCACCGCGTCATATTATTTATAGCAGTAGGATTCGCTTTACGGCCGGCATATTGTAAATACACAATAAACCTTACTACATCTGGTGCCTATTTACAAAGTGCAGAGGCAAAAAAATTAAAGCCGTTTACAACTCCATGTAACGCCAAATTAGAGCGCAGCTCTTGAGGAGGAGGAGGGACTGAGGGGAGGGTATACCCCTCCTTCCTCCTGGTCACCTCCTCATCGTGCCTCCTACTCCCCCATCGAGCGGCGTCGGCGTCGCCGTCGGCGTAATCGTGAGGTCACGTGACCTTTGTGACCTGACGGGGGTCACGTGACTTCACGGGGGTCACATGACGTCACCGAGCTGACGTGACCTCACGGGAGTCACGTGACCTCATGGGGGTCACGTGACCTGACGGTTACGCCGACGCCGCTCAAGCCGGAAAGAGACGCCTAAGAACTGCGCTCTAAAAAAAAAAAGTGCAACTTACTTTCTGTTTTGAAACTCCACGTGCGACTTAGCCGGCCGTGTCGGTGCGTCGGCTCAGGAGCGCGGGACGGGATCCACGTCATGCCGTTGACGCGCAGCTGATCATCAGTGTTGCAAAACTGCTTCAGCCGGTAGTTTAGGTTTCGCCTTGCAGCCGGAATGAAACTTGGATACGCCACATCTACAAAACTATACACACTACCGAAAAACGAATTATATATCGTGATTCATGGTCGCCGACTTCTACTAGACAGTTCATAACTCCAAAAATCCTAAAAATGGAGGGAGTTGGCCTTTAAAGCGTTAGAGTACTACAGTACTAACTTTACTGGTGTGAAGATGGTCATTAACGGGTTTCCAGCAGACGATAGTTTCTCAGTCAGAATGGCTCAAGATGTACTGCGCGAGGAAACTCTCGAAGGTGACTTGGCGTATTTGTGCTCCAATTTCACGTTTCTGGCGGACACAATCAAGAGCCTTGAAAGTGCTGGCGAAACTCTGGCTCGGAACATCGGGTTCATTTCTAACGCTCAAGAAAGAGTCAACGCCGTCCCCGCAGGCCTCGCTGCTGCACAAGTTCGTTCAAAGCTTCAGTCTGACTTGAGCAAAAATAGTGCATTTTCTCTACATAAAGGGTAACTGCAAAGAAAAAAATAGTGTTTTTTAAACAGCCAAATTGGGACAAGCATGTCACAAAACAAATGTTCCGCGAAAAAAATATTTTTTTAGCAATATTTACGCCACAGGACGTAATTTAGTCGGAGTCAGAACCTCTCCACATTTGAAACTCCCACTCTTTCGACCCCCGCGGAAGAGAAGTACGCCCCTCCCCTCACTCTGCTTGCGTTGCGGAGTTGAACGACGCAGCGTCTCGACTTCCGGTAAGATCTGGCAACAACGCACGTTAAACATGGCGCCGGTATCTGCGCGGTTTGCGAGCTCATAGCGAAGACGTGACCGGAGAAGTGCCCCTGTGATGTTCGCGGAAGACGGAAAGTATCACTCGTAATCGTCGTGTGTGCTTTGAAAGCGAAGGGAGTCACAAGGTCCACGAGTGCGCAACCACAAGCCAAGGTTCACGACAGCGCTGCGTTGACTTCGGCAATCTCGTTCTGTTTGGTGCAACACGGCGATACGACAAAGAGTTGAAATGTTCGTGGTGTGTGGGGTACGGTGCTTGGAAGTAGGCACCCACACTTACACGGAGCGCAAATTGGTTTTGTGGGGTTGATGTTTAACGGGTTCAGTCCCGTCGTCGTCAGCTGATCCAGTCAAACTGGTCCGGGAGGACGCAGCGAGCGTTTTTAAAAGTAAATCTTCCTTCGTTCCGTTTCAAAATGTGAAAGATTCCCGACGCATACCGTGAGTAAAAAGCTGCGGGCGTTTTCAACAAAATTACGGCGTTTAATTCAACAATGAACTCCGAATTGTCCTAAATCTGCCGTTTTTATGCTTCGTGTTGTTGGACTGCGTTTGCACAGCGACGTGTTGCGCTCATCATGCGGTGTGAATAAATTTGGGCAAGATTTCGTACCTGCCCACAGATGCATGAACTGAGACCATTTTTTACGTAGTGAACACAGTGCTTTTTTTATTTTGTGTGTCTAGTCGCGGACGTTCGATGCACCCAGTGCGAATCTCGACGGCCTCGGGAGCGATATGACGAGAACGTAACTGGACACGCTTGTCGCTACGCGAACGCCCAATTGCCTCCAGCCAAATAGCATTCCTTTCGGGGCGACAAGGCTGCTGGAAGGCTCGCTGTCGGGATCACTCATCTGACATCTCCGAAAAGTAGGCATTTGCAAGCGCAATCACGCAAGCAAAAAAAGAAACACGCTAAGCAAGCAAAGAGGAAAACGAAAGAACCACGCTATGAAAGCCAAAACCCCGCGTGGCTTCCTATCACCAATACCTGCGACAGCTGCTAAACACACATTACTTCACTTCAAGAAGTCTCACTCAAGCACCTGGGTCAACACGAAACACTGATCACTTCGCGAAACAAGTAGGCGAGACAGGCGGGAGCAGAGACTTCGGTGGCCATGAAAGAATGGCGAAGTTTTTGTTTGTTATGGTATGAATCGAAACGGAAGTGCCCGTTTGTAAACCTTTTGTAAAGTATAGCAACTTTCATCACATGAGTTATTCTTTAAACGTAAAAATATGCTGCTCAAAAGGAAATTGCAACATAAAACAAAGGTTTAACAACCAAGATCTAAGCTGTCAATCAAACTCTTAGCCAATGAGAAGTATAGCAGCCGATTTGGATTGACGTCACGGAACCCCAACTTCGTGGCGCGCGATTTAAAATGGACGAAATAGCCGCAAACTAAAATCGGTCTCACGCAATAAATATTTGCTGTAAAAATATTTGTTTTTCGCGGAAAATTTGTTTTTTGACATGCTTGTTCAATTAGGTTGTTTAAAAAAAAAAACTTTTTTTCTTTGCAGTTACCCTTTAAAGAAGTCTCGAAGGTGCTCACCCGGAAAAACTCCGGGGTACCAGAGGGTGTGGAAGCATTGAATGTTCCTAAGTACAAGTACGCCCCACCTACATTAGTTGACGTGGAACGCTCTTTTTCAGCGTACGAACTGGTTGTAAGCGTCAAGGGGCAGAAGTTTGAACCCAAAAATCTTGAGATGGTGCTTGTTTGCTATTGTTTTCATAACTTTTCTTTTCCCATTGTTTCTAGCTGCACTATGTACAGCATGGGACAGCTTAGTACCGGTGTGGGCTTGAGTCGCCTTTTTTTCAAATGTTGGACAAATTAAATTGCAATTCTTATTGTACACTTTATTCTGTATTTCTTAGAATTGCAGAGGTCCTAAATACTGTCAAATGCACCCTGTGAATAAAAACAGATTGTGCCTATAAATGCATCTATTACGAAGTTTTTTGTGCCGTTTATAGGCGCCTAAATGTGGCTCTTTTAGTGCCCAAGCATCCGGCCTCTAATTATTATTAACGCGTCGACATTACTAACTCGCGCTTTAATCGAAGACCATACGAGAACTTTGGCAAATATTTGGTCATGCGCTTACCTACGTGAACACTTTAACATCTCGATACGTTATCAGTCAATCAAGTAATTAACATTGATCAATCGATGAGTATTAGTGTTTATTTAGGCACATCCTTATTAGACTTTTTAAGAATACATAACCTACGTCAGATTATGCGGCACGGGTGCAGTGTCGCGACTGAGCACGCCAATTTCATTTACACTTTTCAGAACACACTCTCATCTTGTACAACAGTCATTCATGACGCTGTAAGTATGAGCGGCAGTACATCGTAGGCCGAAACATGTTTTTGCGGATTTAGTGAAGTGAGGGAGCCACGTGTCATTCTAAATAGATCGATGAAAAAGAGGAAAATTAGATAGGCTTATACAGTGCGGGGCTTAATTTCGCACCGTTATATTTAATAGCATATGTTGTGACAGCCGAACACAACTCGCTATTAGAGAGATCTTTTGTGAAAGCTAACGTCGGACTTATCTAGACTGACTAGGAATCGAGGATAATGCTAAGAAGGCCAAAACAATCGGCATTTGCGTTTGTTTAAATTCGGCGAGCGAGTGTCCCAAAACGCGACTTTTGCTCATAGACAGAAAGAAGGGGCAATCAAAGGACAATAAAAAGAAGGCGCAGGGAACGCAGGATGACGAGGCATCCAAGAGAGCGCCATTATTCGTTGAAGTCAGGATAAAATAAAACCACGTTGGAGCACGTAACGGGTAAACAAACACACGAGGTGGGCAAAGAGCACACGAACTTGCACGCCGTATTCTTTCATTATCATTGAAATCAGCATTCTCCATTCAGAATAAGGTGCTCGTTTTTGACCACGCTATAGTCGCTCGGTTGTCTTTGTGGTCTCTCTTAACGGCCTTGTTTTCCTTCTGTGTTTCCGAAAATCAGTCCTTTATCTTGAGTAAGACTGATTTAGGTTATGCAACTTCTGCATCTTATCTCCACTGGTATACCCCTAGATTTCGGCTGAATCTCAGCTATTATCGGATGGGTATTGTATATGTGGAATGCGCAGTGCCGGCCCTACACCATCAAGCGCCCTGGGCAAACTCCGACCGTGGCGCCCCCCCCCCCCCTCACTCTTTATACACCTTAGCTATCGACATCACGCTGTTCGTAAACATATGAGTATGGCCCATGGTGGCATGGCCCAACACAAGCATTTTGTCAGAGAAGAACCGCATCCAAAAAACGAACGGCGATCGAGCATATACCGTCCTGTCGAACGCCATGTTCAAATAACTAAAAAAATATTCAAAAGAAGGGCGCGGCGGCGCTTCCCTTTTGTTGGCACCCTGGGCGACCACCCAGGTCGCCCACCCCTATTGCCGGCCCTGGGAGTACGAAATATACAAATCACATGTTTCGGCCGACGCCCTGTGTACTCTGCAGCATATCGTATGTTTTTAACTGGAATGCCTTATTCACACTGGCAGTTGAACTGCATTTGCAATGCGGTTGCGATCGTGGCTTTCTGAAGGTTCGCTCAGTTGCACATGTATTTGGTGAAAAAAAGAACGAGCGGATCTGCTTCGCGGTTGCGATCTGTACTCCAATGTGAATTCAGTCGAGGAGTGCCGGGGAGCGACAGCATGTCTTGCCACATGCCTTACAGCCTGCGATGCTGCCGCTTGTTGTTCCTGCACCGATCAGATTCTATATCACTCAATTTATTGATTCAAAATCAAATTTTACCTTAAGTTTTTGTTTTCCAAACAACTAAGTTCTAAAGGCGGAGCAGTCTCGGCTTGTAGTTTTTACCAGGTTGCATGGATAGGGTATCTTAACCATGCCATCACACAACTGATGAATCCAAGAATAGATTTTAGTGGAAGTTTTTATTTACCAGCCGGTAAAGTTCCAAAGGCAAAGCAGTATCGGCTCGTGGTTTTCATCATTACTCCTGAGAGATTAAACCGTAAAGTTTATTTCTTATGTAAAGATTTCTTGTTGGATGAATTATTTTTGACATGCAGGCACCATCCAAAGTAAAACGGCCTGGATTGTTTGGGGTTTTTTTCAGTTTCACTTTATGACATCACATATGGCTTCAGAAAAGGTGACAAGTCATAATAAAATTATGCATTAAGTCAGTCTCTAAAGCTGCTCTAGTTAAATGTTGTAATGAATGTGGCTATGAACTTTCCGCATTTTCATGCTTGTTTTATATGCAGATTTTCTGTTTCTTCTACCTAAAGGACGCAAGTAAAATAGTTTTCTCGCATTTTTATTTTCTAATATAATTTGCACAATTTTTATAATTCCTTAAAACCTTCGAGTGACACAGCGGTTATACTCTGTGTTCCTCCAGGAGAACTGACCGCTATCATTAACCTATTTCAGCGATAGATTTTCTCGCTGTGTGCAGTGTTTGTCTAAGGTACTTTTTACAACTCTTAGAAGGGTTATTTTTATAAACAAAACTTTGAATGGTATCCTATTTTACAGCTGTAAATATGTCCTATTAAAGCGTTATTTAAACATCGCACATGCGTAGCTGTGAAACAGGGCTCAGTTGTTTAAAAAATTATCAGTCACATATTTTTATCGTTGGATGTGAGAGCTTTGCCAGGTGATTGAGCCCACCTTTTGCTACGTCAGCCGAAATTGAAAGTATTATTCATTTAATTATTACTTGAGTAATAATTTCAGCTTTTTGTTAATTGTTATTTAATCCTGTTAATTGTTAATTCATTGTTTTGTAACAAATTAATTGTCACAAAACTTGATTTTTAAAGTTGTGTCTACCCTTCACACACTTAACAAAAAGAGTATTGGAGCACAATTATTTTGAATAGCAATGTTTGGCTTTTTAGTCAAGAAACAAAACCAAGCCAACTACAAAAAAGGGACAAAGATGTTTCAGTTTTTGCCTTCGTTTTGTGTTCTCAATTAATAGTTGTAATTAGCACTGAAGAGGCATCGATTCCTTTGAATTCTGTAAAATACTATCTTACGCGCCTCCCGAAGTTGTGACAAAAATATCAGACTTGAAGACGCCCTTTTTCGCATACTTGGAGATTGCAGGGTCACATCCGTCTTTTAGTTATTCTAAAGACCGATTTTCAACTGAGCAACATAGTTACACTCTACGTCTCGGCGTTGTGGCTGCTCTGAGGGCTGTCGCCGTCCTTCCATTTGCAGGGTATTGATTTTTACACTTTTATAGACTCGATTTGCATACTTTTGTTTCGAATATCTAAAACAAAACGAACTCTAAAGATTTAGTGGGAGGTGATAGCACTAATAATTCTACATGATGACAGCGGTGCCTGCAACTTTGTGTCAGGTTGCACACAACTGGCAGAAACACAGGAACCACGACCGCTCGATTGTTCTGCAGGCGCACATTCAAGACGCAGCTCTAGTCGCCTGCTTGAGGCGGAAGTGGAAAAGCAATATCAGCGAAAAAATAATTGACCTTTGTTCGGTGTGGTTCAAGTTGCTTGTGAGCCGCTGGCTGCTCACTAAGGTATTAAACGGTTCTTAGAAGACAGTTACCAAATAAAACATGCTTTTTTTCAGTCTTCGTAGAGCTTCCAGCGTCATTTTTATATTCTACTTTGGTTTTGATTATAGCAGTATCACTAGAGCAACATTAGTCATAAGATTGTGTTAGAACTTTAAGTGTAGTTGCCGTTTCGTTGCGTTACGCACTCATGACACTTGCTTTTATGGCGGTGCATAGAAACTATTGAAGCGTCAGTCAGAATGTCCTGACTTTCCTTATATTTTCTTCGAAGACACTACACTTTGCACTTATTTGCAGAACAGCGGGCCTATATATATAATCCCGATCTGTGAATGACAACCATGGAAGCTGATTCAAGGTTAGCTGTGACACATTTTTATTTATCGAATTTTACATTTTTAAGCGGACCGTTAAAGAAACCGTTAAGGTGTATTTTCTTGCCACATAAATTAACCACGTATCACCGAGCACCGCACCTTCCTCAAAACAATTCCCCGCGCTCCGCAAGCAAGCATTTAATCCCTGCTTACCTTAGCCTGAATTATAGTTGTGAATGTTTATATGGTGAAAGGTTGTTAAACCTTGGAATTTGCTATAGTGGAGGCATTTCTATCTGGCGTTATTGCTGTGTGTCGTGTGGTTTACTTGCAACTCTTATTGTTCCTCTAGTGTTTCAAGGTTGGTATATAGGTGTTCATCTGATCGATAGTCACTGCGTTTTTTCTAAAATCCATGCGCTCTATTGAACAAGCACACGCGTGGAGCGCGCTCCAAAGACACGTACAGGTTTTACAGACACTTCATAGTATCAGCGGCCGAGCGCGTTTTCACGGAGTGCCGGAAAAGAGAGCTTGCAACTAAAAAACGTAGCTAAAATAAAGTAATTTAGAATGAACAATTACCTAACGCAAGGATACAGCAATTACACTAACACTCTGAAGTCACTTTAAAAATCCGCAAACTTTGTCTTATCAACGTATCGCTCTGTGATTTACTACTTAGGTGCGGCTAGGTGGTGGCAGCTTGGAGCGAAAAATAAACAAATCACATTTTCTCGTAAAAAAATATATATATAACAAATGTTTCGGGAAATCAAAGGCGGCGTTCGCAGGTGGCGCTACAACGGTACTTGCCGACTTGCAAGTGACGCCGACAGATGGCGTCCTCGGCGCGTCCGGCATCTGTCGGGAGCATCGCGAAGACGGCACGCGGCGTCTGCGAATGCTCTCTTAGGTTGCCCAAAACAGGTTCTTTTTTTTTCTCCTTTTGAACGCGGTAAGTTCATTCATTGATATTTGCACTCCAAGCCTCCTCCTACCTTCCCTATCCGCTCCTTTGCAGTAACTCACAACGTGATGCGTTGAGAAACCGATTTTGAAGGACTGTCTACGATGGGTTGGAAGCGTTAGCGTGCGTTCTCGTATATGTCATCGGATGATATAGCCTACGCACCGGCAACCGTTTCCCTTTGCTACTATCAAATGAAAACCACAAATGCTACGTAAGGTTAATACAGTAAAAACAGAGGCAAGCTGACGAAATGAAGTAATGCGCATGCACAACACCTAGATGATGTGTCCGTTGTTCCTCATTTATTTTTACAATTATTTTTGTTGAGGCATGAAACGCCAAGTGTCAACTACATTGACACGGTGTCCACGGTGGAGCCTATCGTACAATTCAGCCAATCCTAAATGTTCAGCTAAAGTATTTTTCCTGTAAAAAAATGCGGGCATAGAAGCTTTCTTGTCAGAACTCCGAGCTCTCACTTGAATGATTGGGGGGTAGAGGGAAAGCAATCTGTCCTTGTCTCCACTACACTTATCGTACGATTCCGAACCCTGAACGCCGGCGTCCGGCGTTTGGCGTTTGCGTTCATTCGCGTTTGATCGTGTTCGAACGCATTCCAACAGTGCATTCGAGACAAAGGGAGCTACCTTCACCTTTAGCATAGCCTCCTCTATATTCACGAAGCCTGGCAGTTCGACGACGGAGCCATAGAGTGCGCGGTCGCAGATTAGGACCTTGAGGATCTGGTAGCACAGAGCATCAAAGAGCCATTTCTTGGGGAACCTGGACGTCAGCACGCAGCTTTTGCAGCGGGGAGGACCCGAAATTCACTTGTTCGCTCAAGAGATGTGTGTTTCGGCGTTTCGCCGCAGCGGGGCGCTTGTCACGTGGCTCTCGTGTCATCCGTTGTCTGCCGCCTCACCTTTTCCATTTCGGCGGCCGCTTCTCGTGGCGATCTGCCAGGCTTTGTCAGTATAGAGGAGGCTATGCCTTTACCCACAAATCAATCCACTCGGAGCCCGACGTCCTGGAGTTCCCACGCGCTCTCGTCTCCTCGTCTTTGTCAATTAATGCTCGCATAGAAGCGACAAGTGGTGAAAAGAAAACAAAAAAAACCAAGGAACGCCATGATCGGGTTGTATACAATGCGCTTCAGTTTCGAACGCCCGTACATCCCAAATCTAGGCACTGACGTTTTACTTTTATACCACATTCGTTGGTTATTAACATAAAAGGGTAGCCATAAGAGTAATGTGAGGAACACGTGTCAAGAACTGGTTGTTCTCAAAACACGGAGCACTTCGCGTTCGTCGATGTCGTCGGCCAGATCCACCGAAGCTGCTTAGCACGACAACCAAATTTGTTTTAATCTTTTTTACATCGATACTGCTCTTCCCACCACAGGAAATGACGTCCGCTGTCGTTGAAGTAGATGTTGATGTTCTAGTTGGTGTAATAAGGCGTATGGCGTCCGTCACGCTATTTCCAACTGTTTGGAAAACGATCGTCTGCCGCCCTCTAGGAATGAACAGTGGGCCGCTGCGTTTTAAGCATTGACAATCCGCTTTATTATACGTTTTTGTTTGTTTTGTTTTTTTTCCGAACAAACGTAAGTATGAGTCTCGAGTAGTACCCGGTAGATGGCCACAGTTGCTGTGACGTCGCGATAAAAAAATTCTTCGTTAGCAGCAGTCGTCGCTATCAACGCCACTAGGATCGACGGACGTCAGCACTGCACGTGCAAGTGCCAACAAGCCGGGATTGGTGCAAGAGAGCATCGGCAAGAATACGTCATCGGCACAGAATTTAAAAGGATCCGTACGGCGCGGCAGTGGCACACAGCAGCAGCGGCGGCACGCACGGCACGTTATTTATTCAAGACCTCGCTATCGTTGCAGGCGAAAAGTTCGTCATTCAAGCAGCAGTCGTCGCTATCAACGCCACTGGATCGACGGACGTCAGCACTGCACGTGCAAGTGCCAACAAGCCGGGATTGGTGCAAGAGAGCATCGGCAAGAATACGTCATCGGCACAGAATTTAAAAGGATCCGTACGGCGCGGCAGTGGCACAC
The DNA here is from genome assembly GCA_013358835.2 of Ixodes persulcatus. Taxonomy (NCBI): domain Eukaryota; kingdom Metazoa; phylum Arthropoda; class Arachnida; order Ixodida; family Ixodidae; genus Ixodes; species Ixodes persulcatus. Next base: position 1,702,613 of record JABSTQ010011430.1, on the reverse strand, counting down.
AGCAGCAGCGGCGGCACGCACGGCACGTTATTTATTCAAGACCTCGCTATCGTTGCAGGTTAGTTGAGTTTTGAACTTCTTTTTTCCGCTTCTCTTGTCGCGTGCCGCTGCTGCTGTTGCACGCCTTCGATTTTGCTAAGGCATGGAAAATGTTTGCCCGTCATGTACAGAACAAGTAAGAAGAACGGAATTGAAGTTAGAATGCACGGAATGTGAATATGCCTATCATCTACCTTGCTCTGGTGTCTCGGAAGCGACTTTTAATTCTAAAGGTAATGCCTGGAAAAAGTCAGTGGCGGTGTCAAACATGCAAGACTGCAAAATCTCGGGGAAGTCAGTGCGTTAAGAATGTAAATGAACCCGAGGAAAGGTCTGACATTACTGTCATGTTAATGGCGATGAACGCTAAGTTGGACACTCTGATGAGCCTAAGAGAAACCGTGGGCAGTATCGAAAAATCTATGCAAGAAATGTCAGACAAGTATGACGAGGTGTTAAAGCAAATGGGTGAACATACCACGGAGGTGAAACAGCTGAAAAAACGGGTAGAAAGGCTGGAAAGAACTGATGCCGAGATGGAAATAAAAAGACTAAAGCTACAAGTCAATGACCTAGAATGGAGAAGCCGGAAGCTGAACCTTGAATTTCATGGCATACCAAAGTCTGACAACGAAGATCTGTTGCTAAAGGTAAATGAAATAGCAAAGAAACTTGATGTACCTGAACTAACAACGAAAGACATTGCGGCAATTCACAGGCTACCATGCAAACCAGATAAAACCCCAGGTATCATCGTACGCTTCTTTCAACAGACAACCAAAGATGAGTGGTTGAACAAACGATCGGTCCTAAAAAGAGCAAAGGATGACGCTTACATCCTGGAAAATCTAACGAGTCACGACATTGAACTTCTTTAGGAGGCAAAAGAGTGGTCTAAGGAGTCAAACTACAAGTATGTCTGGTACAAAAATGGAAACGTTCTTGTGCGCAAACTGGACCGGGATAAAGTGCACGTCTTTGGATGACTTGCGGAAACTTGTGTGATACCATTTCTTTTTGAGTTGTACACCATAGGGCCTGTTTTTTTGCAATGGATGATCTGTTATCGAACAATACAGTTTGCACACTGAATTCGATGTCAGACGAAAACTATTTTCTTCCATCGGATGTCATTTCTTTCCTGGGAAGCGAATATTCCAACTCCCTGAAATGTTTTCACTTAAACACTCGATCAGCACGGAATAAGTCAGAAGAGATTGAATTCTTTTTTCAGCAATTTAGGTTCAACTATGATGTAATTATGCTTTCCGAAACGTGGTTCGCTGATGCTGCTGACGTTATTAAATTACCAATGTATAATACCTACTTTTTAAATCGCACCGTATGTCGCGGAGGGGGAGTGGCGTTGTTGTTAAGGGGGACCATTTGCGGTGAGCTGCTTACTGATTACAGTTGCGTTCACAAAGATTTCGAGATGTTGTCCTTACTGATAGATAAAAAAATTATCACTGTTTGTTGCCGTCCGCCGGGTGGTAATCTGTCTTCTTTTTTTACGTATCTAGAATCTTTCTTCGAGTTTGCAAATGATAATAAATACAACGTGATCTTGGGGGGCGATTTTAATATAAATATGCTACATGAAACGCCAGATAAAAAACAGATGGACGCGTTGATTAAAGCAAGCGGATGTATATACACGATATCTTTGGCTACTAGGATTACTGTTGAATCTTCCACATTACTTGACCTGTTCGTTACGAGCTTTCCTGAGTCACAGATTAAATCTGGCATTGTAGTAACTGATATAAGCGACCACTTGGGTATATTTCTTTCTGTAAAGACAAATATAAGTAAAAAAAGTCAATCAGTTGGTGCTGTTTCAGGATATAACGCCAGATGGCCTGGATAAATTTAGACGAGAAGTTTCTTTAGTAGACTGGAATTATGTACTTCAAGAGACTGATACAGATAATGCATATAACATGTTCTTGACTAAATTACAAGAGCTCTATATAAGATGTTTTCCATATAAATCAAGAAGAACTTCTAGAAAAATTCGTAAGCCATGGGTAACAAAAGAGATAGTCAACAAAATACGTACAAAAAATATGCTATATCAAAAATTTGTAAAAACAAGAGAAACCGAAAAACTTCAAAGTTTTAAACGTTATCGAAACCAATTAAACAAAGAAATTCGATACGCCCGGGAACGATATTTTGCTGATATTTTTTTAGCATGTCATAACAGAAGTGATATCCTATGGAAAAAACTAAACTCAGTTTTAAATCGTACATGTACTCCAAACCATATAGAAAAGATAAGCTACAATGGTAACGATGTGACAGGCCAAGCGTTAGCAAATCTATTCAATGAGTACTTCGTTAGTTTAAGCAAAGAAAGTCCTGAATTAGATGTTTCCAAGCTTATAAGTTCTCGAAACTGCGCGTCCATGTTTCTTAGCCCTGTTACAGACACAGATGTAGTTAACGTATTTAATGCATTAAAAAATAGTAAAAGTTGTGACTGTGATGGTTTGCAAATAAAGCCTGTTAAATACATAATTGACATTATATGCCCTTGCTTGACGCATATATTTAACCTTTGCCTTTTAAACGGCGTGTTTCCCAAGCGGATGCAATTGGCGAAAGTTGCAGTTTTATATAAGAAAGGTAATAAAAATGAATTGGGAAACTACCGACCCGTTTCAATTTTGTCAGTATTCTCGAAGGGCCTCGAGAAACTTTTGTTAGGTCAAATGACAGCGTTTGCAGATAATCATAGCTTGATCAGCGCATCTCAATTTGGCTACCGCAAACAAAGGTCAACTGAACTTGCTCTTCTTGAACAAAAGGAATATATTCTTAAAAATTTCGAAAATAAAAAACTAACGCTTGGCTTGTTCATTGACTTTACAAAGGCTTTTGACTATCTTGATCATGACTTGCTTATTAATAAGTTAGAAATGTATGGATTTCGTGGTCAATCATCAGCGCTTATTAATTCATATTTGTCTTATCGTAAACAATATGTACATATCAACGGTCATTCATCAGTAGTAAAATCAATTAGATCAGGCGTTCCTCAAGGAAGCATCCTTGGACCATTTTTACTCAACCTATTCAACCTTATTCAACGTAAACGACGTCATAAATATATGCCAAACAGCGAAGTTCATAATTTATGCTGACGACACCACTTTATTGTTTACTGGTGATACCGCCACCGAACTCATAGATAACGCGAATGATGCACTCAGGCAACTAGAGAGATGGAGTAAAAGTAACGCTTTGAAAGTGAACGTAAATAAAACTAAGGCAATTTTATTCCGCCCAAGGAATAAACAAGTAGATATAACCAATGCAATTTTTTTGAACTCCACTAAAATAGAATTAGTTTCAGCATTTAAAACCTTAGGTATATCTTTCTCGGAGACTATGTCATGGGATGATCATATTAATTTCATTATATCCAAATTATCCAGCGTTGCTGGCTTAATATACCGCAATAAGCATATCTTGCCACGTAGAATAAAACTGTTACTATATAATTCTTTATTTTATTCCCACATAAACTATGGTCATTTAATATGGGGTACAACCACACTTACCAATTTTCAAAAGATATTCGTATTGCAAAAAAAAAAAAAAATCATAAGAATTATTTGCAATGTTTCACTGGAATACCCGGCAGATTTGCTTTTCAATGAACTCGGAGTAATGAAAATTTGTGATTTGTATAGATATCGCCTATGCTTAAAATATAAAATTGAACAAAATATGCACATACGACATCTTGAAGAGTTATCAAATCTAAAAAGAAGAGAATACAGTTATCAAACACGTATAATGATTATGTTACCCTGGCAAGTGCCTTTCTCTAGAACTGATTACGGTCGTCAAACCATAGCTCACACACTTACAACAATTCTGAATCACCTTTGTACAAATCACATAGAACTTGGTAACTTATCAGTGGGCGGTCTGCCGGAAATGATGCTCTCTAGCCGGAACGACCATGACTGAAAGATGCTTTTGAATGTTTTGTTGTATTTCTTATACGAGAGTGGTTTTGTGCAATGTATGTTTTTCTTGTGGGTGTATTTCATGTGTTTGCGTTCGAAAACACTGCGGCAGTGTCCTCTTATAGCCCTCGATTTAGTTTCTAATATACGTGCAAATGATTCTTCCGTGTAAAAATAATGTTGATTTTTTTTTTTTGCTGTTTTGCCGCTGCTGATGTCATGATGTCGTGGGGGCTTGGGACTAGTCAAGCTGGGCTAACAGCTTTTTTTCCAAGCCGCCCTCCAACCTGTACTTTGTTGGTAAATAAACTCCTATTATAAATTCAAAGCTTCGTCTAGGTGGGCCAGGCCGCCGCCCGCTTAAAAGGGTTCAGCCGTGTCCATCCATCCAAAACCACCGAGAAAGATGTGCGCATTGCGTCGCAGTTCGTAGACCCTTGAGTAGCCTCAAGTGGCAAACGCGATGAAACTCGACGGAAGTACGCGGCTCAAAGCGGCAGACGCAGGTGCCTTGGTGTCGCCGTGTGCTAGCGTCGCGCTTGTTGTAAGACGCTGAAAGACCGGTTGGTGGCGACGCTGACGCATCTCGCCGTTCGTCGCAAAGGGAACTGAGGTGCACGCTCGTGAGAACGAAGCCAACTGAGCCAACGACTTCGCCGTGACCTGTTGCAGCTATCGCTGTGTACTGTACTGTGAATTGACGCAGGAATGTTCTTTTTCTTTTTCCCTGACCACGCACGACTTTCGAAAAGCCTATGTGCGCAAGCTATCACCGTCATTGGCTGGTTTTTGAACCCGCCACAGGGCAGCTAACCTTACAAAACACTTGCTGCAAATCGCGGCATTGATTAAACCGATGGTGATTGAAAGGCCATTTATTTTTTCTTCGGGCATGATCTTCAAGCTAAGTGAATGTACCCTATTGGCTACCGACAGTCTACTTGTTCGATTGACGTGCACTAGCCTGCACCGCCGCAGAAGTAGGTGGCGAACATGGTGCAGGAAACTGAAGGGTGGTGTAGTTGCGTAATTTGTCTGAAAATAGGTTGATGTCATAAGTCAAATAAACGGTCAAAGCTCATGTTGCTCAATGGTTTTGAAAACGGTCTGTTGCGTTGTGTCGAATGTAAAATTTCGGCATTTTTTTGTCGTTGGTGACTTTGTTCTTCCATCGTGTTCCAGAACCGTTGACTGAACACAAAACTTCAAAAACTCAAAAAATGTCTGATCCTGATTGGAACATTAGGAAATTTAGCTTCAGTATAATTATTTTCCTCACGGTGAAGAAGGAGGAACAAGGTACCAGCGTGGAAAAGGAGAGCGCCGTGCCCAGCAGCGACAGGAAGCCGCTTGTCATTCTAGAGAGGCCGACGGGCAGTTCGATCGCCAGTTCACGGACAATCCGTTCGGTGCGGTAAAGCATGCACAACAGACTGTCATTTCCGCCGGACGTTAGCAAAGCAGTTTCAAGTGCTACGCCTTTGAACGTCTGTAAGAAATGACGAAAATCAAATTTTTCTTTTTTATTTAAATTTTGGTTTTGGTGAAACTGCAGCTCGATTCTGACGTAGTCATTTGGCTTTGATCATAACACGGCCAACTAAATAAGTTATATTCGTACGTTAACGCTTGAACTTTCAAGGAAGTATCCCTTTCGTTTTGTTTCACATTCCTAATTGCGTCTATAACGGCTCGAAGGAACTATGCGCGGATCAGTCGAATAATATAATTATTTTCTATATTTTGTTATCTGCCAACCTAGGAAAACCACTTCGCAGAAGAGCGAGCTTGTTATTCAATTTGCCAAGGACAGCGATGGCAACCAATTACATGTATACTAATGACGACTTCATTCGTTGCAGGATTTTGTCCGTTCAGTGACCCGCCGAGAAACCTTTGAGGTATTTTCCCCGGGGCACAGCGCGCATCGCCAAGCATATGTCACCTTCCTCAAAGAGAGAATTCCCGCGGAGATTTCCCGGCGCAAACATATAATCCCCGCGCATGCATTAGCGGAATTGCTGTTGTGAATGTTTACACATAGAAAGGTCAATAACCACTCATTTGTTTATATTAGAGCAGCGTTTAGTTAGAACACATTTTGACCTCGCACGTGCGTGAGTTTGCAATTGGTTAGCATTAGAACGCTCGAATTCGCGAAACCCCACCTGTGTCTGTCCTTGCACCCGTTTGCAACGCCACGCATGACGTCGGGAGGAGAGTGAGGTGGTGAGGAGGAATCCTGTTCACAAATTCAATAGACAGTTTTAGTATAGCGTTGCTGGCTCTTACGTACGCAATACGCAATAGTATAGCGTACTCTAAAGCCTGGTTCAGACAGTTGCGTTTGACTGCGTTTGACTGCGTTGCGGCTGCGAGAAACCAGAACATCCCTGCTGCTAATATCGCGTGCCAAGATGAGTCCTTGAATTGAATTCCACGCTTCATACGAAGCACAAATGTGCCGGTGACTGGCTTTCGGTTCTCGACGCAACGCAGTCAAACGCACTCAACCACAAGTACAGTGTTCTACCACAAGTGTCTGAACCGGCCTTAAGAACGACTTGCTCGAACCGATTTTAGTTGAGCGTTACGTTGCCGAGTGAACATCTCGCATTAACTTGTTAATTCAAATTGCCAGAACCGTAGAATTCTGCATGCTTATAGCGCCACCATGCTCCTCAAAAGAAATATTGAAAATTAAAACGTTTCCAATAATCTTATTTCAAATTAAAACCAAGCCGCAGCTGCCTAGTCGAGCGCGCTTTTCTGTGGGGTACGGAGGCTAGGAGTACGTGTTTCTAGCCAGATAAGATCACGGAGCCTCCGTCAATCGTCCCGTGGAAACGGCACCTTTTATCAATGCTATCACGGGAAGAAATTCATGACCTACTTATGTCCAGTGCATAGCGACAACTTCGGCGATTTCTTCAAGATTCGTTCGTCCGTCGGCCATGAACTGTGCGAATACGCTTAGCGTTGAGCAGATCACAGCGTTGACGCACATTGCGAGCGGGTAACATTTTCACTACAGTCAAACCAGTTTATAACGAACAGCAGGAAATGCCACGATCAGTTCGATATAGCAAGTAATTCGATATAGCAAAAATTATTTATAACGAACTTCCACGATGCTTTCGTTGTAAGGCGAGAACTTCTCTTTCTCATCTCTTCGCTTCCGCCTTGTAACAACGCGCTAGAAAGTTTTTTTTTTTTTTTGCATACGTGCAGAGTTTGCATCTTTAGCTTATCTCCCCTTCTGAATCGCTTCTTTTCATGGGCAACGGTTTTGGGAATGAAATTCTTTTTTTTTTTTTTTGCTCTGCGTGCGTGCAGAGAGTATTTTTTAGCTTTCTCCCCCTTCTGATTCGCTTCTCTTCGCTCAATTTTGTTCGCAACTTGAGCTTTTGGAGTTTTCTTTCTTTCTAACATTTTTTTTTTGGTGAAAGGAACAGGCTAAAAGACGAATATTTGCGCGATTTTGGAAGCATTCCCGGGGGGGAAAAAGTTCGATATAGCCAATAGGTTGTTCGTTATACAAAGTACTCTTTACATACATTTTTATTTAAATTTTTCGTGAGTTCGATATCGACGATAATTCGCTGTACGTGGGTTCGTTCTAAACGGTAGTCACTCCTTCGGCTGCACGGCTATTTGATACGACCGCGGTAGGTCCCGGAAACTATTGCCGAGTAGAACACGGTGTCCACCGTGTTCTGCAAACGGGGAGGGCCGCTGTTTTACTGCGCGTTCGGCAAATCTACTGGCCTGGACGCCTTTCTATTTTTTCATTGTATCTGTAGGAGCGTGTAGCATACCGGAGTGTTCTTCACCTCCCCGACGTAAGGTAAGAAATTTCACTCGCGGGGGCGAACCATTTTTTCTTTGGCGAGGATTCCAGAATATCGGTGTTATTGCTCAAATGACAGTAGTTCCCTAGCCCCTCCTGAAACGTTCTAGTGCTCTATGTCGTGTCCTTTGTGTAAACTTTGCCGGTTCTCGGTCATGCTGTCCTCATGTGAAAAATTTGCGTTTGGTCTAAGTGGCGTGGGTTCCTAGTATAGCCCAGCGTGGCATTTTCAAGGAAGGTATCGATTTTCCATCTTTTAGAATGGATATGCTAATCAAGATTGCCTCTCCTGTTTTTGTTGCTAGATTCGCTCATATGACAGCATATATGTCAATATCTAAGCATTTGTCTATGGCTTGTCAAGCTGCCTTATAATTCTGTTAGAAAAAAGTCAGATATTTTGTGTTTTGATTATAGTCAGCTTTGTCCAAAGGGGTAATTAGGTTAAGTGCTTGCAACTGAAAAACATCCCAAACTATGTTCCACAATAAAAAACAATAAAAAAAAACAATCGGGATTTAAACCCATTGACAAAGGCAAATACCTTGCAAACTGATTGAATTCTTGGTTTGACAAAATTAAATGGGTTGAAAGTGTTTACATTGTGTTTTCTTTAGGTTTTACTGTGTCTACTGAAATTTTGAAATCATAATGATGGTGCTTCTTGTGACTTGCATTTCTGCTCACACGAAATGTGCATAGCCTTCCCATGTCCAGTTGAGACATACATTTACAAACTGCTTCGCTTCATTGCTACTGTCTGATGCAAAACAAGTGGTACTGACTTGCGGTAAACATGGTTTGTTGAAATATACTCACTTTATCGAAAAGCAGAATATTACTGGGCCTTTATAATATGACACTTTATTCCCATCTGCTTGAGTCGCAGGTCCTTCAGCAGATGAGGGAGAGTAGACACGAAGTGTGACGGCAGCACTTTGTCGTTTCCGTTTCTTGGGTAAAAGTTCTTTCAGCTGAAGACAGAGAGTGGACAGAACTAGACGACAGCATGTCATGGTTTCTATTTCTCGAGTCACAGGTCCTTCAGCAGACGGAAACGTTTCTGTTTCTTGAGTCACCGGTAATTCAGCAAACGACAGTGAGTAGACAAAGAACGGGACGGCAGTACGTCGTCGTTTTTGTTTCTCGAGTCGTAGATACTCAGCAGATGAGGAAGAGTAGACACGGAGTGCAAGGGCTGCACGTTGTTGTTTCCATTTCTTGAGTCACAGGTCAATCAGCAGATGGCAGAGAGTAGATACAGAACGGAATGGCGGCATGCCATTGTTTCTGTTTCTCCAGTGTCAGGTCCTCCAGCAGACGGTACCATGACGTCGATTGCGTTTTTTGAGTCGCAGGTATTTCCGCAGACGACTGAGAGTAGACACAAAATGAGACGGCAGCATGCTGTGATTTCTGTTTCTCGAGTCGCAAGTCCTTCAGCAGATGAGGGAGAGTAGACATGGAGTGCGGCGGAAGCCCCTTGCCGTTTTTGTTTCTTGAGTCGCAGGTTCTTCAGCAAACGGCAGAAAGTAGACACAGAACGGGACTACAGCATGTCGGTTTTTTGCTTGAGCCGCAGGTTCTTCAGCAGATGAGGGAGAGTAGACATCCCTATTGAAAATACCATCAAGGTACGTAATTTGGGACGCTGACTGCCAGTCAGCAGCCCTGGTGGAACGTGCCCTGATGGTCCATTAGATGACGTCTGACTATTTTATTCAGCGAAATTTCGTCGACAACATTCGGTTTTCCCAATGTTAATCGTAAAAAAGAAATGTAAATATCGCCAAATGCGTCGACAAAAGAAAATGCTCAAAAGATTAAAAAAAAAAAAAAAAAAAACCCGCACGGGGGTTTGAACCCGGGACCGCTTGCTCATGAGGCAGACGTCTTACCACTAAGCTACACTGCAGCTTCAAAAAACTCATTTTGAGAACTCGTTTTATACGAGACTTTCGGGCGGCACTTGAACGCGTGAGCAGAGTACCGTCGGACGGCACTCGAACGCTCTGCAAGAGTGCCGTCGGACGGTACCCCACCAGTGATACACGCGCCGTCTGACTCTCTTTCGGACGGCACTTGTAGGAGCGAGTGGACCGTCGGATGGCACTGTAGACACAGCCTCTAAGGAATGCTTCGGCTCCATATGCAGTTAAGCCTTCAGCATGTTATGCAAAGCACTCGTACATCAATCGCCGTACTTCAGTTCTACTCACCTGCCATGTAGAGTACTTTCGCGTCGTAGAACCCTCCTTTTGTTCGCGCGTCTCCAGCCCAGTAGAGCTGGTACACCTTGTCGTCTTCAACTACACCGCTAAACTTCCTTACATAGTCGGAACTCCCGAAACACTCGGTCTTTTCGAGGAGAAATTCTACTAAAACGTAAGACGTTGTAGAGCTCGGGCGGGATCGACAGGTTGGAGCAAGCGGGCAAACAAAACGAGTCGAGAGCGATCATTCATGGAAGCTCGGCGAAGCCGGGCGTAGCGAAAGTAAAGGAGTAAGTGGCGCGTTCGGCCAGTTCGGCGCTCGGCGGGCTTCTGATCAGTGTTGTCGGTCGGTTGCGTGTCATATCTCTAACATCAGCGGTTTTATGGTTACACGTCCCGAAATCATTTTCTCGTGCATAGATTATTTTTCGTATTCATAGATTTGACGAAATATTGGTATTCGAACAAACTTTACGTCCATTGACCGTACGTCTGTCTGCCCGTCAAAGCGTTTTGACGTACAGTCAGAGACAATCGATGTCCAATCAGAATCGCCACCACGAAATCTTGACGGCATTTCGCGGCGGCCGACTGCCACCAGGAAACCATCAGAAAGCCGACAAGCGGAGTCTGACTGGAGTTTGACTGTCGGTCAGAGTAACTTGTTGGCCAATCAGACGTGCTTGACGTACAATCAGGCACAGACAGGTGTCCACTAGAAAACATAGACTGCCAGACAGCGTTACATTGATGGATTTTTCCTTCGGGAGGCAGTGCTACGGCAGCACGTTGTCGTTTACGTTTCTTTTGTTGCAGGTCCTTTAGAAGACGACAGAGGGTAGACATAGAAAGACGATGGCAGCATGTCATCGTTTCTGTTGCTCGAGTCTCAGGTACTTCAGCTGATGAAGGAGAGTAGACGCAGAACTTAACGGCAGCATGCTGTTGAGTGCTGACTCACCCTGTGGTTGAGCCACCACTCGACGAGTGCTTTACAACCCATGTCCTCGTCATCTGAGTTGTCTGTGCTTCCGTCTTCACCAGTCTTAATAATGAGCCTGTCCATGGTGATATCTGCCAGTCCACCATCTGCCCACATTCGCTCTTCCACTTTGACAGCCCGGTGCGCATAGCTCGACCACTTTTCAGGAAAAACTTGTTGGAGAGCGGCTGGGTCCAGCGCTTCCACATCTGCAAGCTTGAAGCTGATATCCTGGCATGCAATGGAGCCCTTTACCTGGCACCACACCAGGTTGATAGGATTCAGCTCGCAGTGGTACGGTGGCACACTAAGAACCATATATTCATGGTGCTATGCATCGACTCGGCGTTTCTCGAGTTCAGGTCTTGCGTCTATATCAATGTTTACAAGATTCAACAGCTCGGCTTCTAGCATTGTCAGGTCCCAACCTATTCCACACGTTTTTAGATGTTCCTCTACGTCCTTCTTCAGCAAGTTGCTGCTTGGAGTGGCATAAAGTTTGACCGAGTGATATGAAGCATTTGCCATTACTATCACGCTCCTGGCCTTGGTGTTCGAGAACAACTTCCTCTTTCTCGATCGCTTCCGGATGGCAACGACAAAGAACCATTAGGTTTCGCTGGTCTCAACACGGCGAGCTGCTTCCACAAGAAGATCGTTGACTTCCCGACACCCGTCAGTTTCGGATGTTCTTTGAACAGCGCTGTACGGACGCTGTTGGAGATTCCTGACTAAGTTTGAAATGAACATTCATCACAATCTTTCGCGCCTGACGCCCAAACGAGGCTTTGCCAAAGGCTCCCGAATGAAAAATTCATCAATGTAACCCTGCTTGGCAGTCAATGTTTTATAGTGGACCGCTGACTGTGCCTGACTGTACGTCAAGCATGTCTGATTGGCCAACAAGTTACTCTGACTGACAGTCAAACTCCAGTCAGACTCCACTTGTCGGCTTTCTGGTGGTTTCCTGGTGGCAGTCGGCCGCCGCGAAATGCCGTCAAGGTTTCTTGGTGGCGATTCTGATTGTACATCGATTGTCTCTGACTGTACGTCAAAAAGCTTTGACGTGCAGACAGACATACGGTCAGAGGACGTAAAGTTCGTTCGAATATTACTATTTCGTCAAATCTATGAATACGAAAAATAATCTATGCACGAGAAAACGATTTCGGGGCGTGAGCCCATAAAACCGCTGATGTTAGAGATATGACAAGCAGGGCACCCGACAACCCTGATCAGAAGCCCGCCGAAACGCCGAACGCGCCACTTACTCCTTTACTTTCGCTTCGCCCGGCTTCGCCGAGCTTCCATGAACGATCGCTCTCGACTCGTTTTGTTTGCCCGCTTGCTCCAACCTGTCGATCCTGCCCAAGCTCTACAACATCTTAAGTTTTAGTAGAATTTCTCCTCGACAAGACCCAGTGTTTCGGGAGTTCCGACTATGTAAGGAACTTTAGCGGTGTAGTTGAAGACGACAAGGTGTACCAGGTCTACTGGGCCGGAGACGCGCGAACAAAAGGAGGGTTCTACGACGCGAAAGTATTCTACATGGCAGGTGAGTAGAACTGAAGTACGGAGATTGATGTACGAGTGCTTTGCATAACATGCTGAAGGCTTAACTGCATATGGAGCCGAAGCATTCTTTAGAGCGATGCACTCATTGTCGGAACCTCGCGCTGCAATACTGCAATGCTCTTGACTCGGTCCGAGAGGTTTAGGCTAGAAAGTTTATACCTTTCTATCTGTTGTGGGCTATTGGCCTTACTGCTGTGTCGCAGCTCATTATTATTGTTTCATGAAGAGCGCAGACAAAAAGCATCCGCGAGCGTAGTTCAGATATGTCTGCTGCTCGCGTTCGTCCGTGGAAGCCAGGGCTGTCTGTCGTAGCATGCATGCTTGCTCTCTAGCTTCAACAGAGTCGCATACGTTTTGTGAATTAAAGTGTATACGGTCGTCCCGAAAGGTTCAGACATCGAGGGCGTTTTTCTGAACGTAGTGTCTAGAGTACCGTCCGACGGCACTCTTGCAGAGCGTTCAAGTGCCGTCCGACGGCACTCTACTCACGCGTTCAAGTGCCGTCCGAAATCCTCGTATAAAACGAGGTCTCAAAACGAGTTTTTTGAAGCTGCGGTGTAGCTTAGTGGTAAGACGTCTGCCTCATGAGCAAGCGGTCCCGGGTTCAATCCCCAGTGTGGGTTGCTTTTATTTTTTTTATCTCTTGAACATTTTTTTTTTGTCGACGCATTTTGCGATATTTACATTTCTTTTTTACGATTAACACTGGGAAAACCGAATGTTGTCGACGAAATTTCGCTGAACAAAATGGTATGGGGCTTCGTTTCCGGAGGTGCATGGGGAACAGCGGTGCTTGGTTTGCCGGCTGGACGCCGCGAAGCGGCGTGTACGACGGGGCCAAATGGGTGAATAGTTTTGTAATTAGCAGCCGCATACTGTCGCCACGAAGCGGCGTGAACGCAGGCCGGGGGGAAGGGGGGGTTGCTGTGTTAACGAGCTCCCCAGTGATACACGCGCCGTCCGACTCTCTTTCGGACGGCACTTGTAGGCGCGAGTGGAGTGCCGTCGGACGGCACTGTAGACACAGCCGATGGCGCCTCGGCTTGTAACCGTTTCATAGCCATCCAAGATGGCCAACTCGGAATAGGATCTTTTATATAAATGCTGCCCTTGCTGATGAAATTCTTTTGGCAGTGGCAGTCAGACGTCATCTGATGGACTATCAGGGCACGTTCCACCAGGGCTGCTGACTGGCAGTCAGTGTCCCAAATTACGTATCTTGATGGAATTTTCAATAGGGATGTTATGAAGCATCTAGGCGAGGAAAGTGAAGAAAAAATAGGAGCTCATGATTCGGCCATTGAAGACGCAAAATCACATTAAAGCTAACAAAAAATGCAGCAACCCAAATAGAAGCAACAATATTGCCAGCAGCTAATCATGTTTCGTTGAGCCCTACTCATGATAAGTATTATTATCACGCTGTGCTGTCAGTTATTTTATGTCGTTTTTCTAATTACTTTATTGCAAGACATATAGGAGTCGTGTGCATTTCTGTACACACAATCAAAATATATCAATGGTTGTACTTTTGCGGACTATTTTGTGAGGAATTGGAAAGCCTTTTTCAAAGTTGTGAACCGTCCCGCTGCCTCGGCTACGTTCGGACGTAAGCAAAAACGGACTATAGAGCGTACACGAAATAAATATACATATACAAAAAAGTGCCCCGAACTTCATCAGAAGGAACTGGTCTAGGTGCAATCACATGCTGGCAATCCGTGCCAGCCAGAGCTCCTATGAATAGCTACGCTTCAGAGTAGGAACACCTCAGCCTTCTTGATGCTCAAAACAAATAAACATTATGTAACATCCGAAACTTTCGTGCAAAAAAATTAAGAAAGTTTCAGCTGGAAGGCAAAGACAACCGTAGGGGACCATCTCAAACACAGCTAATTTAGTTTATTTTTTTCGTTTCTTATATACACCTGGTGCTCACATCACCGACCTCTTCACAGATACACTCTTTGTGGATACAACAATCGAATTAACTCTTAATAGCTAGACCTTGATACTGGTAGACACAGTCATCTAAGCTGTGCAACCCTTTCTCAGAATGGCTATGACAGTGAGACAATTTCTTCCACAATGAGTAACAAAATGCTCTAAAAACATTGGAGAAAAGACGACGATGCTGGAATACGCCGACCAGAGAACCCCTTATATTCAGTTTCAAGTTGAGTGTTCAGGGGAAGCTCCTCCCACGTCTTTCCATTTAGCAGAGCGAAAGTTGGAGAGGAGGTGGGTCCTCTCTCCAGCGTTCGCTCTGAGTAAGTGGAAAGAGGATAAGCTTTCCCTCATCTCTTTACCTGTCACCGACCATAGCTGACCTATATACAATAACATCTGCCACCAGGACAGACCTTGTACACTAAATGAAGGACAATGAAACGCCCCCTCCCTCCTTAAGAAAATACGATGTAATTTAGGAACAAATGCAAGCCAAGAGGCAGCATTGCTGCTCTCTGCTTCCCTGATAATATCTCCCGTATGAGAGACGAAACGTCTGATTAAATTGTTATTTGTGTTATGTCAAGTCGGTGTAATTTGTATCATCATTTTATTAAGTTGTTCCGCAATCGGGGCTCGAAAATGCTGTTGACGTCGATCACCCTCTTTACACAGGTACTTGCGAGTCGGGCAGCATCTTCATTTTCACCTATTCCAGTGTGGCTAGGAACCCAGCAGGACTCAATAGTTTTTAACGCGTTGATTATTTTCTAGCGGAGTTGGGTAGCCGAAGGGTGCTTTCATGTTTTTTTTTTATGTACGAAAGGGTGAAAGTAATGCGAGGTAACACAAGGAATAAACGCTTTGTCAATGCAGTGACACAAGCACACCTTCTAAGTAAAAAAAAAAGTGGTTGTGACGTTTTTTATTTTTTTATTATTTTACGTGGTTTTATTATCTTCAACAAACCCGTTCACCAGTCCATAACGTAATGCTATGAAGACCGTGCAAGGAAAGCGTTACATCGCAGTGCCTCTGACATAAAGTCTTAAAATATGGGGTCTCAAGGTGCCATCCTGAAGAAGACATTAGTTGAAACACCCGGGTGTCAATACGCATTGGTTAGTGAAAAAAATGTTTTGCACGCGGCACCGACGTTTATTCCTCACTTTTCCTCTTGACGGCCACGTGCCGCGGCTTCGTTCCACCAGGTTCCGAGATGTCAATCAGATCAAGGCTAGAGCGATCCTGTTGCCAAATTATCCTTCACAAACAGCCTAATCCGTTTCCTTTTCCGTAAAAATCATGAGTATGTTGGACTGTTTACAATTATAGGGAACGTGTAAATTATTATTTGATCTTTATGGTAACAAATTTTAATATGCACGTTTCGCTTCGTAGCCAGCGGGTTCAAACGTTCTTCATTTCGCCGATCAACGATGCACTAGCATCACTTAGTGGATATCTCTTATTGAAGCTCTTCTTGTGATCTTGCAGTCCATGCATTTTTTACGTATAATAAAGGGGGAATCGACTAACCTACTAAATTATTTTACGCAATTAGGCTATTTAATAAACTTCTTTCTATGATATATGACAAAATTTATTAACTGTAGATGTTTACTTCTCTAAAATGTTGCCGGCCAACCATTATCATAACGAAATCATCATTAAATTAACGTAAAAAAATAAAATAAACGCGCGCACAATTTTTATACACATTAACACTCCTCTGGATAAAACATACCGATTACATAAAAATTGTTCTTAGGAAAGTCATGATCATCACACACTTTGTTGCTTAAGGAGATTACAGGCTGCATATTACAGGCGTTGCGAAATGTTTCGTACGAGGACGGACCTGCGAAAGGTCAACGGTATCAAGCTTGAGAAGAGACACGCACACTGCTGTATGGTACTCTGGCATCCCTGACACGGCAATGACGTGCTACGAGAAGCACCCCCCCCCCCCCCCGCCTTTTCCCAATTCAAAATGTTCTACTAAATAAAGAGGCTCTCTTATCTTGGCGTCACATATTGAGATAGCACTAAATATGCCGTCTTATAACTACATATAGTTGCTTTGAAATTAACATAAAATCAAAATTTTTAGATCGATACGCTGCTTAGTAACTCCCACTGAGTATAACTTGATCAGTTAAGGGGCACTGTCACATCAGGCGTCTTCTTTGCTGTTGGAGTGTCCCCTCTAGGTTTTCATTAAAAAAAAAATGAATTAAAAGAGTAAACAAAAATTAGATCACACTATGTAAACCCTTCCGAAGAGGCTGAAAAAAATTATGATTAGTTTATGTTTCATTATTAGCTTCGACATCAGAAGAAAAAAAACAGTACATGTGGCCTTTACTTCCACAGGGGAGGCAATAAATGATGCAGCAGTATTTTATTCTAAACACAATTTGTACACTCCTAGAAACAAATATTGCGCTCTTACTTTTAAAGGCTGAGACGGCAGTGAGGTAAAGGCCCTATGTTTTTTGTTTTTTTTTTTAAGTAGCCTTCAAGCTAGGGAAATTTTGGTTATTGCCAGCGAGAGGTGGAGCACTATCTGAAGTTTTGAAATTACCACTTTCGACTTATGTGATAAAAATATCCATATTGTTCTCGGGATGGTGAGACGATTTCTAGCTACATTTTTTATTGAGTGGTTTGAAACTCAGGGGTGCTGCTTTGTACTAAGTGCAGAAATGTTCACATGAAACGTGCTTTACCTCGTCAGGGCGGGGGGAGGGGGGGGTCTATAAATTTGTGAAGCTGCCGATTAACTCGATGCTGATTGGCTCAGCCCGGTGACGATGTCAAACCCCCCCCCCAGCTCGACGCTGATTGGCTGGTTCAGGTATGAAAACACGCGCGAGGCCACGTACACTCGACGCCGATTGGCTGGTGAATCCGACATCACTCAAGCGAATCGCTCGCCCGCCAGAAAAATGATTGGATGACTTCGGAGAAACATTTTCGGCGGCTTTGGAGGGTTCTGAAAGAAGGCAAGGGGTCTAAAACCCGGGTTAGCGGCGGTATCTCCATTCCAGGAATCGCTATCGAGTGTACATGCCACGCGATAAGCCAGTCGCTAAACTAACCGATGAAGAGAGCGGAGAGCATTTATCCCAGAGGAATCGGACTAAAAAATGTTTGGCAAATTACTGAACAATTATGTCAAGCGTAAAGCCCGAAAGCATCACCAAAGTAAAGATGCCACACGTTTTACATGCAACACAATAGTCCAGCAATTTGCTGTGCCTCTTTTATCCTTTTGCCTGACATAACGTTCAAGACTCTGAAAAAAAAATGAATTTTTTTATTTAATAAATTTAAAGTAGAATAGTTTGTTTCTCATATTCTTTGCGTTTATTTGATCCAGGTATTGAAAATAATTAAATTTCCGCTGTCCTGTGAAGGGAACCACTGGACCGCTGGTGGGGAAGCCTCCCTCTTGCCAACCAATGTCGCCATTGTGTGGCAGACTGACTTCACGCTGTCTCAGCCTGTAACGTTTCCTTGGCTTTGCGTTTCTAAAACAAAGAACAGTCATTGCCAAATAAATTGAAGTATTCTAAAATACGCTTGATTATTGAACAAATGTGCTGTCTATTCTATTGTCCATTGATCTTGGAGTTAGAAGAGATGTAGAAGGAGCGATAAGTGTCACGTTTGTTCACGTCAACTCAGCGCAGCGCACCGGCCCACGCTAAAGGCTGAAATATATGGAAAAAAATATCGCGTTTTGCAAGCTTCAATTAAAAAAAAAATGCAAGACTGAAAAACGGTTTAAAGAATTGCTACACATTATAACGCCTTCTAGGGAATACTTAATTTTGCAGGCTCGCCCCCGTTAAGATCTAAGGGCTCAGCACCATGCAGAAATACTCAGTGTGCAAATTACAAATAAAAATTAGGTTTTATTATCTAAAAAACTTCAAACCCTTTAAAACTGGAAATGATAACCCTTCACGAAGCTTCCATTCGCAAGAAGCACAATATATCTTGCAGTGCGGTAACAACTCCGGTAACACTAGAGAAGACGTTCAGAGACTCTCAGAAAAATAAAAAAAGGGGGCGAGATCATTTATGTCTGTGTCCGTATAGAGGAGCCTAATAAGACTCTGTATTCATCTCGTATTATTCAATCACCGAAAAATTCATATTACACCATATTACACCAAAAGTAAAGCCACTTTTTTTTTCTTTCCTATTCTTCGCATGACACAAAGTCTGAGCACAGCCAACGTTAGGATCCAATGGAACCAGTCAAGCAGTGCCATAAGAGCGATCGCTATGATGCTCGTCGTATTCATGTGTTTTCTGTAACCGGCTCCATCAATCAGGTGCTACAAAGAGCGCAGCATCATTGCGCGTTCAGGGTGCGTGATCGGTTGAATCGGTCATTGCAAACGCCAATAGAAGACGGGCTCCGGGGCGATTACGTGTTAACACGTCCATCGAGCCAGTACATCCACCGAGCCATTGCATCCATCGATGCATGTAATGGCACGGTGGATATACTAGCTCGTTGGATGTGTTGACCTGTGTAGGGATGTAGCTGCTCGATGGATTCAGTTGCTCGTTGGATGTAGTTGCTCGTCGGATGTAGTTGCTCGATGGATGTAGTTGCTCGATGGATGTAATTGCTCATCCTTTCTGTTACGACGCCTAACGTGCCATTACATCCATCATGGTAGCGCATTCATAGAAGCCAAGATGGCGGTCATTAGGCTTTTTTCGTTATTCATGTTCTTACACGGAGAGCAAGTTCGTCTGCTTCTTTTGCAGGGGTTGTGGTGACGTCAGAACGCCGAGCTCTGACTACTGGCTCTGAATGAAGGATAGTGGGTAGACGTCAAGGCACAGCTAGCCTTTGAGGTCTACCCACTATCCTTTCAATCAAAGCCAATCAGAGCCCGGCGTCTTTCTGACGTCACCGCAACGCCTGCGCAAGAAGCAGACGAACTTACTCTCCGCATTGGTTCAGGAACCACAGGGAACTAACGATAATCCCCAGAACGATCTCAATTAAATTCTATGAGATATTCACTTCTTTTTTTGCCTCAAAGCGAAATAAAAGGTGTGATATTATGTGCCGTCCTAATTCTATAACGAAGCTTATATTTTGTTAATTTTGTGGGTAAAAAAGCCGTAACTAAAGTTTGATGACTGTGGAAACAACAAGCAACGAGCCGACGATGCGTGTTCGACTTTGGAGGCTCCGAGGGCCGCTGAAAGTGCTTGACGCACAAAGGGTCCTTTTACTCGCTTTTGTAGATTCAATCTAGCGTATAACGGTTCTAACTAATGTGAACTATAATACGGCATAGTTAAACGAAGAAATAAACCGGCGTGATTGATGGATGTAAAGGCATGTTTTTGGACGAAGCTGCTCGATGGATGTGATAACACGATGGATGTGATGACACGATGGATGTAACAGCACGATAAATGTAATGACACACTTTTGGACGAAGTTGCTCGATGGATGTGATGGCGCGGTGGATGTAATGGCTGGATGGATGTAACGGCATGATGGACGTAAGGGCACATGAGATGAACTGGTCGAAAAGGGATGTAATTGCACGATGGATGTGCTGGCACTATGGATGTACGGGCACGATGTATCTAATGGGACGAAATTAGACGTAATTGCTCGGTGGATGTAATGGCACGATTGATGTGTTGGCCAAAATCCCTCCGTGACAATTCACTTTGAGCGCTGCTTGACTCGATTGGCTTCATCGGATCGTAGCTTGGGTTGCTTTTGGAATCAGAGTGAAAAGAAGTGTCGCCTTAATCTTCCAAAAGTTCACTACTATATATGGCACTTCGTGCCAGAAACGGTATCTTGGGTCGTGGCATAAAAAAAAGAATGTGTGATATATGTCCGGTGTCTTTGGGGACTGTAAGTTGACCTCGCACAATTTCGCATTAAACGTAACCGTCTATGAAAAGTATGCATTGTTTATTAAAATAAGATGAAATAAAATTAACGCGCCCTCTACGCTGCCTTATATATCTGTCTCTGCATATCACCGCAGGAAGGAATTAACTTTTAGTTTTTTTTTAGTGTAGGGATTCTCGCTCTCTTTCGAGGAAACTTTCCAATGAATCATCTTTTAGAAAATTAACATAATAAAACTTCAAACAAATCCTGTTTAACCTCCGCGTTACTACCTCCCGTTCAATTCGCTCCGAGTGATCGTTGAC
The DNA here is from genome assembly GCA_013358835.2 of Ixodes persulcatus. Taxonomy (NCBI): domain Eukaryota; kingdom Metazoa; phylum Arthropoda; class Arachnida; order Ixodida; family Ixodidae; genus Ixodes; species Ixodes persulcatus. Next base: position 1,681,802 of record JABSTQ010011430.1, on the reverse strand, counting down.
CGAGTGTGTGAACGCACTGCATCTCGGAGCACGTAGAACGGAAAATTGAGCTGCGAAACTTAGTGATCCCAAGTTCAATCCTCGCTTCATGCAGCTCGTTTTCATCTGGATGAGCATCGTACCGACGTGCGGTCGTATATCACTACTGCTTGACGTACGTCAAAAGCCTCAGACATTCAGTCGTACCGCACCAGCTAAATATTTCACCCTCAGCGTAAACCAGTGCCGCCATATTTCAAAGGCTGACGGACCTTAAGCGCCGTTCACACTCTTGCAACCGAGTAAGACCGATAGAGTCAAGAGCCGTTTTTAAGCCTTTTGCGACGGCTTAGGATCTGCTCCACAACAGCGAATCCGGTCCTATGCCGTCGCAAGAGGCTTAAAAATTGGTCTTGCCTCTCTTGGTCGTACTCGGTTGCACGTGTGTGAACGGACCGTTATGCTGTAGAAATGATAACGCCATTTTTTTAACTAAGATGAACGATTAACTAGGCGCAGCTTAGCATATCTGATGGACACAATTGTGCCAAAAGCATAACTTACAAATATGTCAAAGTCTATTGGAATATTTATATCATTCTTATTTACATAAATCGCGGTTAGCTCTTTACTCAACAGCTCACGCCCACATATCGACGAAATCGTCGGAAGGGAGACCTCGCTGTTGGAACGACGCAGTACCGGTTGTTTTACGCTCGCAGTTTTATTACGTGAAAAAAAAAATATTTTTGCTCTTTGCGTTACAAACACGAATTGTAGAAAACAGAACAAAAAAGAGCATTGTCTCCTTGATATTCTCGTTTGACGAACTGGGAGATTGTGAAGCTCACGCGTTCAGCCAACATCTTGCTGTGGTGAGCTCCGTCTTCTCTTCACAAGGTTCCCTTCCTTCGTTCGAGCATCACGTCCAGATTTTGAGATGACCTTAGAACAATTCCCATCTCCAGCTGGAGTTCACTCTCCGGGTGTTTCGATTTAATCTTAAAGCGCCTCATTACCTGGGTGACCAGCACCTTGGCTTTGAGCACCGCGAACCGCTGACCTGTAAGTAAAATAAAATGTGCGCAAGCTTTATTTCACATTGTAATGCAGATTGATAAATCTGTGAGAGCATACGCAAATAGTACTTTGATGGCAATGTTCACTGACTGCTTTAGAAACGGAGGACGTGGTAAGACCCAAGCATGCTATTATTGCTTACAAACCAGTGATATTGAGGTATGAGCCAATAATAACACTGAAAAACGAATTTCTAACAAAGAACGTAATAAAACAAAAACGCGCTCAAAGGGACAAAACAAAGGTCTCATGACTCACAAACTGAAATATATTAAAGGAGAAAGTAGAGGAACCATGCAATCCAAACGTAGAAGGCACTGTGCAGTTATGTAAAAAAATGTACAAACCAAAATCGAGGAAAAGAAAGAAAAAACGTAGGATATGGCACATGCAGTTTAACTGGCAGTTTGGAAGGTTTCTACATTGCTTTGCATTGCTTCACAGTGCATTTTATGTTAGTAATAACTTACTTTCCTGCCTGCGTTTTTTTTCCTTATTTAATATATTTCAGTTTTCAGTCAGCGTGTGTTTGCCATTGTTCCTTCCTTTGGTCCTGTCCCTTAAAGCAATGATGTCCAACTATCCCTAATTAGTCAAACTCACCACCTTGCTGCACGAAACAAAAAGTACGTATATAGAAAACCACGCCTTAAGGTTCTTAACCTTTCAGTCACTATGAATTGTAAACTAAGAATAAGGTTCTTGCACGAGACAATAATGCAAGGCTACTACCGGTTCGTAAATCTCAACGGACTCCGCCGGAATCCATGTTGGAGGAATTCGTCACTGTTATGCTATGTTTTGTATGCTTTGGGGCCGTGTTCGCACTGTAGTGTGTCCGCTACTCGAGGTTTAAACTGGCCAGTTGCGCTTAAATGAATTGTTCCAACCGTAAAATTCGGCGACAAAACGGATCTACGGCCAGCAGTATTGGTTCTTCTTGAATTCCGGAAATCATAGGGAATCAGGACAAGGCGACGCTCGAGCCATTGGTTCGCCGGCGTCATGAATGGCTCCGACGGATACGCCGACACATCTCGAACAGACGGGAGCAGAAGGCGCCAAATCCTGGGAGCTACCATCTCCGGTCCCGAGAGAAAGAACGAGAAAGAAAGCGACAAAAGAGCTGAGAAAGAAAGCAGACGACGGGTTAGGCCTGTTTGTTTTGCTCCGACAAGCTGAAGTTTATCGATCGCCTGTCAACTTGATTTAATTTTGTCGAAGTGCGATTCTGGTGTTTTTCTGCAAGCAAGAAAAATAACAAGGTACACACCTTACAAGTAATGTTATGCTGCTTCTTTGTGCATACTGAGGCGTCGCCAGCGATATGGCCTCATCGGAGCCGCAAACTGGAACCACCGATATAGGCCTCCTGCGCTGAAGCTTTGAACAAACTGCAGCGCCCTCATTTTGGGTATTACAAGCTCACTTGTCTGAGCCTCGCACTACTTATGGCACGTTGGTTGAGCTTTTTTTAATTCTGTCTGGTCCTGAAGAACGAAAAAAACACCTTTGGACGCCAGAAATCGGCCAGACTCAACGCCGCAAGACAACCAAAAGTGCCAAATTCATGACACCACCGCTAGGGTACGCGTCTCTTATCTCTGGGTGGTGACGTCAAAACACCTGTGAAGCGACGCTTTAATTTTTCTTTTTCTTTGTCATGTCTACTTTGGAACGCGCGGAACGGCTGTTCTTGGCTCACGCGCTTAGCGTCTTAGCTTTGACGGCGTTCGAATTTTTGTTGTTTCTTTGTATTTTCATCGTGATCTCGCGCTCGGCACCAGAGCTGGCACGCTTCTGCATGCGTGACAGTTTGAGACGCTAAAGTTTGTACTACACAAAACAAGGCCTAACAAGTCCCTTTTCGCAGCACCCCCTGGGGAACGCAGGAGGCCCATCCGCGTCTCTGCCCCGCCGTTCCGAAGTATTATACTAACTCTATTATCTCGACAGAAAAGCTTCGTATCCCAACGAAGGGTTTCTGAACTGCACTTCATGTCAAATGAAAAACCTCTTTGCGACTGCCTTCGACAAGAAACGGTTCTGAAATATGCTTATACAAAGACGGCTTTATGACTCTATACGGTAGTATACTGCTGCCTCAATAAGAAGCCGAATGCCTCCAACATGGCGCCGAGGCACTGATAGCAGACGAAAATGTTGTTTTAGATATCTAGTCTAGCCGGACGCGACATACGGTGCAAGAAGCCTATTGTTTGAAGGGGCAACTCCGGTCGAAAACAAAACCAAAATAAACGGCAGGTATAGCTTTAGTGGTACAAAATATGATCACGCTCGAAACATTACGTCGAAGTGAAGCCGCGTACCCAACTAAAACCGATTTTAAAGATGAGACATGCTGCTTTTTAACCGGTCAAGCGGGTTAGTCTTTAGTCAGTCAACCCTGGGCGACGTGTATCGCACCACCACCTTTGACGTCACGTCGCGACCGTACAGCTGATGTCAGTGTTGGCGTTTCCCTTTAGTGGATAGTTTCGGTTTTGACGTAGACGCCCGAAACCAAACGTTGAATTGCAATATTTATAAAACTACACACATAAAAACAAAATAAAAAAGAAACATATACCTTGTAAGTCAGGGACACTGACTGAGCTGAAAAAAGGTCTAATCCCAAATTCAAAAATATTGACCGGAATCGCCCTTTAAAAGTATACTACAACAAAACTTCGATGCTTATTTTTAGGTCTATACGTGTTCAAAGAAGCATTATCACATCGGACACACCAATATCTGGTTCAAAAAGACACGAAAATGGATTTTAAATCAAATTAAACGATTAGCAAAGAGCACCTGGCGGATGTCGCTAAAGCCTCGTTTGTAATGCCCGTCTAGGAACCTTGACAGGTGGTGACGATAGCTGTATCGCCCAGAACTATTCATGCTTTGAAACTGACGTCATTCCCACAGCTCTAAGGCCAGTACAAGAGCAGAGGGGAGGGAGGAACTCCCCACTCAACACGACTATCCTTTGTGTGTCCCAGGCGTCACTATTTTCTCTCTACGAGATTATAGAAGATTAACCCGTCACTCAAAATTCACACAAAAGCAGCTTTGTGGTTAGCTGCGGTGGCCCGATCGCTGGCGTGCTTCAACTGCTTCGGTGGCTGGAACGGCTAGGGCATTCTGACGACGTCAGCATCCCCGCAGCTTTGCTCATCCCGAGACAGACTACGTCACGATTGCACCGGATGTGACGTGCTCTCCGCTGGCTGCTCTCCGAGCGCATGCCAGAATGGGCCATTTATAACAAAAATGTAGCCATCTGGCTCAAAATACTAACGTGCGATTATCATTTATGAATATTGTGGATCATATTCGGCCTATTTCTGAACACGACGGGTATATTTCAAATTTCGTTTAAGTATCCCTTTAAGGAATCATACTGACACCAGTAAAATCTTTAAAATATAGAGGACCGTAAATAGATTCAGTGAATAAATTAGTTTCACTGCCCCGTTTTGTCTTTTGACGCCAATGTACTTTTACCGTAATGCAGGTTAAGAAACAATTTGATTACTATAGCTTAAAAAACGTATTGATTCAAAGTAACCGATATGTCGGTTCCCAGGAACCGATATTTTCCCGGTTAAAAAAATTGCTGCTACCCCAGCATTAGAGCGCGCAATATTTACGAGTGTTAGACACGGTGATTTCCTAGATTGACCTTGGCGTAGAACGTATTTCTTTCCGGTCAAAGTGTGGAGATATTTTATTAGTTACGATACCCTTTATTGTCTCTTTTTATGGTTATCATCTGGTTCAGTTACTTGTTCTCTAGCACTTCTCCGCCCAAGTTAAGCAAACGACAAAGATGAGAAAGCCTATTCGTTCGTTCACGCTGGGTGATGGGCGGTTGGAAGAACATGACGTTGCTGCATTTCAACCACTTCACAAGCACCATGTACCATCAAAATCCCCAGAAACGAAAGTCAAGAAACCTGACGCGACCAAGATGAACACGCGCACAATTCTATAGGACGTGCAGGCAATGTAGCATATTTAAAACCACAAGACAAATTTGCATACCATCATCTTTTATTAATTTAAAGACTAAAACACCAAACATACACCGTATATCATTTTAATTCAATCTCGAAACCTACACATGTATATCAGAGAAAATACAGTTTTAAATGCATATTTTGTAAAGAATCGTCTGAGATAGAAGCTCGCTCCTAACCTCTCCTTGGTCCGCTCACATCCTAGAGGCGCTTCTTCCAGACGTTTCATACCAAGAACATTTCCTTGCAATTTACCACTTTGGACCGCTCGTTAGAAAATGTCCAGACTGCATTTGCAATAGTTTATAACGAGCGTGACGATGCTTAGATACGAATACATAAAAGGATAAAACATCGAGGAAGTGGGCGGAAATAAAACTTTTTTCATTAAGCGAAAGCATAGAACGACGCAAAATAAAACTGTCCCCCCCCTCTCCCCCCCCCCCCCCCCCCAAGGGTTCAAACCTGGCTTGAAGGAACGGAGAAAATTGTTACAGGAAAGGGATATTCTGTGTCATTTAATATTTTTCTTTTCTGTCCTGATTTTGTGGCATTCTATGTTGTTGCTCAATGGAAGAAGTTCTATTTTCATCCCCGTCCTCGTTTTTTCATGTTATTTATGCGCATGTGTAGTCGTACGATTTCAAGATCTAGGGTAGCTTTGTTTGGATAGTATCCTTCGTCCTTTACTATATTCAGGGAAGTATCAAACGAACAGTAACTTCTTGTGTTTAGAAGTTACGAGTCAGATATGTTACTCTCAGTTCCTCAGTAACTGAGTAACTGAGTATCTTAGTTACTATAAAACAAAAGCTATCTAGATTTGAGCCTTATCGTACACACGTATCTATAGCTAATCACAAGGAAAGGTAGAAGAATCGTGCGAATGACAAATGACGATCATAATAGGGTTACCTTTGAAAATACGATGTGCGCATGGACTATCAGGAAGTGAATGATCATGCTCGTTTTCTAATCATATTCCGAGATTCGACATTCGCTGCAATCATTCTATTGTTCGCGGTAATTGGCCGTCCCTTTATTTTACAGATAAATGAACTTACATATATTTAAAACGAAAGAAACACACAAGAGGACGAAACAGACGACACTGCTTACATATGTTACGTTTAGTGTTGTTGCCGATTGGCAGTTACTCGTACCTGAAAATGAGCAAACCTGGAGACAGCATTAAGTAACTGCGAGGTACCACATTCAGCAGAAAATCTGATGACAGATAACACGCGTGAAAGCGATTTCAGATATAGATGTCATAACCCGCCTGGTTTGAATCTAAAACTTTATGAGTTAAGAAAAAAAAATGGAAATGACGATAGATAGCGGCGCCATAACTCACCGATACAATTCCTCGGCCCTCCAAAGAAAGGAATGTAGGCGTAATGATGTCTTCCGTTGTTTTCCTGGAATCTTTCAGGAACGAAGTTGTTTGGTTCTTTGAAGAAGTTCCGGTGTCTTTGCAGAAAGTAGATCAGCGTCATTACTATTGTTCCTCTGGGGATAAGCTGTTCGCCTGGTAACACGACAAGGAATCATATAATGCATATTGATTTCTGAAGTATCCTGCTAACACATATGTGTGATCACACATACCAAGGCAGAAGGTACTAGATTCTAAACAGTTAGTTCCACTAATGTCTGTTGTCACTGGCAGCTTAACAGGGAGTGACTTATAACGTTCGCGCTTCGTGATTTATTTTTGCGCAATCTCATCGGCTTACGCCGTAGTCCTATTGGCTTAGGGCTTATAATGCGGCACTCGGTTTTCGTCAAAAGCGACTTTATAAAACTTTCAGTGAATGTAGACTTTACATTTACTTGAAGGAGCTGTGCAACGATTTCAGTGCTTTGCTTAAAAAATTTGAGAGTTGGTGTCTCGACCTTTCTGAACTAAAGAACAAAAAAAAAAACGCTTTTGCCTGCATGTCCTAGTTTTTATTTTCAAAATTGACAAGATTGAGGTTTTCGGCACCTCTCAATTCCTTCACCATCTTCCAAGTCACGTGCACTGTGACGTGAATGGCGGACGCGTGGGGTTCCGGGGAAGCTCTCTCTGAGAGCCACCCGGTGAGCAGCGCGAACTCACCCACTCGCGACCCTGTGACCACGTGCTTGCGCAGCGCGATCAACAAGGCGAGAAGAGAAAAGTCTCGTCCGGGTCCGGCCATCCACGTCCGGCTCTGCCCCCGTCCCCCTCCGACTTCTGGCGGCTGTTCGCGGTAGCAGTTAGAGCTGACGGTTTTGTTTACCTCGGATAGATGGCGCCACTAAAACTCCGTATAATAAACGTTTTGTCGATGATACCAAGTTTGTGACGAATTTATATTTATGTTGAAACAACAAGATTTATAGAAAAATTAGCTTTTATATTTGCACAACTTCCTATCTTTCTACAAGTCCCCTATTGACGTCGTGCCGCGTGGTTCTCATGGCCGACGCTGGCGGCTGCAGGTCGAGAAATATTCTAATTTTTGCCTCACGATTACGTGGTGGAATCGCAACATTTCGAAGGAAGGACATGTGTTTTCAGTCCTCTGCGACAAGGTAAACAATGTCAAAAGTAGAAGATGCAAATTCTTTCAACGTTAAGATCGTTGCACAGCTCCTTTCAAACTTGCCTATTTTCATGTCCTCTTCAATGCTACGTGCCACCAGCGGGACTGAAGGATACAGTCGCAATGTTTCCTGCAAAATATGCACAAAAACAGTTATTAATTAGGCGATAGTAAAACTCCCAATCTGCATAAGTATATAGCTTATCGGGCTGTTTAATGTTTTTTTTTTTTTTTTTCTATTTATTACCTTAATCACGCAGTCCAAGTACGGCAGGTCCCTGAGGTCATCCAAAGTTACTGGACGGTCAAAATCATCTGCAAAAACCCTTTCAAGTTCTTCGTGCACCTTTTCTTGAACCTCCAGGTGATTTCCCAGAAGGTACAGGCAAAACGCTGCCGCCGTGGCGGTTGTATCGAATCCCTGCGTTGATGGGCAAAACATTGTGGACTAGTCATTAATCTATTTAAAGAAGGTATAAAGCGAAACGTTGTACCAATGTTCAGTTTCTGGTGAGAATGCGTCAATAGACTCGACTTGTAAAGAATATGTTTCGGCAAAATAATCATGAGAGATGCATACATTATTTTTGATACGATATTTGACTAATGACATTATAACGAATGTGTTTTTGGTACCTTTAAACTCACCTGATTTGATTTTTTATTTGGTTATAACTTTTAATTACAGCTATAATGCCTATTAAGAAAGAAATCTGTATCAGGGTTTCGAAGTCAGCGTTCAAATAAAACAGGGTCTCATTGATATGGCTATTCATAGAGCGCAGGAAATAATTTTAAACACTGAATGACCGAGTTGTGGTATTTTCATTAAACAAATCATTATGTTTGATATCTTAACTGCTGCGTTTTTAAAAAAAATCATATTCGTTACGCTCACCCCAGAAAGTCAAAATTGAAAGGCAAGCTGAGAAGCAGATTATTTATCTGAAATTCAACGAGTATGTATTTTTTAACCCTTAACCCAACATTTTATACCCTTTACCCAACATTTGATTACCCTTAACCAGGCACGTATCCAGGGGGGCAGCCCATGGGACCCGGGCCCCCCCCCCCCCCGAAATCTTCCATTTTGCTGGGGCCTCCTCTCCCCCCACCCCCTCATACAACATTTTGTCATAGGCAGGCACCCCCCCCCCCCCCCCGAAACAAAATTCTGGCTACGTGCCTGCCCTTAACCCAACATTTGATTGCCCTTAACCCAACATTTGATTACCCTTAACACCTTTTAACCCTTAACCCAACATAGGCAGGTTATATATATCAGGTGTGAATCAGTTAACAAAGGGTGTGACAGCAAATATCACAAAATTAAATAGCGTCCCCTCTAACCAAGCATAGACATATTTTATGGATGAAATTAAAGACTCACAGCCCCCAATATTGTGACGGTTTCGTCTAAAATGTCACTCTGAGTAAGCGTTCCGTCTTGCATGTGCATTTGAAGAAGAATGTCCATAAAGGACCTCGTGGAGTTTCTCTCGTGGCCCTTGTCCATCAGTTCTTCTTTGCGCGCCGTAATTATCTGGGATTGAACGCAAAAATAAAAAGTAAAAGTAAACACTTCCTTTTTTATATTGATAGGATTTCATTAAACTAACGTCGGCAAAAGATTTAATATTTGACAGGGCGAATTACATTCCAACTTCCATTGGTATTTACATTTGCGAGAACTATGCACCAAGTGTAAAATAGTCCACATATATCCAATATATGTATTAGAGACTGTTTAATTTTAGGAAAAAAATATTTAAATAATGCACACCGCTGCAGGTGGTAAGTTACGCCAGAGGCGCATATTGACGCTGCACCTGTAAATACGACAGATTATTTGAATATATTTACATATAGGTCTTGTTAAGAAGACACCGCCGAGCCTAATGTGTATCCTGCCCTCTTCAAAATTGCTGCGCGTCTACTTACCCGCAAAACACTCGAAGAGCCAATCTCTGTGATATACGAAATCGGCTCAACAAGGGATGCGGTAAAACATCTGTTTATACCTCAAAATTAAGTGTGCGCTGTGGTATTACGCAATGCAAGCATGACGCTTTGCTTTGCGCAATGCCACAGCGCAGACTTCATTTTTAGGTCTAAACGGATGTTCGCCTCATCGTTCGCCGAGCTTATTTCGTACATCGCAGAGATTGGGCAAGGTCTAAAAATATTTAAACATTTATATATATATATATCAGTGGGAGTAAGATTATTCAAATACAAAATTGCTTGAGTGGATGTTCGCTAAATTCCACAAAGCCCCCAAGCGAAAAAATGCATTTTTTTATTGTTCCATTTTTAAAATAATTTTACAACAGTTGTCTTAGCTATCAGCAATCTGTTGCAAGAGTGCACCATATAGCGTCCTTTTAAAAACTCGTTAGCAGTAAATGAATGGAAAGAGTTTTCTGAAGATACAATACATACCTGGCGGCAATAGTCTCTCATTATCTGCGATATATTGTGGTAATTCTTGCCCTCGCGGCTGAATTCGTAGAGGATGTCCCACCAGTAAACGACGTTGCAAATCCGTGAAATAAATCCGTCGCAGATTCTGAGAAATGAAACGCATTGGCACGTGGACATTTCTGACAATATCCGTAGGTGTCGTTATTTTATAATCATTACGAGTTACGTTCAAACTAATATATTCGTTTTTTTTTTTAGATTCATGATATTTACAGTGGAAACCGTTCTTCATGTTGTAGCCATTCAAGTAATTTGGTAACTTTTTCTGCTTGCTAGGATAGTAAATATCCCGTTGATACGTTTCTGGGTATTGAACGCCGATCGTGTAAGGAGAAGACCAAAAAAGGCAGCGAATTATTTATTTCTGTTAAACATATTTATATACCGTATTTACTCGAGTAATAGCCGTACTATTTATGAACAAGGCCCTTGCTTCTACTTTCCTACAGAACACATGTACAGCGAATCATTGTGTTGCGCATAAATAACATAACGAATAACTAGGTCGAGAACACTATTCTCCATACAAATGCAATCTTCACAGATGGTATCTTTGCACGAAGACGTTATCTCTGTCCTGTAAACAGCTGGAATCGTGCTGTCGATCGCAGTGATTGGCATTCTGCGTGCTCCGCGAAAAAGCGAATCCTCAGGTTTTCTTCATAAACAGTGCGGCGATTACTCGAGTAAATACGTCTGCACAAGCCGCAAATGGCATATTAAAATCTTGTGGACACTACAATTGACCTATGTAAGAATCTATAAGGACTTCTGGAAAGTCGTTGATAGGAACATAAACCCTTCATTAGACATCCGCAGGTGTTTTATTCATTATAATATAAATATGTCGGAAGGCACCTAAATCAGATCAAGTAAAAAAATTAAAGACGTTTACAAATCTCACTCACGCGAAAGTAGAGCGGAGCTCTTAAGGACGAGGAGGAAAGAATACGGAGGGGAGGGAATTCCCCTCCTCCTCTTCCGTACCCTCTCCTCCTCCCCTCCTCCTCCCGTCCTCCTCTGCTCCTCGTCCTCTCCGACTTTCCTCCTCCTCCTCTCTTCTCCTCCACCTCCCCCTACCTATTTTCCTCCTCTCCCCTCCTCCTCCTCCCTTGTTCCTCCTACTCCTCCTTCTCTCCCCTCCTCCTCTTCCCTCCTCCTCCTTTCCTCCTCCTCCGTACGTTTCCCTCCTCCTTCGCCCGTGACGGGAATTTTACCGCTAAATCTAGCGGAGAAACTGATTTTGTTCATAGGTGACGTCACACCGAGTCATGTTCATGTGACATCATTTTCCCCGCTAAGTTTAGCGGGGAAACTGAATAGGTGCTAAGGTCACGTGACATGAATTTTCCCGCTAGATTAAGTGGGGCATTGAATTGCTGTTGAGGTCACGCGACGTCAATTTTCCAGCTAATTCTAGCGGAGAAACTGAATTTGTTCATAGGTGACGTGACACCCAGTCATGTTCACTGAGTTATGAGACGTCATTTTCCTCGCCAAAGTTACCGAGGAAACTAAATTGGTGTTGATGACACGTGACGTCAATTTTCCCGCTAAATTTAGCCGGGAATTGAATTGCCGTTGAGGTCACGTGACGTCAATGTTCCCGCAAAATCTAGTGGAGAAATTTATTTTGATCATAGGTGACGTGACACCAAGTCATGTGACGCCATTGTTCTGCTAAATTTATCGGAGAATTCATCTGGTGTTGAGGTCAGGTAACGTTAATTTTCCCGCTAAACTTAGCGAGATTACTCCTACGCCGACCGCGACGCCGCGAAAGCCGGAAACGGGCGCCTAAGAGCTGCGCTCCAAAACAAGGCGTGCACCTTATTATACACATAGATGTTTATGCAGTGAATTCAAAGGTTACAAAATTATGAAGAAGATGCTGCGGCTACTTACATTTGCATTCGTTGTATGTGCCCTTTCTTTTCAAACTCCTCGTCTTCTATGTCAGAGATTCCAAACACCGTTTCTGATTAACATAAAAACAACTTAGTTAAATAATCAATGTCCTCATCACAAATTCATTGGCTCACATAGCGTGTCTTTACTGGAATATATATCTTACAGTCCACCAAATTATTTCTTACGAAATTTACAAAACACTAACAACTAAACGCCCTTTAATTAAAATACAATGCATAATTATTCCTAAAGAACATCTGAACAGAACTCGAATATCCACTTTTCAAAGAAAATATTAGTCCCCACATAATGGCGGCCTATTTCTCGATGATCTAAGTGAAATATGACGTAAAGTCTATCTCTGTAAGTACGAATTCATAAATCTTAGAATACAATCATGTCTGTTTAATATGGACACCATTAATATGGACATCCCGCTAATGGACACCCCTTTCGGGGACAAACTGGGAAAATACATGCATTTTTGTCTCGTCATTATGGACAACTCACGTTATGGACGATTTTTTTTTTACTGGAGCCGAGGTGTCCATTATAACGAGACATCACTGTATCACATAATGATAAAAGAAATACCGAGTGATTCATTTGCTTAGTGACTCTGAGAGTAAACAGTACCCCTCATGCAACCAATCACTCCGCGCCCCGGGTAGTTCGTAGTTCTCGTTCTAGTAATTATGGTCTTCAAATCATCAAATTAACTCTCCTAAGGCTACTTAATAATTTACCTTATCCAACATAAATATAACAATCTTTTCATCAAAATTATTGATATTTTATTATTGTGTCACCAATGATACTATTAGCAGAGATGTGCATTTTTATGGTTGCTCAAACAATTGACGTTTTTATATTTGTGTATGTGTTGCCGTTATAGCTGAAACCATTGAGGTTCTCAGTACTTCTCTCTAGTCTCCACCGTTTTGTTAATGGCAAAAAAAAATTATTAGTAAATTGCTTTTTCAGGTAATATTCACGCGTTTTATGGTTCGAAATAAAGTCACTAAAATAAAAAGAAATGGGTATATTTAGAATGTTAACCGAACTGAACTATGCTAGGTTGCTACTTCGAGCGGGAAGAAAAAGAGGGATTACGAAATAGCAGAGATGTGTAGAAAGGGAATAAAAATCAAAGTTGAAGACAGCAAATTTTTATAAATATATCAAATGAACTAAGGGTCACCCATAAAATAAGTGTAATAGAAATATAGTGAAAACAAATGCGACCTAAAACGAAACAAAGAAGACAATTGACGCTTCGCCGAACAACGACAATCAAGCAGAAAATGTGCCCTTCCGCACGCAGCCACCCAATCTTGCTTCACGCGGCCGACTGTGTGATGTCGAAAGATGGACGATGGGAGACTTTAAGTGGCGGCAATTGCAATACACCAACGAAGCGGCAATGCGCGATCCACCAAATTGGTATAGATATAAGTAGCTATAACCTAGAGGGCATATGAAAAGAGTATTGCATAATCTTCTCAGAGGATGAAACAGTGGAGCCCAAACTCGTGCTACTATTGAGTTTCATGATACAGACTATAGTGATGAGTTTGGGTTTGAGGCCTTTGACTTGAGGAGAGCAAGTAAGACATCGCTCGGTTACTATTCTTAAAAGTGTGTATTTAGTGAATATAGGGAATCAAAATAGCTGAGATGTCGATAGGCGATATTGTTCGTAAATATTTTTTGAAGAAATGAGCTAGCAACATATTCCTGTCAAAAAATATTGTTAAAAAAAAATGGGAAAAAGCATCTCACCCATCAGAACACCAAATGTCGCGGCTCTCACCGGGGCCATAATATTGAAGTACCCGGACGCAGAGTCATTAATGTCATCAAGTTTCCTTGCAAAATTTTCGAGTCTTCGACTCATAATGGGGACATAAGCGTCCAGGTTCCGAGCATGAAAGGCTGGGTTGATCGTTTTTCTTCTTGGTTTCCACACGTTCTTTTCGCTGGAGTCAGAATATAAGAACATCAATATGCGCATATCTTTGTTTAAACGATAATGGCTGACGAAAATTACTTGCCGGAAGTTTTATTACTCTCGATGGCACATAAATTACTGTGGTTAGCCATGACCAAGCAACCCGGTACTTGAAGACAAGAGTTAGCTTACGAATACTCCCGCGGAGAAAAGAAGCTGCATTATGCCACGGTATTTAAGAAAACGCACGACGCTCGTTGCACGTATTGTCCGCGCGACGAACTAAGAAAAGCTTGTAAATAAACTTTAAACGACAAATCGGGACTCTAACCAAAGATTAATAAACAGGAACCCGACGTTTCGAGACAAGTTCGGTCCCTTGTTTACGGCTGAGTAAGCCATACATAGCTTAACACATGCTATGCATTTTGAGTCTCCTGATTTAATTTCTAGAATTATATGCACATTTTTTCACTTAAATATCTACTGTTCCTGACGAAGGTTTTGCTCTGTATGCGTGGCCCACTTATCTTTCAAGCTATGATATATATTTCCTACTTGCAATATTAATTTACGCCTAGTTTGATGAATAACGTTATATTTCATTGTTCCAATTGCCTACTCTAAGAACAAACATAACAACAGCGCCAGTTTACAGTGCAGTATTTTTATCTTAATAGCAATAATACTGCAACAGTATTTTACCTGATTATCAGACCGGTTCCCATTACGGGCTCCATGAAGTGGTAAGGAAATGGCTTGCTGACGTTGTTGCTGCTATTCACCAGACCCTGGAGGAAAGAAAAGCAATCAAATTCAAACCACACGCGCAGAGCATGTGGCGTTCAGTAAAATTAAGCCATCCTGAACCGTTCGTTTATGCCTGGTATTTTATGGAGACTTTCAAAACTTCTTATACAGAGGGTGGTTTAAGAGAGAGAAAATCTTTCGGGAACAAACTGCAAACCACGGTGGACGTCAATGATTTAGAAATAAAACGTGCTTATAAGCTTATAAAATAATTATGAACGTTTTCACTCGGGAAGATCAACATAGGGTTCCAAATAAGCACCTCCTGAGCATCATCAAAAACGACTAAAAAACGCACCCTTAAAAAAAATGTATATATATGGGTTATTTCATTTCAAATCGGGCAGGCTAAAAGGGACTAAGTTTTAATTTTGACGAAAAAAAATAATGTTTTGGGGGCATTTCTGAAATGAAGGAGGGCGCAAACCGCATGT
Organism: Ixodes persulcatus; assembly: GCA_013358835.2. NCBI lineage: Eukaryota > Metazoa > Arthropoda > Arachnida > Ixodida > Ixodidae > Ixodes > Ixodes persulcatus. The sequence goes on along the minus strand of JABSTQ010011430.1, from coordinate 1,666,555 downwards.
TGCCCAGATTTTTCGTTCTCGAGTTACGAAGCGTAAAAGCAGCAACAGAAGAAAATAGTATTTTTGCCTGCCGTTTCAGGTCGCGTGTTTGACATCCTCTGATGCCGCTACTGTTTCTTCTACGTCATCTTAACTTTTTCTCCTCATTTCATAGGTACTATAAATATACCTTAATGCATTCAAACACTTTTAGAAAATTGATTTCGTTTTTTGTAAAACAAATGTCAAAACTCGTCGTTCAGGTCGATTTTGGGTCAACTTTGACAGGTCCTTACTTTGTCTGTACTTAAGGTAAATAGTTGTTCTTTAACTCTATAAAAATCCCAAAGCCTGCCCATTATAGATATAATAATACCATTATGATCTGTGGAATAGCCGCTCCGCCACCTTCACGTAACCATTGTGAGAAATAACAAATGTTGAATGTTTAAAATCGACTTTCTCAAAAACCCCATTTCTGTAAATTTTTATTTTTTAAATCATTTTAGATATAATAGTCGACTACAAGAAAAACGAATTATAAATCTAATATTTTGGTTGTATGTTCTCTATTTGAGCCGCAATCGTGTGAAATATTGTGATAATTTGACTAAAATACAGCAACCTAGCTTACCGGCATTGTGCGACTCTACGATTTCAGAAATGTGTTTTTATTTTTTTTACGTTTTTAAAAAAACAACGTAAATTAGGCGACCTTAAGATATTCATTGAAATTTAGAACTTTAATTAAGAGAGAAGCCACATAAGCACACTACAAAACAATGAGTAGCAAGAATATACAAATCAAAAGGCCATGCAACATGCCAAATATTGTTTTTATATAAAAGAGTTCAAATTAAAGGAGGGTGGCAACTTTTTATCCAGCCAATTACGATTAAATGGTAAGTTCTCACACCATTTAAATCTTGTGCATAAACCTTTTGGTAATATGCACCGGGTTTTGTTCTCCTCACATCTTGTAGTTCGCTGACGGTGTACCGCACAGTTCGGTGCACCTCTGAAATGTATAAAAGCGCGCGCAGAACCAGCAAAAAACACGAAAACATCGATGTCACATTTTCTGAGGGACGTACATTTTTCGCAGTCCACGGTTGTAGTATTGAACATGTCGCCACGCACTCACTGATGATCTTTTAAATTTCGGGACACAAAGCGTTACGTGCATGCCTTGACACGTGTATGTAGCTACTCTGGGATTTCGCAAATATTTACTAGGCCAACGTTCAAGGCGCCTTCCTCCAGTGTCTTCCTCCACACGTGTGAGGATCGGATGCCCTTTGAAGGGTTTACCTTCTCCCACTCTTTTTTGTTGAGCTCCCGGAAACGCATAAGCTTTTCTTTGGCAATTAAGAGTAGAACGACTCCTTTGAGTTTCGGTCTGACTGCCTCAACGAAGTTTTGCGCGTTCGTTAAGGATTACAATTCTGTAGTTGTCAAGCTATACATGGATGCCTGGTGATTGAGCACGCCTCCCATTTAGTCACATGAGCTTTTCCCGTGCCCTGATGGGGGAGAATAATCACTTGACATTCGTTTTATATAATTAGTACACATGGTGCCTGTTTTTAGAGGGCAACGTCAGAATTATAAATGAGTTGCGTGAAAATAGTCAATACTTCCTCCAGCCGGCCATCCACAACGTTGGGCGTAAAGAGAGCGTTGGACAAGTCGTGGACGATGGCGTCGCTCACTACGCCGAAGATTAAACTTCCCTGTTTGGTCGTAGCCATGCAGGTAAAAATGGAAAACCATCTTGTTCTTCCTGTGATGTCCTTGCACCGAGCGCTGGATCACGACACTCCAGTTTTCACCAAAACCGAAGTGTAAGATGACAGCACGGGACTTCACGTGCACTTTCTCGAGCCATATGGCTCTTCGCTGCGCGCGTCTGATGAAGAAGTGGAGAATGTATTTTTTTTAGCCACTTCTGAAACTTGTTGAAAAAACTCACCATCCAATTTTTTTTTTTTTTATTAAATCGTCACCGCACTTTTACAAGGCAAGCTCTCGTACGTCTTCGTGCTCGAGTCTAGCTTAGCCAGCGATGCGTCATTCCTCTTCAAATAGACTTTACATTCAAGAAGGAAGCAGTCTTGCATAGGGGTCTTTTTCAAAAACGTAAACAAAAATAAAAATATATTTTCGAAATCGTAGAGGCATTTGCTATATCTCAGTCAAATGAGAACATATTTCACACGATTGCGGCTCAAATAGAGGGCATAAAACCAAAATATTACATTTCTAGGTTGATTTTTTTCTTGTAGTCGACTATTGTATCTAAAATAATTTAAAAATGAAAATTTACAAAATTGGGGTTTTTGAGAAAATTGACTGTAAACTTTCAACATTTGTTATTTCTCCTAATGTTTACGTGAAGGTGGCAGAACTACTATTCGACAGATCATAATGGTATTATTATATGAATAATCGGCATGCTCTGGGCTTTCTATAGAGTTAAAGAACAACAATTCACCTTAAGTACAGACAAAGTGAGACTCGAGAACAAAAAATCTGAGCAACATGCGGTTTGCGCTTTCCTTCATTCCAGAAATGACCCCAAAGCATTTGTTTTGTAAAAATAAAAAATTCGACTTTTTTAGCCTGCCCGATTTGAAATGAAACCACACATATACTACATGTAGTATATGTGTGGCTTCATCTCAAATCGGGCAGGCGAAAAAAGTCTAATTTTTAATTTTTACAAAAACAAAATGTTTTGGGGTCATTTCTGGAATGAAGGAAAGCGCAAACCGCATGTTGCTCAGATTTTTTGTTCTCGAGTTACGAAGCGTAGAATCCGCAGTGGCAGAAACTAGTATTTTTGCCTGCCGTCGCAGGTCGCGTGTTTGACAACCTCTGATGCCGCTACTCTTTTTTCTAGATTATCTTAACTTTTTCTCCTGCATAAATACGTACTATCAATATACCTTGATGTATTCAATCAGTTTTAGAAATTTTCGTTTTTTTTTTCTAAACAAAATGTCAAACTCGTCGTTCAGGTCGATTTCTGGTCAAATTTGACAGGTCCTTTCCTGGTCTGTACTTAAGGTAAATTGTTGTTCTTTAGCTCTATACAAAGCCCAAAGCATGCCCATTATAGATATAGAATTATCATTATGATCTGTCAAATAGCAGCTCCGCCACGTTTACGTAAACATTGTGAGAATAACAAATGTTGAAAGTTTGAAATCAATTTTCTCAAAAACCTCATTTATGTAATTTTGATTATATTTTTACATTCTTTCGGATATAATAGTTGACTACAAGAAAAAAAAAACAATCCATAAATCTAATACTTTGGTTGTATGTCCTCTATTTGAGCCGCAATTGTGTGAAACATGTGCTCATTTGACTGAGATACAGAAACCTTACCGGTTGGATGGAACAGCGCGGATATGCAGTCACACTCACAGGCACACAAGAAGGAAAGAGACTCGCAGCGCTGCGAGTCTGTTTTCTTCTTGTGTGCCTGTGAGAGCGAATTACCAACTAGCCCAAGCATCCCCATTATCAACCTTACAGCATTGCTTGCCTCTACGATTTTGAAAATATATTTTTATTTTTGTTTACGTTTTTGAAAGACCCCTTCGCAAGACTGCTTTTGTCTAGAATGTGAAGTCTATTTGAAGAGGAATGAGGCATCGCTGGCTAAGCTAGGACTCAAGCACGAAGACGTACGGGAGCTTCCCTTGTAAAAGTGCGGTGGCGAGTTGATAAAAAAAAAAAAGAAAAAAATGGATGTTACGTTTTTTTTTTAACAAGTTTCAGAAGTGGCTAAAAAAATACATTCTTCCACTTCATCAGACGCGTCCAGCGAAGAGCCATATGGCTCGAGAAACCGCACGTAAAGTCACGTGCTATCATCTTGCACTACAATTTTGCTGAAAGCTGGAGGGCCGTGTTCCAGCGCTCGGTGCAAGGACATCACTGGAAGAGCGACATAGTTTCATTTTTACCTGCAAGGCTACGACCGAACAGGGAAGTTTAATTTTCGGCGTAGTGAGCGACACCATCGTCCACGACTTGTCCCACGCGCTCTTTACGCCCAACGTTGTCGGATGGTCCGGCTGGAGGAAGTATTGCCTATTTCCACGCAACTCATTTATAACTCTGACGTTGCCCTCCAAAAACAGGCACCATGTGTACTAATTCAAGAAAAAGAATGTCGTCTCCAAGTGGGTATTTTCCCCCATCAGGGCACGGGAAAAGCTCATGTGATGGAGTGGGCGGCGTGCTCAAGCACCAGGCATCCATGTATAGCTTGACAACTACAGAATTGTAATCCTTAACGAACGCGCAAAGGTTCGTTGTGGCAGTCAGACCGAAACTCAAAGGAGTCGTTCTACTCTTAATTGCCAAAGAAAAGCTCACGCGTTTCCGGGAGCTAACGAAAAACGAGTGGGAGATGGTAAACCTGCCAAGTGGCATCCGATCCCCACACGTGTGGAGGAAGACACTGGAGGAAGGCGCCTTGAACGTTGGCCTAGTAAATATTTGCGAAATCCCAGAGTAGCTGCATACACGTGTCGAGGCATGCACGTAACGTTTTGTGTCCCTAAATTTAAAAGATCATCAGTGAGTGCGTGGCGACAAGTTCAATACTACAACCGTGGACTGCGTGGTTCCTACACAGCGCGAAAAATGCACGTCCTTCAAAAAATGTCACATCGATGTTTTCGTGTTTCTTGCTGGTTCTGCGCGCGCTTTTATACATTTCTGAGGTGCACCGAACTGTGCGGTACACCGTCAGTGAACTGCGAGATGTGAGGAGAACAAAACCCGTTGCATAATACCAAAAGGTTTATGTACAAGATTTGAATGGTGTAAGAACTTATCATTTAATCGTAATAGGCTGGATAAGGAGTTGCCACCCTCCTTTAATTTGAACTCTTTTATATAAAAACAATTTTTGGCATGTTGCCTGGCCTTTTGATTTGTATATTCTTGTTACTCATTGTTTTGTAGTGTGCTTATGTGGCTTCTCTCTTAGTTAAAGCTCTAAATTTCAATGAATATCTCAAGGTCGCCTAATTTACGTTGCTTTTTAAAAACGTAAACAAAAATAAAAACATCTTTTTGAAATCGTAGAGGCGCACAATGCCGGTAAGGTTGCTGTATTTTAGTCAAATGAGCACATATTTCACACGGTTGCGGCTCAAATAGAGAACATACGACCAAAATATTACATTTCTAGATTGTTTTTTCTTGTAGTAGACTATCATATCTGAAAGAATTTGAAAAATAAAAATTTGCAAAAGTGGGGTTTTCGAGAAAATCGATTTAAAACTTTCAACATTTGCTATTTCTCTACAATGTTTACGTGAAGGTGGCGGAGCGGCTCTTCGACAAATCATAATGGTATTATTATGTTCATAATGGGCACGCTTTGGGCGTTCTATAGAGTTGAAGAACAACAATTTACCTTAAGTAAAGACAGAGTAACGACCTGTCAAATTTGACCAAAACTCGACATGAACGCCGAGTTTGACATTTTCTTTTTTTTACAAAAAACCTCAAATTTCTAAAACTGTTTGAATGCATCAAGGTATATTTATAGTACCTATTAAATGAGGAGAAAAAGTTAAGATGATGTAGAAAAAAACAGTGGCGGCATTAGAGGCTGTCAAACACGCGACATGCGACGGATGGCAAAAATACTAGTTTCTGCCACTGCGGCTTCTACGCTTCGTAACTCGAGAACAAAAAATCTGGGCACCATGCGGTAGCCGCCCTCCTTCATTTCAGAAATGCCGCCAATACATTCATTTTTTTCGTCAAAATTAAAAATTAGACCCTTTCAGCCGGCCCAATTTGAGATGAAATCACCCATATATATATATATATATATATTGTTACGTTTTTAATTTAGAAGAGGACGTCCATAACCAAATGAGACCAGATTAGAAGTACATGTGTCACGCGCCGTCTGCACGCGCATCGTCGTCGTTCTCAGTGAGGTTCTGGCACGCGCCTCAGCAACACCGCTACACTATTTCCCCTCAGTTTTTTTGTGGTGTTTCTTCCTTGGGTGGCTGATTCTGCTAAATAACCTCGCCACGTTTCAATAAAGATAGACGGTTCGTTTCGCAGGTGTCGTTGCCAATGGTTTTGTCGCAGTCACCAGATACACGCCAAAGTCACAGTTTTTCCGCAACACCAAAATCCAGCACATTCGCGCTTTTTGAAGATGGTGTGCCAAACCTTGTCACTGGCCGCAGGTAGCTTCCGTTTTCGTCATCTCTGTTGACACTTCTAAGTAGAACTCTGGAGCCGGCACAGATCATGTCGGTACAAACGTCACTGCACATTTGCGCATTTGACCACCAACACCAAAAATGAAATGCGCCAGCAAGGCCGAAACCCAGGAGAAGCTGGGACTTTTAGAGAAGATTGCCGCTTATGAAATCCATTGAATGGCCACGACGACCGTCGAAGAATTCAAGTCCAGCGCGCACTTACGCGCCTCGATTGCTTGAAGGTCTGGGATGCAAAAGTGGCCATCGGCCAACGCAGGATCTTCATTTCACGGCCACAGAATAGTCGTGGAAATCGTGGTGACTTGCCCATGGAATGTACGGCACGACGACTTGCGGCTTCAGGTAATCCAGCCGCGATGCTATGGCTCCATGAGACGCCGGTGCCGACAACGTCGCAGAGGGCTTTCATCCTGAGAGGATGCCTTCCGGGTTGCATGAGGTGCCGTACCAGAAATCCCACTTCTGACACCAAATGTTACGTTTTTAATTTAGAAGAGGACGTCCATAACCAAATGAGACCAGATTAGAAGTGTGTCACGCGCCGTCTGCACGCGCATCGTCGTCGTTCTCAGTGAGGTTCTGGCACGCGCCTCAGCAACACCGCTACAATATATATATATATATATATATATATATATATATATATATATATATATATATATATATATATATATATATATATATATATATATTGTAATCGACTTAGACAGTCATTGCGCGACGCAGCAGAGGCTGATTGCACTATCACTCCTCGGGGCGCGGTGCCACCGGGGCCGAGATGCGCTCCGATAGCAAACCGAAACTTAAAAACCCGTCGAATTTGCGCGGTTTTTTAGAAAGCCGTAAAATGCTTCGCGTGCCTTCTATCGTCCTGCAAATTGATTTAGTGTTTTTTTGATGATGCTGAGCAATGTTCGAATTGAAACCATGCCCTGAAACCCAATAATAAAAAAGTTAATTACGCGAAAATAATTAACAATCTAATTATCCCGGACTTCAATAATTTTCCTAAATAGGCCCCTGGCCCAGGACCAAAACGACACAAGCCTTTTTTTGTTGTGACGCGTAGTTTTTGCAATATCGAATTTGTCCACCTTTCGTAAAACACCCTGTATATATATATATTTATACAACACGGGCACTTCATGTCATCGTACGTGGTCTCCGAGGGGGAAATAAACGAACATATGCACATAAATGAACCGTACTTAATCCAATGAATCAAAGAATCAAAGTTTTCAGGAACCCGCCGAAAGCCAAAAAACGGCGGAGCCAGGATCCTGGCTCCACCGTTTTTCAAATCCTGCCTTTTACGACGTTCCGAGGACAAAAATACGCTGAATTGTAGTCGCGTTACTACATTTCAGTTTTCTGTCGGAGCGGATCTTTGCAAGAGTGGCCCTGCCTCCCGTTGGGAGGGGAGCGCGGGGAGGGAGGGGGAGCAAGACCGCTGGCGCAAAGATGCACTCCAACAGAAATCCAAAACCTATAGAATTATGTCGAAAACTTACAAGCTCCAACCCTTTGCTATTTACCCGACTTGCGACGCTTGATAAGAAAAAAAACTTGTTATCTAAGATGAATTCTTCCGCTCAGCTATCACATGTCGATTCTCCAAAAAGCTCCGCGAAGCTACACTCTAAAAAAAGCCCGTGCGTCTACTTTCCCGCACAACACTCGAAGAGCCAATCACCGCAACTTACGAAGGCAGCTCAGCGAATGACGATGCCGAATCATATGTTTAGACCAAAAAACGTAGCCTGAGTTGTGACATTAAGCAATGCAAAACGTCACGCTTGCATTGCTTAATGTCACAACTCAGACTGCGTTTTTTAGTCTAAACATATGATTCGGCATCGTCATTCGTTCAGCTGCCTTCGTAAGTTGCGGTGATTGGCTCTCTGAGTGTTGTGCGGGAGAGTAGACACACGGGCGTTTTTTTAAAGTTAACGTAAAAAAAAACTACGCTAACTGTTTGGGGGTGTCTGAGTATTCGATTTATTTCTTCCTCCAGTATAGTGGAGCAATCACTGAAGAATGATGTAGTCCATTTCAAGCGCCTTCGTGAGCGTGCTCCCATCTTGGAGTCACGTGAATTGGCTGTCATTAGATGGCTTTCGTTCTCTGTCCCCCATAATCATCATCACCGTGCACGTGACTCGGGACACGGTGTAAACATTGAGGGAGTTTCACAAACCCTTTTTTGGTTAATTTTTAGCCAACAAAAAGCGAACCTAGGCAATAATGGTTCTCTGTTCTTCATTCTATTAAACACTGAGGTGAATACCCCCAATTAATAGGCCAAATTTGGGAAATCGCTGCTAAGCCCTTTTATCTATAGGGTGTCTCGAGCAAAACTTCCGTTCCAGAACGAGCCGGAAGATTCGACGTCTGCACATAGAAAGGTCCAACTTTCCCCGAATATGCTTTGAGCAAATCAGTCTCACCGTGTGAAATGTCAAGTGTAGTTCTCTTTGTGTAAAAAATTAGAATAAAAATATTGTCAAAGTCGACGTTAGGCCCGTTCGCAGACGACCGAGATACAAAAGCCATTAAATTTTGGGGCCATCTCCCGATAGACACTGCTCGCTGGGCCTATCGGAAGATGGTGCCATAAGTTAAAACGCCGGTAACTCGGTTGTCTTAAAACGGGCTTACGAGGACTCTAGCAAGATTTTTCTCTAATTTTTGCAATATCGAATTTGTCCACCTTTCGTAAAACACCCTGTATATATATATATTTATACAACACGGGCACTTCATGTCATCGTACGTGGTCTCCGAGGGGAAATAAACGAACATATGCACATAAATGAACCGTACTTAATCCAATGAATCAAAGAATCAAAGTTTTCAGGAACCCGCCGAAAGCCAAAAAACGGCGGAGCCAGGATCCTGGCTCCACCGTTTTTCAAATCCTGCCTTTTACGACGTTCCGAGGACAAAAATACGCTGAATTGTAGTCGCGTTACTACATTTCAGTTTTCTGTCGGAGCGGATCTTTGCAAGAGTGGCCCTGCCTCCCGTTGGGAGGGGAGCGCGGGGAGGGAGGGGGAGCAAGACCGCTGGCGCAAAGATGCACTCCAACAGAAATCCAAAACCTATAGAATTATGTCGAAAACTTACAAGCTCCAACCCTTTGCTATTTACCCGACTTACGACGCTTGATAAGAAAAAAAACTTGTTATCTAAGATGAATTCTTCCGCTCAGCTATCACATGTCGATTCTCCAAAAAGCTTCGCGAAGCTACACTCTAAAAAAAGCCCGTGCGTCTACTTTCCCGCACAACACTCGAAGAGTCAATCACCGCAACTTACGAAGGCAGCTCAGCGAATGACGATGCCGAATCATATGTTTAGACCAAAAAACGTATTCTGAGTTGTGACATTAAGCTATGCAAAACGTCACGCTTGCATTGCTTAATGTCACAACTCAGACTGCGTTTTTTAGTCTAAACATATGATTCGGCATCGTCATTCGTTCAGCTGCCTTCGTAAGTTGCGGTGATTGGCTCTCCGAGTGTTGTGCGGGAGAGTAGACACACGGGCTTTTTTTAAAGTTAACGTAAAAAAAACTACGCCAACTGTTTGGGGGTGTCTGAGTATTCGATTTATTTCTTCCTCCAGTATAGTGGAGCAATCACTGAAGAATGATGTAGTCAATTTCAAGCGCCTTCGTGAGCGTGCTCCCATCTTGGAGTCACGTGAATTGGCTGTCATTAGATGGCTTTCGTTCTCTGTCCCCCATGATAATCATCACCGTGCACGTGACTCGGGACACGGTGTAAACATTGAGGGAGTTTCACAAACCCTTTTTTTGGTTAATTTTTTAGCCAACAAAAAAGCGAACCTAGGCAATAATGGTTCTCTGTTCTTCATTCTATTAAACACTGAGGTGAATACCCCCAATTAATAGGCCAAATTTGGGAAATCGCTGCTAAGCCCTTTTATCTATAGGGTGTCTCGAGCAAAACTTCCGTTCCAGAACGAGCCGGAAGATTCGACGTCTGCACATAGAAAGGTCCAACTTTCCCCGAATATGCTTTGAGCAAATCAGTCTCACCGTGTGAAATGTCAAGTGTAGTTCTCTTTGTGTAAAAAATTAGAATAAAAATTTGTCAAAGTCGACGTTAGGCCCGTTCGCAGACGACCGAGATACAAAAGCCATTAAATTTTGGGGCCATCTCCCGATAGACACTGCTCGCTGGGCCTATCGGGAGATGGTGCCATAAGTTAAAACGCCGGTAACTCGGTTGTCTTAAAACGGGCCTTACGAGGACTCTAGCAAGATTTTTCTCTAATTTTTGCCGAAAGAGAATTACACCTTGAAATATTACACGGTAAGACTGACCTTCTCAGTGAATATTCGGGGAAAGGTTGAGCTTTTAATGTGCAGGCGAAGAGTTTCCCGGCTCGTTTTACAGCGAAGGTCCACTTGAGACACCCTATACTGCTGCTAAGGTTTCTACACAAACTTTATAGTTGAATTTTGAGAGCCCTTTGTTTTGTAACATATACTGACTCTTGAGTTGCCTATACTGCATTCACTTTCCCAAATACCACAGCCTTTAAGACAACTTCTGCTGGTAGATGTCCCAAATTTAAGCCTAGAACTTTCAAGATTTGACGGCTCCTTCAAGTGCCTATAGCGCTACCATAAGTTCACCTACAATGTTATACAAAACATTTGAATAATAGTATAAGTATTTATTTATTTGTTTATTTATTTATTTCAGTACCCTCGAGGCCCTAAGGCATTACAGAGGGGAGAGTACATAATACAAACACTAAAAGCCAAGCACTGAAAATGTTTTAAAAAAATGTGTAAACAAGTTTAGAAATTATGGAACAAGATAAACAAACAGAAAAATATTAACATAAGTAAGCAGTCACCGCACTTTTCAACAAGTCAAAGGACGGTATGTTTACCAATTGAGCGGGAAGGCGATTCCACTCTGAAGATGTTCTGGGAATAAAAGAGTTGTAATAGGCTGAGGTAATGCAATGCGGAATTCTGACTTTAAATTGATGATCCACGCGCGGCGAGATGAAAACAGGATTTAACATTAGTTTGCTTTTAGTGAAGTATTGGAATGATAAATTTTATAAAAAAGACACAAACGAGATATTTTTCGGCGCAATGAAAGAGCAGGAAGTGATAACTTAGTTTTCATAGTTGAGACACTAGATGTGCGATGACAGTTAGTAACTATAAAATGGGAACCGCGATTCTGTAGTGCTTCAAGATCAGGCACGAGAGATTGGAGACCCGGATCCCAGATTGCTGCGGCATAGTCTAGTTTGGAACGGACAAGGGTTTTGTACATGAGTAGTTTAGGGGATACTGGGGCTAACCTAAAGTTTCTCTTTAGGTAACCAAGCATGGAATCAGCGTTTGCGATAATGTGGTCAGTATGCGTTTTCCATGACATGTTAGAAGTGATGTGCACCCCAACGTACTTGCAGCATGATGCAGTTTCAAGAGGAATTTCAAAAATTGAGTAAATGGAGGATTTAGTAATTCGACGGGAGATTTTCGTCGCTTTATATTTGTTAGTATTAAGGGACATTTGCCACAAGTCCCACCAATCATCCACGGCTTGTAAGTCATTTTGAAGAAGGGTGATGTCAGTAGTATTAATGACTTTTCGATAAATTACACGATCATCAGCAAAGAGGCTAATAGATGATGATACACACAATGGTAAGTCATTTACGTAAAATAAAAACAACAGAGGCCCCTAGATAAACCCTTGCGGTACACCAGAAGTAACAGGTTCCGTAGAAGAATTTACATTGTTAGCATGAACGAACTGAGAACGATTAATTAAAAAACATGTTATCCAAGACAGCACGTTAGGGTTATATTGCTGTTCTAGAGCTTTCTCATAAAAGATAACTGTGATCCATACTTTTTTTTTGCTCAGACATCACCTTAATTACAAGTAGTGTACTTCCAACGAAATTATTACTAAAAGTTAGCTGTATATTATTACTCACCTCGACTGCTGCCGGTGTTACCGTCACGACTACCGCCTGGGGCCCATGAAAGAACGCCACCAAGTCATCGTCTCCGTGAGTCGCCATTGACGCTTCTAGGAAATTGAAGAACCCTGAAATAATAGGCATGGATATCATTTAGTCACTAAATAAAAAACAATGCGGATGTAACTTCTAGGTTTTATTCGTTTTATTACAAAGCCAAACCATCATAGGTAATGCTGATCATTCCGCTCGGTAGTTGCTTACAAAAAGTTAGGGCGCAAACGAGCTAGTAAAGGTTTAATATTATTTAAAACAAAAGCCCAAAACTGGGAAAAAGACGAAAGACAACACAGCACACAAAGACTTAAGCTTGGGCTTTTTGTGTTGTGTTGTCCTTCGTCTTTTCTCCAGTCTCGGGCTTTTGTCTAGAATTATGTAGGTGCCTCTAGTTAATATAGCCTAGTCTGTCTACACCTAAAAGTGATTGTAACGTAAAATTTTCAAATAAGCTTAGGTACATTATACGCGATAAAAGAACGTTGGCCCGCGAAACGTCCACCTCAAGAGTAGAATGGTGAATACGTTTGTCCCTAAAAACAGGGCATGATTACTTAAAATATTCAGTTAGAAACAGCCGATCACTTTTTGGTAAAACTAGATGCCTGCTAGTTAGAAACCATTAGTTTGCAACAACCCGAGTTTGCACCCATTGATAATATTCTCAGACATTTCACTCACTGGTCACACTGTTTAGACTTGCGTTCTCGGTAGGCCAGCAGTGTATGGAATGTGTACATCAAATAATTTTTAAGTAGCGAATTCCGTAGTTTCTTATTTTCTTCTGGGCTTAAAAATGTTTATGTAGCGACAGAAAAGCCTGAAAAGATTTCCAGTGGAAACGCAAGTAATATTATAGCATCGAGAACAAGGATCATAAAAAAATTTCCATGATTGATCTCTGATTGCCTTGCGTAACCGCGGGTACTGTGTCGAAAGGTCAGTGAGGCGGGACATTTGGGTGGGATAGAAACAAACGCCACGTCCTTTTCCGCCCTCCTTTGAGACGGCCATCGGAGAAGAATTTCCCAGGACTTCAAGAAGGAAAGTACGCGTCGACGACAAAGCTATGAACACGAGGTCTTAGAGGACAATTACATAAATGACGAGGGACAGGACGACACATTTCTCTTGTGTGTGTCACTCTGTCCCCGTCAGTTATGTAATTCTCCTCTAACGCCCTAACTTTTCCAGCACGCTTCCATTTCCACGAGTATGAACACCGACCCTCGAATAATTCTGTATTTCCATGAAACAATCGGCTTCCGATAATTTCGCGGCACGCCGACTCGTTTACCTTACTCTGTCGGCTGTAACCGCTGCTCCCACCTCTTCCCCTCTCGGCCAAGTTGATATTTTTGCCGTGACAGTCATTTCTTTAATTTAAAGTGGTGCATGTTTATGTTGGTCGAGCTTCCATCTGTAATGTTTCTTATATATTGAATTTTGTTTAGCGGATTTGATTGGCTCGTTTGAGTGGGTCATTCATGTCCCGGAACTTTGAACGCCAATGCTACGATACTAAATAGGGCGACGTAAAAAGGGCGACGTAAAAAGAGCTACTCACATATGTTTTCAGTGTGAGAGACCCTATATCAGTTTGTTCCTGCGATTGACATTACATGCGCTCTAACGAAATATACTATGAAACGTAAAATCAACGGGCAATATATTTTTTTTTATATTTCTCGAATATCTTTTAGAATTAAACAAGCGTCTAACCCCTTATATCGTGTAGTAATACAATTGGCCTAACGAGAGTGATGAAAAGGACGTGTCGGGGCCTATGGGCACCTACTAACAAACTCAACCTGCATCATGTAAAAGTGAGCGTTTGCGGCAGAAGGTGGTGAAAATGAAACACAATTACTTTAGGAGGGAAAATCTTAGTTAGCTCAAGCTCCAGTGCCCTCCCCTTTTGGGTTTGATTCAGCGCTATTATTTCAGGTTGTGGGCGCCCAGTCGCCAAAGAAACCGTAAGGCTAGAAAACGTAGCGGAAGCTTTAGAGTGAGCATCCGAATAAGGGGTCCTACTTGATTTGGCGTTTGGGTTACCAGACACTGAAAATCACACTTAGTTTTGTTCCCCTAAAATGTTCGTCAAACGTTGCCAGCAATTCATACACTCAAATCGGTTGCTTCCCGTCTGTAACAAATAATGTTGGAAAGCGACGCCGTTCCATATCGGTATGCAATTCAAATGTACCTAGATTCGAGTGATCGGTGCAAAAAAAATGCTTTTGCAAAAACCGTCTCTATTCGTTAAGCATCTCTCTTTGATTATAAATAGCTGAACAGTATTTATACAAACATGCAATAAATACTTCTGTCAAAGTGTTATGAAAAGAACTTCTGAACATATTCTGACTGGGCAGAAAACTGTACCTGGAATCACGAAAGAAACAAACATCCATCTTACGAAATCAACGTAAAGATTGAAGGAAGAACTTGTGGGTCACAGTTGCTTCGCTAATTTACCACAGCTTTAGTATTTAGTTTTATACTTACCTTCTCAGAAACTGCTAGAGAGAGAAAGAGAGACTAAATGGATACATACTTGCAGCCATACTCAAGTGAGTGTCCATCCAGAAGCGCACCACGATCAGTTCCGGCACAAACCAGTATCCAGGGCACACTCTCGTCGGCCGCTTCATGTGCCGTAGGATCCAGTACATGCGTATCCAGTGAGCCAAAAGCCTCAAAACAGGAAAAAGAAGCACCAGGGAAACAGTTCCGACGACCAGCCACGCCACTACCGATGTCGCGAGGGTTGGCCGCAGTACTGTATCAAGTGTGGCTGACATCTTCGCAGAATCCATGCCTTGTTTTTGTTGAACGACTTTCTGTTAACACAAAGACGGAGGAGTCATTTTTATTTGAGTTTCCACTTAATTACAGAGATATTCATTCGAACACTCAGTAACATGGCGAGTTAGTTTAAGTAGCTACCTGCTCTAGAGATTTGACCAAAAGGAGAAGAGCGGACTTACAATAATTCGAGGTGAATCATAAGCTGAATTTCCGAGTCTCGGAATATCTGCACTAATATATCCACTGGCAATCAATGTTCACCGCATCTCCTAAAAATAACTAGGCACCTAGTTTAAATCACTGAGAAACTAAAGTAGTATGCAGAAGGTCCTTTCGCAACTGAAGGGTGACAACTGCTATATACCTGTCTAGCCGCCTTCTAACAAATTCTGCCCAGAGGCGCCCCCTGCAATCCTCGAGTTTGGTCAAGAGTGCCCATCTCCACAGCACCAAGCATTGCTTAAATCAATGCGCATCACACACAAAAAAACAAAAAAAAAACATAAGCGAGTGAAAGGTCGAAGAACTTTGAGGGCCTCCTGTGACTATAATCTCGTCTAGTTGCTTATTTGGTTAAATATTTTTTGTCTCGCTAGTTTTGCTAGCGTCCTTCCAGCATTTCTATTGGCGATGCTGTGGCCCCAGCTAGAAGCTAATGCGACCCGGTCGCGTCTCTGGGATTCCCCACTTTGGGATGGGGCGTTGTAAATAGATGCCGTTGAATAATCTTGTTGGGAGAATGCTGATGTGATAAACATATGCAGCTTACCGAGAAAACAGGTTCAAGGTCGGACGAAGTTCATTCGCTAATATTCGAAGTGCCCTCATCAACTTCGATTTTCTCGTGCTATTTTTAGTCTGTCTTTTCGCTGTGAGTGATTTTTGTTAGACATGAAAGCCCATAATTGTGGATGTCCGAACGTTTGTTGCTCTATTCCAGTGGTTCTCAAATGGGGGTCCGCGGACCCCAAAGGGTCCGCGAAGGCATTCTAGGGGTCCGCGCAGCCCTGCCTAGTTAGTAAAACCCGGCAATAAAAGTTGTATTTTTTCAAATTGAGAAGAAATGTTCCAATTATTAGGTGAGATTTCTCGTATGTATGTCAATGAGAGAAGTCTCTTTTACACTTGCCCTTAGTTATATCTATTTATTAAATCATTATCATAATTAACTTCTATTTTTCCCTTCCCCTCATCACGAACGGGGTCCTCTATGATCTCCGCCGACCCACAAGGGGTCCGCGAGACCTCAGTGGTTGAGAGCCACTGCTCTATTCAATCGTTTTGCACTCTAGCTTTTTTGTGTCTTGATGAATTTAGGACGAATCATTGGACATCTCTGGCATATTTTCACATATTATAAAATGGAAAGCAGTTCACGCGGCGCAAGATAGTTGCGCCTAATCCTGGTTGTCTCTCGTTCAAGCAAGCTTGACATTTGCGGTTTTATATTTTTTATATCTGCTGTGTCTTACTTCAAATAATTGGGTTACAAATTTATGAACAACCATTTTAACTATTTTCGACAAAACAAAAAACTATAAAGGTCTCTTTGGAAACTCTTTGTGCAACTTTGCGCACATTCATATTTAGGTCAATGCAACTTTGAAGAGAAACATCGTATATAGTAGCGGCTAAAGGGTGTAATTATGAATATAAAACAACAACGTTAACAGCTGCATTACACAGTGTATTAATACAATTAGCGTTATAACGCTTATCAACACTTTTGCTCGCTTTTGGAAGTTTGAAATGCTATTCATACCGGACTTCCTTTTCAAAACTCGTGATAACATATAGTCCCAATGATCATACAAACTTTTTTTTTGTCATACCCTAAGATCGAAAACATAACTTTGTTGGTAACTTTCTCTCAAAGAATAGTCAACGTTTTATAGCTAAACGAAAACGACAATCATTATATCTTCACAATTCTTGCTTCGTGGTTTCTTCATCGGTGTTCTTATCGCTGTCGGTGACGATATAGTACTGTTTACGTTTGACCCCATCGTCAGGATCATTCCATGATTTGTAGGTAAAAATTAGTTTTTTTTTCTTACTTTCTTTTTTTTTTTTGTTTAACAAAGATTCCGTATAGTGAAAAATAGGAGTGATCACAAATCGCAAGCGTCAAAGGTATTGTGAACCTACTAACAAGAAATCGAACGCGTGAAGAGGCCTCGTCCACGAGAACTGCCGCTTTGTCGTTAGCAATCGTGGTGGCTTATCGATATAGTACATATACAGCTTAATAAACGCGACGTGTTCCAAATCCTCGGCGCTTTTTTTTTTTATTGCTCCGCACTCAATGATCTTGCTACACACTTGCCGATGAGAACGCCGAAAAAAGAATCGCGAAGAACGATTCATAAACATAAAAAACCACGCCCCGCACTTTTTTTTTTGTTGTTTTTAGTTGTCCGCAATAATAAGTGGTTTTGCTCCGAGTACGGCAAGGTTAGGAAACATTTTCTTGGATTGCTGAGTAGTGGCAAGTTGCCACGTTCAGTCATTATTACTTGCCACAGCCACGCGTCGACGAAAGTCAGGACAACTTAAAGAATGCTGGGCGTGATTCACTATTCTAACACTTCTTGCTTTCTGATTCGTTCATTAAGCTGTCTTATCGGTTAATGCCGCAATGCAATTGCTTTGAGAAGGATATTAATTAATACATTTGGAACTAGCGACACCCTGCGTTTCTTAAAGCATCACTGACTATGGTCTGTGACAGCTCAAAAAACGCAAAGCGTTGTTTATTACGTTCGCGCTTCTCGCGAACGAATTGTGGTTCGATCTTCGGCGTTTTTATTGTATAATACTCTAACCTCGTTGATTATAAAGCAAAAATTTGGTGCTCGGAAGTTTCCACTTGTTTTGTTTCTTCGGCTGTCACTGACTACTGGGCCGGCTTGCTAGAACAGTGTCTCAGTTGAGACTGGGTGAATGAAAGCACTGGAGCAAAGGCTGGGGCGCGAGCGTCTTGAGACGAGGCATAGCTTTCGGTATACTGACAGAGCGTGGCAGATCGCCCCGAGAAGCGGCCGCCGAAATGGAAAAGGTGGAGCAGCAGACAACGAATGAGAGGAGAACAACGTGACTATCGCCCCGCTGCGGTGAGACGCTGAAACAAACTTCTCCCAAGCGAACAAGTGTGTTTCGGGTCGTCGCCGATGCAAAAGCTGTGCGCTGACGTCCAGGTTCCCCGAGAAATCATTCTTTGATGCTCTTTGCTACCAGATCCTCGCGCTCCAAGTCTGCGACCGGGCACTCCATGGCTCCGTCGTCGAACTGCAAGGCTTTGTGAGTATAGAGGAGGCTTTGGACGAGGTGTGAGTCCCGCTCAGCTCGTGCACTGGCTTTGACAGTGCTCTCTTTCCCCCAGTCTCGGCTGAGACGCTCTCTCTAGCAAGCTGGCCCGGAAGACATATTCTACTGCAGCCATCTTTAGTAACCCAGATACTTATTCTATCTTCAGAAATTTCTGAATAATGTAAGGGTGGCGCCGTAGGGGATGTCAAACCTGCCTCAAGAAATACATAATATTGAAAACTTCTAAATATAATTTTGTTAATTATAAAGCAAAAGCCAATATAAGAGATCTTAAGATCGCAGAGGCGTCTCTTCGATTGGAATTTGCATTCTCGCTTTCTGAGGGTGCGTGAATGCAAATTACGTTCCCTGGCGCGTGCCGTTATATTAATTTATGTTTTTCTGTGTTTTCTTTCTTTTTTTTCGCTTTCGTATTTACGCAGCTTTTGAAAGGAAAGGGCACTCCGCCGGTTTTTGACGGTTTCTTTCTTTAACCATACTTCATCTATCTGTACAAAGCCACGGGCTGCCAATATCGACTGCCAGCGAGTTGTAAATCACGTGGTATATTCCTCTGACGTTTGTATCATCAGTGCCAGTGATTTCCCACACACCCCCTAGGAGAAGGTCTACACCCCCCCCCCCCCTTGTTTTTTCTGAAGGCGCACCCTTAATTCGCAACCACTCCTCTATTCTCAATTCCCCCCCTAACCTCTCCCCCCCCCCCCCTAAAAATTTAGACACCCAGACACCCCCCTAATTTCAATTCCCGGGGAAGCCCCTGCTCAGTGCAGCCCAACATGTCTATTCTAATTCACTCCTGATTGCATCTTGCAGCCTGTAGCTTGCTCTGTCGTCCATCATAGGCTGGGAAAACATATTCGTAGATAAAAAACACAACTAAACTCACGCAAACAAATATATTTTCTGTTCTTATTGCTCATCGTGTGGTTGCTTTAATAATTCAGCCTTGGAGACCTTATTTCATGCTTTCCACAGTTACAACCTAACCACTGCAGGACCTTTTTTTATGTACGTAAATTCCTATACCCTAAACCCATCCTTTGTTTGCTTTTTGGAGAGTATAGATTATAAAACAAAATCTACACTTTCTTTCCATCAAATGCCATTCTACCCATTGCGGAACAGAAATAAGTTCACAAATGTATGCAAAATCTAATAACTAAAAGACGCCATTTCTGAAAGATGGACACAGGTAGCATAGTTCCTTGATCGAGATTTGGTTTTAGAGCGCAGCTCTTAGGCACCCGTTTCCGGCTTGAGCGGCGTCGCCGTCACCGTCACCGTAGGCGTAACCGCGCGGCGCATTATGGAACGCGGTACGTCACTGGCTGACGTCACTGATGACGTTATCAGTGACGATGACGATGACGTCACATGACGTTACTAATGACGTCATCCTCACGTGACCTCACAGGGGTCACGTGATCCCCGTGAGGTCACGTGACCCGGTGACGTCACGTGACTCTCGTGAGGTCACGTGACCCTTGTGAGGCTACGGCGACGCTGCTCGGAGGGAGGGGTAGCAGACAGGATGAGGAGGTGAGGAGGAGCGACGAGGGGTATGCCCTCCCCTCAGTACCCTTCCCTCCTCCTCCTCAAGAGCTGCGCTCTAATTTGGCATAACAGGAAGTTGTAAACGGCTTTCATTTTTTCATCAATAAATTTAGGGGCTCAAAAAGCCCGAAGAAGCCACGATAGAGCCGAATTGAACTTCTTTGGCCAGAGACTGGGTATCGTCTTGACCCCTGTTTGTCAAACAAGTGTCAAAGGTAGGCACCACTACTGATTGTTTGGCTATCGACTGTCACTTTTGTTCTTCACTAGGCTTCACTAGTGGTTGTTAGGCTTTTCTAATGGTTGTTCTGTTATCATCTTGCTACATTTGGCATACGTTGCCAAGCAAGTGCACGATTTAGGCTTCAATGCTGTAGCGTTAACGCATTGCAGCTCGAAGCACGTGAAGCGGAAGTTTGAGCTGCGGAACCCAGGAAATTGAGTTCAATCCTCACCCCGGCCAGTTAAGATCTGGGTGAGCATGGTACCGGCGTGCGGTCGTATATCAGTACGATTCACGTTAAAACCCGGAGGCATTCAGTCGCGCCGTACTAGCTATATTATTCATCCGCAGCGTAAACTAGTGCGGCCATACTTTGCGCTGCCTTAACATGAAAGTTTAATAGGTTTTCTAACTGACAGGGTAAATAAATAAGTACCAGTGGCTACGTACAGCTGATGAAAACACAATCCTGATAAAACACACTTAACATCTATTTCAACGTTTATTTTCACATTTTATTTATTCTTATATACACTAACTGCGATCAGGCACTTACTCAAAGATAACGTCCGCAAATCGCAGAACACATCACCTTGCTGTCGGAACTACACCGTACAAATACTATATACACGCAAAGTTTTTGCATTTGAAAAGCGGCCTTCCTTTTGTTCCTTGCGCGATGAACTAGGAAATTAAGAAGATTTCATATTCAACCAAACTCTGACTGTAGTGTCCGTCTTCTCTTCACAAAGATCGGTTCCTTCGAGTGAGCTTCACATCCAGATCCTGAGATGGCCTTAGAACAATTCCAATCTCCAGCTGGAGTTTACTCTCCGGGAATTTGGATTCAATTTTGAAGCGCCTCATCACCTGGGCGACCAGCACCTTTGCCTTTAGCACCGCAAACCGCTGACCTGGAAACAAAATAAAATGCGCGTAAGCTTCATTTTAAATTGTTACGCACACTGAAAAAATACGCGAATCGTATTTTGATGGCTTGAAATGTAAACTCTGAATTGTTTAATAAACAAAGTTGAAAAGAGTAAATATTAAAAGTGCCTCAGTAAATACATTCAATGCATCAAGTGGTTTCACTGTCCCGTTTTGTCTTTTAACACCAAGGCACCTTGAGGTTAATGCAGGTTAGGAAACAATTCAAATATTATAATTTAGAAAATGATTGAAGCCACGGCAAGCATACCGGCAAATAAGATTATTCCGATTAAATAAATCAGCTGCTTCACAGTATTTAGGGGGGTTAGACAAAGTTACTGCCTAACTGACCTTGCCACAGTGTAAAAATACGTTATTTTGTTACAAGGCACCTTTCTTCAAATTACCCGAGACTGGGGCAACAAAACTATGAAGCATCAAAACGTGGAAGAGAAAGGCAAAGTGATAGGAAGACAACGTCTCGAACACAGCTAAAATGTTTATTCAGTTCTCTCGTTCCTATGCCCCAACTCCCACGGTCGCCAGCCCCCGAACACACAGACTCCGCTTTCCAAGGACACAGACTTCCTTTTTCAAACTCAAACCGCGGACACGCACGCACACACAACAAATGGTAAAACTACACCCGATTGCTTGCGCTCACACTGTTATTTTGTTAGTCAGACAAAGTGACTGTCTAATTGATCTTGCCATATTGTGTTTTTTTTTTGTAAAAGTGTAAATAGTTTTTGTTTGTGACAGGTCCCCTTTCTTGTTTTTCTTTATGGTTATACTCTCGTTTAGTTACTTGTTCTCTAGCACTTCTATGTCCAAATCAAACAAAAGAGAAAGGCGAGACAGCCTAGTCATTCGCTCACGATGGGTGTTGAGCAGTTGAAAAATCCAGAATTGTCTACATCTCAACTACTGGCAGAGCACCACTGTCTTTGAAATGCTGAGAAACCGAAACTGAAAAAGATCTACACTATGAAGATGCCCGCGCCCCGATTTTACAGGACCCGCAAGTACTGTCGCATATTGACGATCACAGTGTAAAGTGAAATGCCGTCTTCAGCTTACTAATTTAAGGATGTAATCACCAAGCATACAATGTATTTAGTTTCAATTTAATCTAAAAACCTTCTGACCCATGAAAACCACAATTGTCATCTCTACTCATGTATGCATAAGAAAATACACTCTGAACTATGCATGTTTTAAAATTTCTCATGTGATATCTAGTGGCGCCCTCTCCAATGAGACGCATCGTTCCAGACATTCAATACCAAAAACAATAGCATTCACACTTTCTACTTTGCTATGGATGTACCGTTTATTAGGGTATGTCTGGACCACAGTGCTATCACATGATTTCAACATTTAGAGGGGTTTTTTTTTCGTTCAGATAGGAGCCCTTTGTCATTTATTGAATATTCAGAAAACTTCAAAAGGAAATGAACTTTCCGTAGTTAGATATTTATGGTAAGATATATCTAGAACTTCTCAATTACCACATAAAAAAGACTAACTAGTTATGTACCGCAAGTACAAAAGAAGCGCCGACATTCTAAAAATAGTGTCTGAATTCACTTGCCTGCAGAAGACGGAGATAGACAATCACGAGCAATAGGAAAAGAATCAAGCCAATTACGAAGTTTAAAATAGGGTTAGATTTGAAAATGCGATATACGCAGGGACTAACAAAAAGTGAAACATCATGCTCGTTTTCTAATCGTACGTCATTCACAACGATTATTCTATTGTTTGCAGTGATTGGCCGTTAAACATGCTCTGCAGGAAAATGAACGTAAACATTTCTTAGAGAGTGTTGTTACAGATTTGCAGTTGCTTGTAACAAAATATTTAAGGAACATGGGTATGATATTGAGAAACTCCTAGGTGCAACATTGAACCGAAAATTGTATGGTTGGTGGCACGCGTGAAAACGGTTTCAGATACAGAGGCCATGAAACGTGAGATTTCAATTTGAAAATATCTGAGTTGGAAAAGAGCCATGATGATATTGACATCACAACTCACCGATACAGTTCCTCTGCCCTCCGAAGAAAGGAATGAAGGCATATTGATGTCTTCCATTGTTTTCCTGGAATCTTTCAGGAACGAAGCTGTTCGGTTCATCGTAGAGCTTCTGGTGTCGTTGCAGGAAGTATATCATCGTCGTTACTACCGTTCCCTTGGGAATAAGCTGTTCACCTGGTAACACGGCGTAGAATCATTATGCGCAATTATTTCTGGAGTATAATGATCACATACATATGTAATCACACATACGAGGGCGGGAGGTACCAGTATGGTGCTTGGAAGGCGTCTCCGGCAGTTGTGATTACAGTGTGCAAAAAAATGGTCCCTCGATTTCCACCTGGTGACTTCATAGGAGTGTCATGCTGTCGCCGGTCGCGATCCTGGCGGTGTCCCAGCAGCAGTGGTAGATATGGCAGATGTCTGTTCTGTTGCAGGTCACTCTTCATTGTGACAGTTCACAGAAGCTTCGGCAGCTAAAAGCTGGGACGCCGCGACGACAGCGGCATTCGCGTTCGCTCGGTATTTTTGCCAGCATTTCTACGATCAATCGTCAGGATCGCGACATCGGACAGGATGACTCTCCGGCTTCTGTGACGTCATTTCTTACGACTTCGGGACCACTTTCGATGTATGGGCGAGATAGGACGGTAAGCACACCAATGGGAGAAGCGCTTCAGGTACCATAGTACTAGATTATAAACGATTGGTGACTGTGGTGTCCGCAGCCACTGACATGAGGAGAAACGCATGGCGGGACTTATAATGTTCACGCTTCTTGCTTAGGAACCGGACTTGTGCTCGTTACTTGAAAAAATGTAATGGATTACAATTACAAGTTACCGAGCCTCAAATGTAATGAATTACCGTTACAAATTACTTTCACTGAAAAGTAACGGATTACTTTACTCGTTACGTTACAAACTACTTTCACGTACTTTTTCCGTACTCTTATGCAGAAAACAAGACACAATTTTGATATTTCTCAAAAATGTTCTACAACAATACCTTTCATTTCTCATAAGCCCGTATTTGGTAGTCCTTGTAAAAATTAAATATTGTATTTAAGAGAAAGAGTGTAGGTGCACCCCGTTCACCTGTAAGCTGCCAAGGCACCGAAAGCTGCAACCACGCCCTCCATACCACTAGCTTACGGCTACGGCCTCCGGAAGTGATCCCTGGAATTGTGCAGACAAAACTAGCGGTGCGCATGCTCAGTAGCAGCGTCTACCTCCGCTACGAGATTCGGAGCTAAAGAAGCGATATATTCACAAGAAAAGAAAAACTTGGTTCTAACGTTACAATGCAGCCAATGCAGAATGCAGGTGTCCCAGCTTACCCTGATGTGTTTCCCTATATTAGAGTTTGTTGTTCTTGCTGATGAGAATATCTTTTTCTTTTTGCAAGCAAAGTTTGCACTAAAGTTTTACGTTTCCATTTTCCCTAATGCCCTGAATGTTCAACATCTCATTAAGAGATGGCCATGGAGACGACGGACGCTTCATGACAGAAAACTCGATTAGTCAGAGAAAAAGTGGCGGTTACGGGTAATCGATCGTTCATCGGTCCTCACTTTCATATCAATATTTGTGGAGGCTAGGGGAGGGGAGGGCATAGAGAGCGAGAGAAGCGATGGCCATCGGTCTCACAAAACAATAGAGGATCACACCACTTTTACGTGTTCTCTTTCTCTGTCAGCACTCCTTAGAAGGCCTAACCCCCCACCCCTTTTATGTTGACAGTTGATTGTAAAGTAAGGGGTGGACTTGACCGCCATGCCCAGACAAGTAAACCAAAAGATGAACAGTCCGTACCCTCGAAGACGATTTTCTTAGCCTCGCGCCGGGCACATTTCAGCCGTGCCTCGAGAGCGTGCTAGAATACAATACCGCACATCAAAGACAAAGATAATTCGGCACCCTCGCACAAGGCTACATCGTGTGTTACGCGCGTTGTGGACCCGCGAATTAAGGGGGTACGGACCCGCGTCTGATGTCTATACAGCTGGCAGGAGACGTCGAAGAAGTTGGAAAGGGTGAAACGGTGTAAAACACAAAAAGAAATAAACACGAAGAGCTTTCTCCTGCCCGGGAGAAGAAGAAAAACACGATGGAAGGCGACGGATAGCCTACTCGGTGTTGTCTCACATGATTTTTGTCTTTCGTGTATTTGTACATGCCCTGCCCGTTTTTCTAGTGGTTATAGCAACCGGTCATACTAAAAATCGTGTTTTCTTCTCGGCTATTCTCCCCTTCCTAATGTTTCTATTTTGTTGAACTTGCTCTCTTTATGCTACTAAATGTTCTGCTCGTATTGCTCTAGTTACTCTATTATGCTCATGATTTTAAAAAGTAACGCGTAATTAAAGTAATCCGTTACCAATATTTAGTGACGAAACTACATTACAAATTATTCCGAAAAACGTAACGTGGGAATTACAAAATTAATTGAAAAAGTAACAGGATTACAAGTAATCCGTTACTTGTAACTCTGCTGTAAGTCTGCTTTAATCCCGGCATGCCTGTTTTTCGTAAGCTGTCACTGACTATGCGGAGCGCAAGTTTGTCTGCTATCCTTCAATCAGAACCAATAAAAGCTCGACGTTCTGACGTCACCACAACCTTTGGAGAGAAAAAAAAAACAGACGAACTTGCGCTCCGCATAGGCTACACATTTACTTGAAACTTGCCTATTTTCATGTCCTCGTCAATGTGGCGCGCCACCACCGGAACTGAGGGATAAAGCCGCAACGTTTCCTATAAAATATGCAGAAGAATAAGAGATTAGCCGACGGAAACGCTTCTAAATCTGCATATGTAGCTTATCAGGTGATTCCAAGTTCCGCTTTGCATTACCTTAATAACGCAGTCCAAATACGGCAGATCTCTGAGGTCATCCAAAGTTACTGGACGGTCAACATCATCTGCAAAAACCCTATCTAGTTCTTCGTGCACCTTTTCTTGAATCCTCCAGATGA
Source organism: Ixodes persulcatus (assembly GCA_013358835.2). NCBI lineage: Eukaryota > Metazoa > Arthropoda > Arachnida > Ixodida > Ixodidae > Ixodes > Ixodes persulcatus. The sequence goes on along the minus strand of JABSTQ010011430.1, from coordinate 1,640,385 downwards.
TTTCCGAGAAGGTACAGGCAAAACGCCGCCAACGAGGCGGTTGTATCAAATCCCTGCAGTGAATAGCAAAACGTTGTGGGCTAGTCAGCAGTCCATTCGGTGAAAGTATAAAGCGCGACATATATAGTAAGTATCAACATTCTGTTTCCGGTGAGGATATGGTCAATAAGCCCGACATGTTCAGAAGATATTTGGGTAGAATACGTTTGGGGGGTCTTTACCCTATTTCTTTATTTAAGGAATTTCACTGAGGTAAATATGCTCTATATTGTTTCTGCTCCAAACACAATTGATTCATTTTTTCTATTCTATTTGAAATGATATTTGCATCAGTAGTACCTATTGGAAGACAAACTATTAAAGTCACGATTTCTGAGTCAGCGTTCCAATAAAACCGATTCCGAATTATAAGGCTGGTGAAAGCATAAGTACAAGGTGGTACACTAATGCTCAATAAAACAATATTATTCCCTATACGGCAATACCTAGAAAGGCTGGAAATATTTTTAAACGCTGGATGCACGAGTTATGATGTATTTATGGAACAACACATTATTTTTGATCTCTTAAGTGCAGCGTTTATGAGCATTTATCTAATATGCTTGTTCATAGTTCAAAAAACTTGAAACTTGTTTTTTATCATAATCATCCTGCCCCCCAACCATACACAAACACACGGAAATATTCCACTGAGAAACAGAACCTTTCACGTAACAGTCGACGGGTCTGTTTATCAGATCCCTTGACGTATTGGCTCCAAAGAGAGCAGATCATGTAAGGCTAAAAGAGAGGGTGACAAATACCTAAGAATTCAATGAGTCACGCTAATCAAGCTGGACCAAGGTGTATAGATGATATTTGTGACTCACGGCACCGATTATTGTAACGGTTTCGTCCAGAATGTCACTCTCAGTAAGCGTTCCGTCTTGCATGTGCATTTGAAGAAGAATGTCCACGAAGGATCTCGTGGAGTTTCTCACGTGGCCCTTGTCCATCAATTCTTCTTTGCGCGCCGTAATTACCTTGGTTCCAACGCAAAAAATAAAATGTAAAAATAGTACTCCTTATTTTTTCATGATTGAAATGACCTGGTCAAAAGCAATTCAGGTTTATCATTTGGCTTGTTAAGTAACTATGCATCTTCCATGGGTATTTAGAGGTACAAAAGCTGTACACTTGGTTGAAAATAGTCTAGGTTCAGTATATGTCTCAGGCAGCACCTCAAAATACAAGTAATAAAATAGGTTCATATAATATGGCTTTGTAAAGGATACATTGATCAGTTTAAACTGTGTAGTTATGGGGAAGGAAAAGTATTGAGTTGCCTTTAAACACTAAAATTTCAAAATCTCAAAGGAAGTATTTATAATCGGAAGCATGACTGTTCAAGTGTAAAATGGTTCCAGCAGAAGTTTTGACTTTTCAATAAGCCCTTAAGAAAACCAGTAAAAGCTTATATTTCCCAGGTTATGTATTTTTTATATCATTTGTCTGTCTGTTTTTTCTGGTTAGCCAGTCTGTTGCAAGAGTGCAACATAGCAAAGTCCTGACTAATCATCAACAAAAAATGGAAGGAAAGAGTTTACCAAAGATGCAATACGTACCTGGCGACAATAGTCTCTTAATATCCGTGATACACTATGGTGATTCTTGCCCTCGCTGCTGAATTCGTAGATGAAGTCCCACCAGTAAGCGACGTTACAAATCCGGGAAACAAATCCGTCGCAGAAACTGGGAAAAAATGTCAGGACATGGGGTAATTTCTGACAGCCATCAGCGGGCCTCGTTATTTTATAATCATTTCCAGTCTACGAGAGAACCACCATATTCATTTTGAAGGGGGGGGGGGGGGGGCTTGCGATGTATTCAATTGCATTGTTCGTTAGGACACATAATAAATAATGCGTTGATACGCTTCTAGTGATTGAACATTATACAAAAAGGAGTAAACGCAGCACATCCTTTATTTTAACTTAACTTATTTATGGAGTCTGTACAAGCCGTGAATGCCCCACTAGAATCTAGTCGACAGAATAATTATCTTATGTAAGACATAAATTAACTTTAGAAAAGGACGTAAACAGTAAATTAAAATTTTTTTTAATTATTTTTCAATTATGAGGTTTCCGGTTTCAGAAACTAATTATACACCCTTACTCTAAATTTGATATGCATACGCCAAACAGTTCCGTAGATACAAAATATTTTCAACCTAATGTGAGGCAGTAACAAAGTAAAGGAGTTCAATGTTTGAATGCATATTTCTCAGTTCCACTTTTTTAACCAAATTTTATACGAAGGAATATTTAGTTGTAACGTAAAAGTATTCTGATACCACAATCAAGATGTTTCTGAACTGAAATTTACTGGGGAATCACGCTATCTACTTTATTTTGTTTTAAGTTGAAGCCCTCGTTAAAAACAAAACTATGTTTCCCGAAAATTGACATAGGACATATATGCATCTCATATTTTGAGGAAATAACACTTCCTAAAATATTTACATTTGAGTTATAAAAACTAGATAGTCCGAAGTCCCACATCCCCACTTTATATTTTAGCAGTCAAAATGGTGATTAATAGCTTCATTTATTAAAATATGGCAACCAACCAATTCCTAAACATGTAGGAGCCCTACATGTTTAGGAATCGGTTGGTTGCCATATCTTAATAATTGTATTTCCCAACCAGAGAGATTTCTCTCGAATGTTTAGTTTCATAGCTTCATTTGCATATCAAATTTGTCCTAGAGAGCTCAATGTTTGCACAGTACATCTACATCTGAAGTTAAATTTCCCCTGCAAATTTCATTCCGATCACTTGAGTAGTTCAAAAGTTAAATTTCTAGCCAGTGTACCCGCCTTAAAAAATCGTCGGTAGGAGTGAGTTATCAGACGGCATATTCAGTTATTTTACTTATGCTAATATGAAATGACGGAAGGTCCCTATATCAGCTTAACAAATAGAAACAAGGCATGCGCCCAATTATGCGCATAATTGTATATGTATTGAATTTAATATCAGAAGAATAGGGAAGGTGCTGCTACTACTTACATTTGCATTCGTTTTATGTGCCCTTTCTTTTCAAACTCCTCGTCTTCTATGTCAGAGATTCCAAACACCGTTTCTGATTCACAAGAAAACAAGCGGGTTAAATTTTTACCGCCCGTAATACATGCTCATTGGTTCATATATCATATAATCCGCGAATATTAAATCTTTTTGGAACTTAAGTTATGTGTCATTAAATATTACGAAACACTACTATGCAACCTTCAGTTAAACTGCGGTAAATAATAACTCTAAAAGAACATCCGAATATTAATAATATTTTCACTTATGATAAAAAATATCAGACCCCACATCATAGGAACCTTTCTCTCCATAATCTGATTGAAGCGTGCCGGAAAGGCTACATATGTAAGTCTGAATTCGTAAATATAATATGTTCGCAGAATGTGAATGTAGAGAAAATACAGAGTGCTTGATTTCTTTGGTTGCACTGAAAGTAAACAGTGCACCTCATGCAACCGAACACTGCACATCTGTTGGTTTGGTTGGTTGGTAATTCTCGTTTCATATATGACCTTCAAATCACCATATTAAATATTCCAAGGTTACTTAAAGGGACCATGAAAAGATCTTGAAATTGAATTGCATCCACCGCATGTCGTAAAAGAAGTGGAAAGAAAACCAAACACAAAAAAAACAGAGAGCCAAAAAAAAGCTTCTCGCTATTAAACTTTTAAAAGAAAAGCGGACACTTTTATACCTTCTTTCCTTCGAAAGCTCTCTGCCTTTTCACTGCGATGCATCAGCGGCCGCGGTGCCAACGCACGTCAGCCAAATAAACCCACGTTGCTCATTGGATAAGAGCCTACCTCACTAGCACGGGATCAGAAACAATAAGTAGTCGACGAATGTTTCTTCAAAGTTTTGTTAAAGCAAATTCGGATCCACATTTTGTTGAATAATTAGCGATGTAACTGAAATCGCCGAATTTTATATTGCTCGCAGCTATGCGTCATCTATCGTGTGATGAACGAAGCAAAGAAAGATGAGACTGCGCCTGCGCTGTTTCGCCGTTCCTGCTCTCTGCTGAAAAGCATGGTGTCGGTGGTGATCGTTGATGTGGTTGACGTGGTGGAAGCTCATCGTTTCGCGTAGAGCGCTATCTTTGACTGAATTCTCGTCGTGTGTCGCGATGATAACCCTGCACGTCCTAGAAGGGAAAATCCATGTACTTGTGCGGCGATGTTGTGGCGACTCCCTCAAGACAGCAGAAACGTTCGTGTCGTCGTCTTTGTCTACTTCGACTACAGTGGTACTTTCTTAGCATTTGTTTCCACGAACATCGTTCGAATTTCCTTTTTTGCCCATTCCATCCGTGTGCTCAATTTCAAGGTATTACAGGTACGTATACTCTATTTAACGGAGTATATGAAGGATGCGAGTTTTGACGCGTTTTCGTCACCCGAGAAAAGTGATTATTGTCAGCATTCCTGAATGATCGCAACGTCTATGGGATCACGGAATCATATTTCTACGTTGCTATTTCTCTGCTATGATTACGTCGTCTTTTGCAATCGTAGAAAAGGCGCGTGACAAGATTTGTATTATCAGTAAAGTCGTGTTTTAAAGTCTTGATCGTCTACGACGGCGTACTGCATCTTTTTTTTTTTTCTTCATCCACTCTGCCCTGCTAGGCTATCCTGACAAAATAAAAGTTAATAAAGCTTGAGCAGGTAGAAAACTGCATTTTTTTTCTACGCCAGTGAGTGACAGCGCGTCGCCTTCTTTTTAGCGATTCCGCGGAAACGGCGGACGGCGGCGGAGAAGCGGCTGTTATGCTAACGACCAGCTGCGCTTCCTGCAGCGGTTGCAGGAGTGTGTACACGCGGCGCAGAGCGGTTGTTTCGGTCACTCCGGTCACAACGGACGAAGTCGTAGCTCACGCGCTCGTTGCAAGTGCCCAAATTACAGTTTGTGCAGTCCGGAGCTTAAAAAGGAACGGCTGCAGTTTCACAGCTTGCCACTGGAGGGACCATATCGAAGCACTTGGCGCAGGCTCATCGGTTTGAGGGACCTCAGGTCTAAGGTAATCCGTCTATGCTCGAAACATTCCGTATACATTGGAGTCGCCACTCCTTGGCGTCCGATTCCGACGAGGAACTGGAGTCTTAGTCGGAAGAGTCGCCGCACTTTCCAACAGGCGTAACGGCGTATGGGAGAAGTCCTATGCATGTCGCTGTAGTGCAACATATCTAATTGAATTTCGCTCAGCTGCGATGCGTCTATGGCTATCGCGGTCATGAGAGGCGCCGATTCAGAAAATATGTCGGTGGCATCGGCGCCATCAGCGCAGTAAAACCCTGTGGCGCACCTACCGGAGCATCGCCAGCTCGCCGATAACGCTCCCAATATCGTACTGCCGAGAGAACTTCCGGTTCCGGTGACAGAGCACGTCACGACCGTCAAAATTACGCCGCGGCTCGTTTTGCGGTGAGTTGGAAAGGAAGGAAAAACTCGATATTTCAATATTTTTTTCTGTAGAAGTAAATAAACCGAAACGAAAACGGATGCCTGTTCGGCGTTCAGTGAACATTGAAGTTTTAATTCAAAAGTTATTTGGCAAAAAGTAATAAGGTCATTTCATGGTCCCTTTAATGGCCCCCTTTACTTTATCCAAAATAAATATCACAACCTTATCATAAAATGTTTAGCCTTTATTTTTGCGTAACAAATGATGCTTATGCAATATATTTTTCCTTTTGAATGTGCTGCTCTCCAATAGGCTGATGTATAAAGTCCTGTGTCCCCACAATACATGTTGTATTTATGTTCTGTGTATATGTTGCCGCTGTGGCCGGTCCTTTTAGGGTGCTTGTACCTGCCCAACTCTTCTTACACCTTTCTCCCAGCCTGAACCGTTGTGTGACTTGTAAATAAATAAAAGTACAATCTCGATAAACGGAACCTGAAGGGACCAGGAAAATCTGTTCCATTTATCAGGAGTTTCATTTACTGAGAGTATGTAGTGTAGGTACACTAAAAATGTTGAATGCCAGCTTAAATGCTGTTTCAACAAGTACACAAATTGTAAACACCAGCAAGTGAATGTAGAAGGCAAAATAATGACCAAAAACACCAAATTGCTGCTTTTGTATATTCACATTATGGGTCCAATGATGGGACAGCTCTCAATCCGGGCTCTTAGCCACAACGCCAAGCACTTCTCAAGCTCTTCGTGTTCGGGGAGTCGCAGCCTCAACCTCTTTGGTCCAAATTGCGTACTGCTGAACGCACTCCGCAGCTTTTCCTTGTCGTGAAGAATCCTTGTCAGGCTACTTTTGGGAATGGCATACTTCGTTGCAAGCGCCGTTTTCGTGAAGCAACCACTATCGAAATCATTAATGACTTCGATCTTTTCTTCTAACGTGAGCGCGCGGTGTTTTCGCTTCGTGGCCGCCATCGCAGAAAGTAGGACACTAGGCCTAAGATGCGAGCAGAAGCGCTGTTGAGCCGAGCCTACCCAACATAGCCACCTATGCGTAAAAATGAGAAAAGAAAACTCCAAAAAAACATGCGTACATGCTAATTTTGGGCAATAAAGCTAATAAATATTAAAAACATTTATAATACTGTTGTATTACTCCAGAGTTACTTTTCTTTTCTGCGATAGCGAAAAATATGTCGGCGACATAGTCTCGTTTTCAGTTCCGTTTATCCGGAGGCGCGAGAATTTGAGTTCCGATTAACGGGAATATTTCTACATTGCATGAATACAAAACCAAACAACTCCACGATAGTTGTTTCGTTTAAGCGACAATTCCGTTTAAGCAATTTCCGTTTATCGAGATTCTACTGTAGTTCTTATTTGCATATTGCTAAGCTTTTAATATTCACGTGTTTTATGGCACCAATTTAAGTGTTAATAAGAAAAAACATTTTTTATAAAAAAGGTTAACCAAACTGAGTAATGCTAGTTGCCTACATCGTGCTGAGGAAAGAGGACAGGGGATAAATTGAAAAACAGATGTACACAGAGGCAACACAACAAAAATAAACACAGAACATTTAATAAATATATAAATAAAAATAAGGGTCCCTCAGAAAATGAAAATAATAAAATATTGTCTTAACAAAATGTGGCCTAAGATGATTCACAGAAAATAAATGGTACTTTGTCGACGAGCAACGTCGATCACACAGGAGAGGTGCCCTTCAGCACGCAGCCACCCGATCTCTACGTGGCTTCACGCGCTCGACTCTGTGTTGTGTAAAAATGGCCGACGCGTAACTTCCAACGACCGCATTCGCACTGCAGCGACCACGCGCCTATGCTCGATTGACCAAAGTTTCATAGAGATCAGAAGCTATAACCTAGACGCCCCGTGAAAAGTGTTTTGTATAATTTTCTTAAAGTATGAAACAGAAATGCCTGAACTGGATTTATTAGTGAATATAGTGACAAGAACTACGGTAATGATTTTGGCTTTGAGGCGTTTGACTTGTGCCGACAAAGCAAGAGATTGGTCGGTACTACTCCTAAGCATTATTATTTTCTAACGTGAGGATTTAAGATAGCTGAGAGGTTTAAAGGGATACTGAACCGAAATTTGGATTTCGCAAAATAAGGCCGCAGAAGCGTTGAACGGGACGCTACGAACTCCAAAACATCAGTCATACATCGATATCTCAAACGGATGGCCGTACTTCACGTCACTGTCCTCCGGGAGAATATGAGAATGAGGGGAAGCGGCCTCGCTTCTCTCCTCCTCGCTTCGGTTCACCAGCTCGACGGGATATGGGGAATCGTGACGTGCCTTGTCTCGTTGGCCTCGTCGGCCGTGTTCAATCGCAAACTTCTTTTCCAAAAATACGGCGATCCATTGGAGATTGTAGGAGTGATGTTTTTGGGTTTTGCAGCGTCCCGCCTATCTATCCAGCCCTGTTTTGTGAGCTCGAAATTTCAGTTCAGTATCCCTTTAAATGCGACATCGTTAAAAGTAAAAATTAAATCAATGAGCTTGCAACATATTGCTTTTAAAATGTTCAAGAATGCGTGAAAAAGCGTCTTACCCATCAGGACACCAAATGTTGCGGCCCTCACCGGGGCCATAATATTGAAGTACCCGGAAGCAGAATCATTAATCACTTCAAGTTTCCTTGCGAAATGTTCTAGTCTTCGACTCATAATGGGAACATAAGAGTCCAGGTTGCGGGCATGGAAGGCTGGGTTGATGGTTTTTCTTCTTGGTTTCCATACATTCTTTTCGCTGAAGTCAGAAGAAAAAAGCAGCAAAATGCGCTTAACTTTTTCTAATAGGTATAATGTCCGACAAACAGTAGCCGGCATCTACTCCCAATGGCATATAAATTACCGTAGTTACCTGTACAATTCAATAAAAACGTGGTCTATATATATATATATATATACCTATATACGAACATCTGCAGATGAATAAACCGTACTTAATCCAATGAATCAAACAATCAAAGTTTTTACGAACCCCCCGAAAGCCAAAATAAACGGACGGAGCCAAGATTTGAACTCTAGGACTCCCAATGTTCGGTCGGATGTGCTGACCACTACAGCCGACCGGACATTGGGGTTCCCAAAGTTCAAATCCTGGCTCCGCCGTTTATTTTGGCTTTCGGCGGGATTGCAAAACTTTGATTCTTTAATAAATCGGATAAAGCACGTTTCATTCATCTGCATATGTTAGTTTATAACCCCCTCGGAGACCACGTACGATGATGAAAAAGTTCCCGTGATGTATATTCATATATATATATATATATATATATATATATATATATATATATATATATATATATATATATATATATAACACCCGACCGGACATTGGGAGGCCCAGAGTTCAAATCCTGGCTCCGCCAATTTTTGGCTTTCGGCGGGTTCCTGAAAACTTTGATTCTTTGATTCATTGGATTAAGTACGGTTCATTCATCTGCATATGTTTGTTTATATCCCCCTCGGAGACCACGTACGATGACGTGAAAGTGCCCGTGTTGTATATTCAATAACGTGGCTCTTGATTCTCGCAGATGATGATGATACCGTGTCTCTAAAAGCTCATAAACAAAGAAGACTACTACATGTACACGTGACGAGACAAACAGTGGGAGGATTTCTGGAGCACAAACGAGCACGTACCACGTGACACTAAAGCGTCGTACCGCGTTCCACGCGGCGGCGTGTGTTTCCAGAACACCTCCGATTGGATACATTTCGTTTCTTGTGCATTTATAAGACAGATAGGAAACGCCAGAAAGTCAAGGTGGAGTGGTGTAGAGGTTAGCACACCCGACCGGACATTGGGAGGCCCAGAGTTCAAATCCTGGCTCCGCCAATTTTTGGCTTTCGGCGGGTTCCTGAAAACTTTGATTCTTTGATTCATTGGATTAAGTACGGTTCATTCATCTGCATATGTTTGTTTATATCCCCCTCGGAGACCACGTACGATGACGTGAAAGTGCCCGTGTTGTATATATATATATATATATATACATAAAGAGAGAGAGAGAGAGAAACTGACATGATTGAAAACAAGCACTTGCGAGTAAAAAAAAATCAAACCAGAAACTCGCGGTGGTGGTAAAAAGTATCGTGTAGCGATGAAGGAAAAAACCGGAAGCGCCTCGAGAAGGTCTCGAAACGTTTCCGCCTTTTTCCTCGATCGCCCCAGAGGACTTTTAGCACCAAGGGAAATTTCAAGCTTGATTTGAATTTCAAGCAGCCCGAGCGACGTCGTGACTGAAAATGGCGAGCAGAATCTCATCCTTCGGATCAGGCTTTTGCGTCCATTCTGCCGCGTCCACGCGGAATGAATCGCTGCATGTCATATTATTCACGTCTTTTGGGGTGTAACGAGCCTCCTTAATTTCACTGAGGCCGCTAAATAGTGAGACATTGACAGGAAGGCATGCAATCAACAATTCCAACGCGAAAAAGAGCACTGGGGCACGCCGACGGCGACAGCATCTCATTCGACTGGTTTGTTTATGAACGACGGTGAGCCTCTTGCGGACATCGCGCATGCACGGCGCCGGTGGCGTCCGCTAGGGGCGCTCCGGTTTGTTTGTAAACATGAGTTGTCTGTAAAACCAACCAACTGCGCCATGTAGGCTTACGTCCTGAAGAAGACAGTGCCACTGTCGAAACGTTGACGGGGGTCGCGCCTCTTTCTTATTTTTAATTGTATTTTTAATTCTTTATTCTATTTTCCATTTAACAATTTATTTTTGTAAGTTCTTGCGTTTAACTTTTACTTTTATTCTGTCATTTTTAAGTGTACTCTCCGCGTATCTAGTGGTCTGGTGTCTAGCTCTTTTGTTCTTCTTGGAAACTAATAAACTTTTTTTCGAAAAACTATTAACTTAGGTTTTTTTAATTTTATCATCCCACGGCTGCTGTGCCTGTGTGTGTGTGTGTGTGTGTGTGTGTGTGTGTGTGTGTGTGTGTGTGTGTGTGTGTGTGTGTGTGTGTGTGTGTGTGTGTGTGTGTGTGTGTGTGTGTGTGTGTGTGTGTGTGTGTGTGTGTGTGTGTGTGTGTGTGTGTGTGTGTGTGTTTATAATCTCCTGACGAAGACTAGTTTCTGTGCGAAACTAGCTTCCGCTGTTTGTTGTTTCACACGGTGAGTTTTTCACTTCGTTATATATATATAATGAAAAAGTCGGAAGCAAGCTCATTTCCTGGAATACTGCAATGCTCCGTTCACCCCTTTGGCCGACAGTACAGTACAAACTGTATAGATATTCCGGGTAATACTTTTTATACAAAACAGATTTTTATAAAAGGCGTCTTTACTGCTACCTGAATTCCGCCTTCACTATATGTTTCTCGAGCTCGGCGGACATTCGAGGGGCGAGCAACCATCACAGTCGTGTGAGTAATTAATTAAATTCGTCAATGAACCTTTTTATTATTGAAAATAAACAGATGGTTATACTTTTAAATTTACTGAGCGTCATTTAAGGCCACTAAATCAGCAATTTTCTTAAATACTTTGAGCGCCTGAGAAGCACAGTAGTGCGCTAAAGTGACCACACGTGCAGCAGGAGCAAGGCTACAGGTGCGATAAGTCGCCCGCGTAATTTTCCCTTCTGTTATCATAGCCCGAGCTTGTACCTGTTGCACCAGTGGTACCTTTAGCGCACAACTACGCTTCCCATGTGCTCAAAGTATTTCTAAAAATTTGCTTAAGTGGTTTTTGAGCACGCTTAGCAGGTTTCTAATTGGAGTCATATGTCTATTTTCCCTAATTAAAAACTTAATCAACACATTTTGCTTAATTAATTACCAGACTGTAACGGTATTTCACCCCTCGAATATCCGCCGAGCTCAAGAAACATTTAGTGAAGACGGCATTCGCGTAGCAGTAAAGAGGCATTTTTTAAAAATATGTTCCGAATAAGAACATTTCACAATATATATATATATATATATATATATATATATATATATATATATATATATATATATATATATATATACAGGTTGTTTCACGAAAGTTGGACAAATTCGATATTGCGAAAACTACGCGTCAAACCAAAAAACGCTTGTGTCGTTTTGGTCCTGGGCTGGGGGCCTATTTAGGAAAATTATTAAAGTCCGGGATAATTATATTGTTAATTAGTTTTGCGTAATTAACTTTTTAATATTGTTTTTAAGGGCATAGTTTAAATTAGAAAATTGCTCAGCATCATCAAAAAACACTAAATCAACAAATTGCAGAACGATAGAAGGCACGTGAAGCATTTTACGGCTTTCTGAAAAACCGCACAAATTCGACGGGTTTTTAAGTTTCGGTTTGCTATCGAAGCGCATCTCGGCCCCGGCGGCACCGCGCCCCGTGGAGAGATAGGGCAACCAGCCACTGCTGCGCTGTCATCGCGCGACGCAGCAGAGGCTGGTTGCACTATCTCTACACGGGGCGCGGTGCCGCCGGGGGCCAAGATGCGCTTCGATAGCAAACCGAAACTTAAAAACCCGTCGAATTTGTGCGGTTTTTCAGAAAGCCCTAAAATGCTTCGCGTGCCTTCTATCGTTCTGCAATTTGTTGATTTAGTGTTTTTTGATGATGCTGAGCAATTTTCTAATTAAAACCATGCCCTTAAAAACAATATTAAAAAAGTTAATTACGCAAAAATATTTAACAATCTATTGATCCCGGACATTCATAATTTTCCTAAATAGGCCCCTGGCCCAGGACCAAAACCACACAAGCCGTTTTTCGTTATGACGCGTAGCTTTCGCAATATGGAATTTGTCCACCTTACGTGAAACACCCTGTATATATATAGGGTGTTTTTTTATACTTACACATTTGTTTAAAAACAACCGTGAAAGCTACACTAATGCGGTTTGTGCAGGTGGGTTATATGGCCAGGCGGACATTGTGTGGGTGGCTAATCTTTGCGATAAGTCGGCTAATTAACTAAAATCCGCTAATTAACTGTTTAATTACTGAAAATAGACATATGGTATGAATTAGAAACTTGTAGAGCATCATCGAAAACCACTAAATCAACTATTTTTGAAGAATATAACGCCGGACAGCATTTACGGCGTTCTGTAAAAACGCTCCATCTGGACGCGTTTCTAGATTTCGGTTCCTTATCGAAGCGCATCACCGCGCCCGCGGTCCTGCTCCCCAGTAGCTGAGACGCGCAACACACGTGCGCCCTAGTTCCCTCCATTCTACAAGGCAAGCGAAGGGGTGGCTTCGCGCCGCGACAACCGGGGAGCAGGACCGCGGGCGCAAAGATGCGCTCAGATAAGAAATCGAAATCTAGAAACGCGTCCAAATGAAGCGCTTTTACAGAACGCCGTAAAATGCTGCCCCGGCGTTATCCTTCTAGAAATAGTTGATTTAGTGGTTTCCGATGGTGCTCAGCAAGTTTCTAATTGGAACTATATGTCTATTTTCACTAATTAAAAAGTTAATTAACAAATTTTAATTAATTAGCCGACTTATCGCAAATATTAGCCACCCACATATGTCCGCCTGGCCATATAACCCATCTGCACAAACCGCATTAGTGTAGCTTTCATGGTTGTTTTAAACAAATGTGTAAGAATAAAAAGAAAACCACCCTGTATATATATATATATATATATATATCCAACACGGGCACTTCACACCATCGCACGTGGTCTCCGAAGAGGAAATAAACGAACATATGCAGATGAATGAACCGTAGTTGATCCAATGAATCAAAGAATCCTGGCTCCGCCGTTATTTTGGCTTTCGGCGGTTTCGAAAAAACTTTGATTCTTTGATTCATTGGATTAAGTACGGTTCATTGATCTGCATATGTTCGTTTATTTCCTCTTCGGAGATCACGTACGATGGTGTGAAGTGCCCGTGTTGTATATTCAATAACGTGGCTCTTGATTCTCGCAGATGATGATGATACCGTGTCTCTAAAAGTTCATAAACAAAGAAGAATACTACATGCACACGTGACGAGACAAGCAGTGGGAGGATTTCTGGAGAACAAACGAGCACGTACCACGTGACAGCAAGCGTCGGACCGCGTTCCACGCGACGGCGTGTGTTTCCAGAACACCTCTGATTGGATACATTTCGTTTCTTGTGCCTTAATAAGACAGATAGGAAACGCCAGAAAGCCAAGGTGGAGCGGTTGTTTTCCCTCTGCCAATGTACAGAGCGTTGTATAGTGTGGGTCCAGGACAGGACGTCCTGAAGCGAGTTAAAAGAATGTTAGTGCCTCCCGGTGTGAAAACGTTTTTCTTTAAACTGCACACTGCTACCTTACCGGTAAAGACTTTTATAGAAGAGAAGGGCATGTTCGTTCCCTGGGGTGTCGATTGTATCCTCTGTAAGAAGCCCGAGACTATAGATCATGTTTTCCTGGAGTGTTGGGACGGCATCTTTCTTTGGGACGTCCTTCAACGCACCCTAAAGAAAGATTTGCCTCTGAACTCCCATGGGATTAGGTATCTAGCGGTTGATAACGAGGGTGGCGTCCCATTTGATCTGATAATGTTACTTTGTCTGCACAGCATCTGGAGGATGAGGATGGCAGTGCGCCACGCCGACCGTGATGCACGGGAGGCACGGGAGTATTTCCGTGAGAGTGTTGTTTCATTTGTTGAAACTGTGAAGTCCCAGCAGGAAGTCCCTGAGTGGCTACCGACTATTGAAAGGTTGTTGTCAATGAGACAATTTTAAAAACACACCGCTTGCCAAATGTAGGCTAGTGTTTGCACCTCAATCTGGCTATCTGTTTGATGTTTGAATGTCACAATCCGGCAATAAAGAAAAAAAAAAAAGCCAAGGTGGAGTGGGGTAGTGTTTAGCACACACGTCCGGACATTGGGAGGCCCAGAGTTCATATCCTGGCTCTGCAGTTATTTTGACTTTCGGCGGGTTCGTAAAAACTTTGATTCTTTGAATTAAGTACGGTTCATTCATCTTCATATGTTCGTATCAACATATGAAGATGAATGAACCGTACTATATACACTATATATATATACATACAGAGTGTTTCACGAAAAGTGGACAAATTCGATATTGCGAAAACTACGCGTCGCAAAAAAAAAAGGCTCGTTTTGTTTTGATCCTAGGCCAGGGGCCCATTTAGGAAAATTATGAACGTTTGGGATAATTAAGTTGTGACTTATTTTTGCGTAATTAACCTTTTTAATATTGTGTTTAAGGGCATTGTTTCAGTTAGAAAATTGCTTAGCATAATCAAAAGACACTATATCAATAAATTGCATGCCAATTGAAGGCACGCGCGGCATTTTACGGCTTTTTGAAAAACTGCACAACTTCGGCGGGTTTTTAACATTCGGTTTTCAATCGGAGCGTTTCTCGGCCCCGACGGCACCGCGCCCTGTGGAGAAATCGTGCAACCAACCTCTGCTGCGCTGAACTCACGCAACGCAGCAGAGGATTATTACAAATAATAAATTGTTAAATGAAAATAGAATAACTTTTATTTTCCATTTAACAATTTATTTTTTGTAAGCTCTTGTGTTTAACTTTGACTTTTATCCCGTCCTTTTTCAAGTTTTTTTTTCTCCGCGTAACCAGCGTTCTTGCGCCTATCCTTGAATATTCTTGTAAACGAATGCAACTTTTTTTCGGCACTTCACTATTTTTTCTTGTGTGACTTTTTTCGCCATTAAATTAGATTTTTATTTTATCATTCTACTGCTGCTGCGTCTGCGCACCCTACTTTTGCCTATATATATATATATATATATATATATATATATATAAATATATATATATATATATATATCTTTACAGCTTTTTTTAAAAAAAAATCTGTAAAGATTAAAAAACACCCTATATATATATATATATATATATATATAGGGTGTTTTTAATCTTTACAGATTTTTTTAAAAAAAGCTGTGAAAGCTACACTTATGTGGTTTGTGCAGTGGAGTTATATGGCCAGGGGGATATAGTATATTGGGATAATCGTAACGATCAGTCGGCTAATTAAGCAAAAATTGTTAATTAATTTTTAATTAGTGAAAATAGTCATATGGTTCCAATTAGAAACTTGCTGACAGTCGTTCAAAACCCCTAAATCAGTAACTTTTGGGAAGACTTTGAGCTCGTGAGAAGCGTAGTAGTGTACTAAAGTGACCACTCGTGGAGCAGGTACAAGGCTAGGGCTCGATAAGAGACGGAAAACTCGCGCGGGCGCCTTTCCGCAACCGCTAGCCTTGTACCTGCTCAAGAGTGTTATATTTAATGCACTACTACAATTCGCACATGCTCAAAGTCTTTCTGAAAATTACTGGTTTAGTGGTTTTCGATGACGCTCAGTAAGTGTCACATTAAAACCATATACTGTAAACGACTTAATTTTCGCGAGGCCCTAATTTTCGGTAATTTCGCGAATGGCCTGCAATTCGCGCAAAATAAGTCCCGCAAACAATTTTAGTAATATGTAAACACATTGGAATCTATATTGAGATCCCACCGCAGTCACGAAAATTAGAACCCGCGAATTATTCGAAAACTTCAGCCTTGACCTAAATCGCGAAATATTGAGCCCCGCGAAGAATAAGTCGTTTACAGTTTCTTTTTCATTAATTAAAAAAAAATACAAAACTTTACTTAATCAGCAACTGATCATTACGATTATCCCTCTATTTTATGTCCCCCTGGCCGTATAACTCAACTGCACTAAAGGCACAAGTGTAGCTTTCACGACTTCTTTTGAAACAAACCGGTAAAGCTTAAGAAAAAAAACCAAACAAAACTGTATATATATTTTATATAGGATGTTCTGGAAGCACACGCCGCCGCATGGAACGTGGTACGTACTTGTTGCGCTCCAGAATTCCTCCCACTGTTTGTCTCGTCACGTGTACATGTATTATTTCTCGTCTATGAGAACTAGAAACATGACATCAAATGGCGGCAGTTTACCGCTCATTAATTCTATCTCCATGGAGGTGTAGTGGAAGAGCATTTTACCTGACTATCAAACCCTTCCCCATTGCAGGCTCCATGAAGTGGTAAATGAATGGCTTGTTGACGTTGTTGCTGCTGTTCACCAGAGCCTGGAGGTTTAAAACGCGACATTGTTTATTCGGAATAAAATATTTACGTTGCGTTTCTGAAAGTCTTGACGAAATTTATTTCAAACGCGCACAACCGTGGCATTCCGTAACATTAAGCCATCCGGAACAGCTCTTTTATATGCGGGTTATGTATAAAAATAACTGTTTCTTAACTTTTTGTGTCACGAAATTATTATTCCTGGGGGTCTATATATGTTTGACCACGGTCAAGATCCAGTTTTTCGTGGTTCTACTTTGGGAGTGTTATTCGCTTCATTTTTTTTTTTTTCAAATAAAACTTTGTGCACGTAACTATAAATGGTGTTTTCTTCACTCTATTAGGAACCGAGGTTAACTCCCCATTTAATGAGCCAAAATCCGAAAATAGTTAGTTGCAAGGTCACTTTAAGAACTACTGCTATGGTTTCAACGCTAACTGGGGTGTCCAAAATGCCCAGGCTCGATCTAAAATGGGCGGTATAAATCGGCGCTTACACTTAGCAATCTAAAAGTTTCGTCAAAAGTGTATTCCAGAGGTCAGTTTTACCATGCTAAATTACAAACCGTAGCTTCCTTTCTGTAAAAAAAACTGGGCCAAAACACTTGCCATGGTCAACGGCGACGCAGACGACTAAGTCGAGTGGCGGGGCGCGTTTTGCGCACGTATTGATAGGTGGCGTTGGGAGCAGCGTCGGAATGTGTAGCCGACAAGCGAAAGAAAGCAGACGACATGCACACGAAACTCGTCCATACCAAGAGCGCTGTTGAAGCCTTCGTTATGCAACCGCGTTTTCTTTTATTTTTGTTACTTCAAGTTTTGCTGTCAAGGTCCTCGTTTATTCTTAAACCAAAGGTACATTTCAAAAAAAATATTATACTTATTCATTTTAACAGACCACGGTTATTGCGAGCAGTCTTGATAAGGAGGTAGCGCCATCTATTAATACGTGCGCGAAACGCGCCTCCCCACTAGACTCGGTCGTCTGCGTTGCCGTCCTCCGTCGACCCTGGCAAGTTTCTTGACCCTATTTGTTACAAAAATGGCGCTACGCTTTGTAATTTTCCAAGATAAAACCGACCTGTGATTTATTTATTTATTCATTTTAATACCCTCAATGCCACACAGCGTTACAGAAGGGAGTGGGGGGAAATACAAAAGTACAAAAAAATAGAATTCAACACATATTAGTTAACATAATAGTTTTCAATGGCAGACTTGAATGCAGGAGCGTTTGTGATTGTGGCGATGGAGGTGGGCAGGTGGTTCCAGTCATTTTTAGTCCTTGGGATAAAAGAATAAAAAAAGAGTTTCGTGCGACTGAAAGGAACGTTGACTTTATGGTGATGTTCATTTCGAATGGATATATACGATGGCTCAGAAAAAAGCTCCTCACTTAGAGGACAAACGAGATAATTTTCTACGCAATGAAAGATTCGGAAGATGTAAAGTTAGTTTCATGGATAATACACTGGAAAAGCGTGAGGAATTAGACAAAATTAAACGTGCGCTACGATTTTGTACGGATTCAATTTGATTAATAAGAAATTGGTGGCCTGGGTCCCACACCGAACTCGCATACTCAAGTTTTGATCTAACTAGGGTCTTGTACAGTAGTAGTTTTAAGGATGAAGGAGCCCTTGAGAAGTTGCGACGTAAGTAACCTAGCATGCGATTAGCGTTGTTAGCAATAAAATTAATGTGAGTTTGCCAGGAGAGGTCAGATGTTATATGTACAGAGCGCGACACTGTTAGTGCGAACAAGCGATCGCCGGTTTTTCCAGTTTTTCTCTTTGAAACCAAGGGATATCGTCCAAGCTTTTATTGCTACGGAAAGAGCTCATTTAGTTCTATACTGCTAAGCGATAAATTTCCTGCTCGATAATATTATTTAGAAGTAAAATGCGAAAATGTGCCGATGTCGCGTTCGCGCTAACAGTGTCGCGATGTGTACACCTAGGTACTTGTACGATGTCACCTGTTCAAGAACAGAACCAATGTTATATTGAGGAGGGTTAGTACAGGCAGCTTTCCGTGAAATTCTCATTACCTTACATTTATTGACATTAAGGCGCATTTTCCAGACGTCACACCAGTTGGCAATTGAATTAAGGTCAGTCTAAAAAAAAAGACGTATCGGTGTCAGAATGGATTACACGATAAATGACACAATCATCTGCAAACAACCTTATGGATG
Organism: Ixodes persulcatus; assembly: GCA_013358835.2. Lineage (NCBI taxonomy): Eukaryota > Metazoa > Arthropoda > Arachnida > Ixodida > Ixodidae > Ixodes > Ixodes persulcatus. The sequence continues at coordinate 1,621,602 of JABSTQ010011430.1, read as the reverse complement.
ACTGGACATTGTTAACGAGGTCATTTATGTATATGAGGAAAAGAAGGGGGCCGAGGACGGAACCTTGCGGCACACCCGAACTAACAGGGCAGGGAAGAGAGTCTGAGTCGTTTGCAGATACAAACTGTGTTCTGTTAGAGAGAACATTTTCGATCCATGCATGAATATTAGAGTCAATGTTTAGTTGTTTTTTTTTAATTTAAGCAGAGCAGTTGGTGAGAAATTAAATCAAAGGCTTTCGAAAAATCAAGAAATATGCAGTCGATTGGAAGATTATTGTCTAGCGCAGAAAAAAGATCGTTCGTGAAACAAACCTGTAGCGTTTCACATGAGAATAATTTACGAAAACCATGTTTACGATATGTGTAAAATGAGTTGGATTCAAGAAAGTTAACGAGGTTATAATAGATGATATGCTCCAACATTTTACATGGGACACTAGTTAAAGATATAGGCCTATAATTAAGAGGAGAGTGAGCATCACCTGATTTAAACAAAGGCACCACCTTACCCACCTTCCAATCGCTGGGCAACAAACAAAGATCTAGGGACTGCGAGAAACGTTTAGATAGTATTACAGGAGAGTGCATTTCAGTGTTTTTCAAAAATTTAGAATTAATCCCGTCAGTTCCAGATGAAGAAGACACTTTCAAATTTTTTTATTAAACTAAGCACACCAAGGCAATCGATCATAACAGGATCCATAAGTGGAAAGGCTGCAAGATCACATTCAGGGCAAGAAACAGAAGACAGTGGCATAAAATACTGAGAAAACACATCATTTAGTAAAGATGAACATTCCGACCTTGGAACTGAGACTTCATTATGGTCGACTAGCGATATCACACTCTCTTTGTCCACCAATTATCATCCAAAATTTCTTAGTGTCATTTGTCAATAAGGATGGTAGGGTATCATTAAAAAAATATGTTTTTGGCTTTTTCCACTTCATTCTTAAAGAGGCTTGGAACATTCCGATACGCACACCACAAGTCAGGTTTATTTAACTGCTTTGCTTTGCGGAATAGTCGTTTCTTTTTATTTCGCAGGTGCTTTAAAGAAACAGTAAACCAAGGGGACCGGTTTTTTGTACGGGATAATTCGTACAAAAAATATGCACCTTCGACAAAAAGATTAGATTTCTACGTGCAAGCGCCGATTTTTACGCCCAATTTTACATCAACCCTGGTTCTTTCAGACACCCTCAAATACACTTTTTTTTAACTGCAATGGAAGTTTTTTTTTTTATAGTATTTGTACATCTTGCTAGTGCCTCTGTTTTGTAGCGTACACTAACTATTGATTTGCCTAGTTAATTCTCTTCTAAATATTGCCGCTTTTTACGCAACTGCTTCGTCTGGCAGGTGTTTCAAATTTACAACTGGTGTTACTGACAGAGAGAGAAAAGGGCAGGGCGTGTTTTTCAAACTCCCGGTTTTCAGCCCGCGCTCCCTGCCTCACTCCGTGATTCGGCTGCGCGCGCACACCCGAGGTCCCTGAGACGCCGATGTGTCTCGTGCACCTCGAGACACTTCGAGACACTTCCGGACACCTCGAAACACTTCGAGACACCCGAGGAGCAGAACTGAAGCTCCTCCCTGTCGTTCTCACCTTGTTAGTGACTATAAAAGTTTCAATTTTAGGCGGCTCCTTCAAGTGCCGATAGCGCTACATCAAGAATACATCTTAAATGGATTTGAAAAGTTGCGTAGTAGTGATTATATTCCTGCATTAATAGTGAATTATGATTATAATTTTGCTCTACAGCTGGTCCACAAAATATCACTGAGTGGTTAATATTTGTATTGCTCAGACATGAGCTCGACCACGACAAGTGTACTTTTGACCTGATTGCTATTAAACGTGCGCTGAATATTATTACTCACCTCAACTGCTGCCGGTGTTACCGTTACGACAATAGCCTGGGGCCCATTAAAGAAAACCACCAGGTCATCTTCTCCGTGAGTCGCCATAGACGCCTCCAGAAAATTGAAGAATCCTTAAAGCATAAGCAGGGACATCCTCTATTTAAACTATAATATTAAAACAGCGCGAAGACTGACGAAGGACGAGTGCATGCACACAGACGAAAGACTGACTTACAACTGTTATTTTATTGGAATAACATTTGTAAGTCAGTGCTCTGTTTGTGTTCATCTACTCGTCCTTCGTCCGTCTTTGTGCTGTTTTTAATTTCACAATTCAGGCTTATGTTCTCAGAAGGCAAGCAGCCTAGGTGATGTGCAACTGCAATTCACATTAAGGATAACATTCAGTATTTTATAATTTCATCCTGAGCTCAAATATGGCTCATGTCGCGTCAGCCAAGTCAGGAAAGCCTTTTTTCGAGTACAAACAGAAGGAATGGTACATCGTCGAGGGCAAGCGATCGTAAAGAAATTGTCACGATTAATTTGAAACTGTTTTGCAAATCCGCGCGCACTGGGCTTAAAGGGGCCCTGCAATCATATTTAAGCGTCTACCTTTTTTGTGGTTTCCACGTCTATTGGGGTTCGGGCAAGCCAGCGGGCACGGAGAGAGTAACTAAATATCATTCCGTCATATTCTTACCGGACGACGCCGAAACCTCCTCCACCTACGGGGGCGACCCGCGGTGCCGAAAGCTGGCGATATGTGACGTCTTTGGACCTGGGCTTACTACTGGTCAGAGCTGCTAAAATCTTCTTTTTAGTCAAAATACAAAATATAAGTGTCGCGAACCTTTTCAGTTATTTATAAAAGTAGTTTTTGTTCAGCATTGTGGATCAGAAAAGAAACAAAATGCAGTTTATAAAGTACGGAAACAAGAAATTACTCGTCGACATACCCGCCACCAAGCGGTAGAATAGGCGGCGCGTACTAGAAAGGGGTAGTGCGATCACGCACCGACCACCGGCGAGCGCAGAAAGGTACCGGATGTACGCGGCGGCGCTGCGGTCGTATACGGGCTCAAGGATCCGACCGGTTCCGAGCGTACCGAAGGCCTTTGGTACGCTCGGAGCCCCTTCTTCTGAAAATATTTACGTGAAAATTCGGGTTTCTTTTGTCGACAGCCACGGGGAACCATCGTAACTACTACATTAGTGACTTATTGTAGAACGTCAGCTTCGGATCGCGGGCCATGCGGGCGCGACCTCAGTCCACGCACAAAGTGACGGCTCCCCAAGCAAAGCAAAATCCTTGCATGAATTGCGTGCGATCTACGAAAAGTCCCTGTCAACGCTACAAGTAAGCGCGGCTGCACTAGTGAATCGTGCGACACGATAGTGAAACAATCATTAACCCGGTCCTCCGCACACCTGGTGATTCACGCTTCTGGCGTTTTTTCTTGAATTACCTCCCCGGAACCGAATAAAACTTTTTCGGGAGACGCATATTGGCCTTTCTTTTTAATACCACGCTGTGGCATTTGAGTACACAACAATACCCGGTGCCCTGCCCTTCTGAATTCGGTACATTCGTTTACGAAGCGCGAGGCCAGCACGACAAGCGCACACGCATCCCGCGTCGTCTGATCCTCGTACTGCTAACAAGTATGGGTGCGCCTCACCAGGGGAAGGAGTGGCGCTGCGTATGCGCGACGAAACTTCAGAGTCGGACAGCCCTATGCGGAGGGCAAGTCGTCTGCTTCTTACGCAGGACTTGCGGTGACGTCAGAACGACGCCGAGCTCTGATTGGTTGACTGAAACAAATAGTGGGTGGATCCCAATGCTAGATGATTTGAGGTCTACCATCTAGTTTTATTTCAATCGGCCAATAACAACTCGGCATCGTTCTGACGTAACCGCAACTCCTGCGCGAGAAGCAGACGACTTGCTCTCTGCATACTCACTGAAAGCTCATGAAACGCGATGCCCGGCTGATTCCGCTCATGCGTCTTGATTCGTAAATCAATCATCGACATTCTTATCCGCTAATTACGCAATTTCCTTAGATGCGTAGTGATAAGAAGTCGCTCGGGTCTGACCACACCCTGCGTTTTTTAAGTTGTCAATGACCATACAGTGATTTCATTTTCAGGGGTCCAAATTGCTTCGTCTGAGTGAGCTATTCGAGTGCCGTAATTTTGAACGTCGTTATCACGATACTGAATGGCGTGGGGTAGACATTGCGGCTAATCATAGATGTCTTCAGTCACGGAGAAGCCAACCAAATTTATCTCTTACGTCTCGCATTGCAAGCGCTATGATAAGATGTACTATTAAACATAAAAGGAACGGGTAGTAATTCCTAATTATAGAATTATTAAAACAAAAACGAGCATCCAACCGCGCTTACTTTGTGCAATAATGCAATCGTCCTAATGAGAGTGATCAAGAGGGGGTGTCGGGGGTTTTTGAACATTAACTAAAGAAAATCTTAATCAACCTTATGTGACGCTGAGGTTTTGCGGCCCCAGGTGACGGAAATGACAACACATGCCTCAGGAGGGAACATATCAATTATTTTGAGCACTATATGCAATTTAGGCTTGATTCAACATTTATATTGAAGGTTGTGGCTACATAGCTCCTAAGAAATTATAAGACAAAAAAAAAAAAACATGTCGGTGCTTTTACAGTGGGCATCCGAAGAAGGCAGCCTGCGCGCTGTGCCCGTTGGGTTCTCACAAGGTACAAATTACACCTAGTTTTTTTTTTAGAGATATGTTAAAGATTGCCAGCTGTATACACATATATATTGTATATATATATATATATATATATATATATCGCTTGTATCCTTAAAAACAATTTGAATGGAATTCAAATGTAGTAACTATATTCGACAAGTATGCGGCAGAAAATCATTTTGCTGCTATGTCTGAAGTTCATCGATCATATTGCTCTTTGATATCGAGTTGTATAATAGTGAAATGACAGTGAGTGCGCAGGCGAGGTTGTGATATATAATCATAATATAACACATAAGACTATCTGCCACAATGCTTAAAAAACAAGCGAGCTGATGGTGATTCATGGTAATAAAAACCCGAGACTCAGGAACACAGAAGGGGACGAACACAAACTATAATGCGAAAACGAAAAAAAAAAAATTAAGTCAAAGAAAACAAAAAACAGTAGGAGAACGTCTTCTTTTCTTACTTGACTTAAAATATTTTTAATTCTTTTCCGCACCACAGTTAGAGGTGTTACATTATGATTAGTAGAATAGCGTAAATTCAAATATAAGATTAGATTCTTCAGTTAAAATACTCCGAAAATAATTTTAAGCGCGTTAATTTACAATGCTTTGTGTATTTGCTCTTCTAGTGACCTTCCCACAAACTGTTAGAGAGAGAGAGAGAGATAAAGCAAATAAAATACATACTCGCAGCCATGCTCAAATGGGTGTCAATCCAGTAGCGAACCACGATCAGTTCCGGCACAAACCAGTATCCAGGGCACACTCTCGTCGGCCGCTTCATGTGCCGTAGGATCCAGTACATGCGTATCCAGCGAGCCAAAAGCCTCACGACAGGAAGGAGAAGCCCCAGGGAAACTGTCCCGACGACCAGCCACGTCACTACGGACGTGGCGAGGGTTGGCCGGAGGACTGTCTTAAGCGTGGCTGAGACCTTCGCAGAATCCATGTCTCGTCTTTGTTGGGTAGCTGCTAACAAAGAGGCGGAGGCGTTATCATTACAGAGTCACGTCTCTGTAACATGGACCCCGTTAATATGAATCACTCGCTGTATAGACAAGCTTTGCCGGGGACGAACTGGTTAAGTATATCCATTTTTATCTCGTTAATATGGGCAACTCACATTACGGGCGCTTTTATGGTTGAACGGAGGTGTACATATCAAAGAAAAATCACTGTGGAGCTTTCCCCTGAGTCACATGGAAATTCATTAGAAGGTTCAGTAACATTAGTGAGGTCGTTTCAGTGACTGCCAACTCCAAGGATATGACCAAAAAAACGAAGAGCGTACTTACGATAATTATCGAGGAGTTACTTGGTGAGTGCACTATCCTCAGGGTATCTCCGCTAATTTGTGCAGTGTTAACCGATCTGCACTACATTGCCTAAAAAGCATCTAATTTAGATCACAGGGAAACTAAACTGGAATTCACGAGGCACTGTCGCAACTGAAGGGCGAGAACTGCCTTGAATGTATATATACCGGTCAAACCTCCTTCAAACAAAATCTGCCCGAAGCGCCCCTCGACACCTCTGAGTTCAGAGAAGCTGTCCCTATCTCCACAGCACCACGCAGTGCGTGCGTCAGAGCAGGAGTTAAAAAAATAAAAGAAAAAGAAAAAGATCTGCGAGCAAGAAAGTTTTAAGAACATGTTGGCGAATTCGTAAAAGAGCCCCCTGTGATTATCGTCTCTGGTTGTTGTCTGGGTGAATATTTTCGCCAAGATAGCATCACTACTGCATTTCTATTTTGGTGATGCCGTGGTACCAGCTAGATGGGGATGGAAAGTGATTGCGTCACAGGATTTCCCAGTTTGTGCTGGGGTGGTATAAATAGGTGCAGTTGCATAATCTTCGTGGGAGAATGCAAATTGTATAAACATATGCAGCTCACCGAAAAAACAGGTTCATGGTCGACCAAAGATGACTCGCAAATAACAAAATTACCCCCAGGTACTTTATGTTTATCGTGATATTTTACTTTGTTTTTTGTTGCTCTAACTGATGTTCGTCAAATTTGAAAGGGCACACTTATTAATGTCTAAATTTGTGTTCTTCCATTCAATTGTTTGTTATTCTAAATTTTAGTTTATGTTTTGTAGAGCTTAGGGAAAACATTTCTACTTTCCTGACGCTTACTGCATTGACATTTGATGAAATGGTTATTGTTTCTGGCTTTCTTTCTTTTCTTGATGCGTGAAATAGTGACATGCATGTGACAGTTATGATCGTTTCTCAATGAAGCAAACTTGACATTGTGTGCAGTTATATATTATTGTATCTCCCAGGTTGTGATGTAAATAATTTGGTTTCAAACAAGCAATTTGTTTGCCACGTTAAAAGAAATACAAACAGAGGTTTAATGGCCTCCCGAAAACATATTTGTGCAACTTTGTGAAGAATCATATTTAGGTAACTGCAACCTTTAAACGAAACCTTCTGCAGTAGTGGCAAAAGAGTGTAACCATTAGTATGCAAATACAAAGCTGACAGATATCACTTACACATAATGATTGATACAATTTGTGCTATGAAATTTACTGATACTTGTGCTCGCGTTGACGAGTTCAAACTATGGTTCATCCTGGAGGTTTTTTTTTTTTTCTCAAACTGTGGATAAAATATTTCAGGTAATGGTTTCACACTTTTTTACTGCTTAGTTCTGGTTGCACTCTAAATGGTCAATCACAAATTAATATTGAAGTCTTTCTCTTAAATAATTTATATTGTTTTACCATTATAATACAGAATAACGCGCTTATTGGTAGTAATAGTACTGTTTGCATGCAACCCTATATTTGGAAACGTAATTCCATTATTTATATATAAATATGAGAGTATATTCTGACCTTTCCTTTTTCGCATAAAAACATTCCGTAGTTGAAAACAAGATAATTCACAAATCGCAAGCTCCAGACGTTATGCGACCCTAGTGACAAGCGAACGTGCAAAAATCCTTCATTCAATACAACCGTCGTTTTGTCGTTAGCAATCTTGTGCTTATCTAAAGCCACGGATACCTAAAAAAAAAGTAGCGCGTGCGAAGACTTCGGCGTTCCTCTATTTCTCCGCAGGCAATGACATTGCCAAATTTGCTCAAAAGAATGTCCAAGAGCGAATCGTGAATCAAGAAGCATAAACATAATTAGACATGCTCCATGATTTTTTTTTTTTTTTGTAGGCTGTTTGTCATGATAGACGGTGTTCGAGGCGGGGCTTAGGCCGCACGTCCGGAGGCTTCCTGGCTCGTGACGACGACCATTCCCCGAAGTGAAGAACCCAGGGGTCCAGTGGAGGTGGGAGAATTGGTAACGTAACGAACGGTTTAATTACATGGTAGCGATGCAGTCGTCAAATCCAAGAGAACAAATGGAGCCCTCACGCCCCGCCTTATATAGGGGTCCGTTTTCTCCCTCTCTCTCCGCCAGGGCAGCAGGTGCCACCGCCACGTGCTTTGCAGCTGGGTCCGCCGCGTCGTAGTCAGAAATGAGTCATAGCCAAGGTTCTCCGCAGTTAGGCCAGGCCTCTCTCCCCTTCCGGAGCGCACGAACCCACACGCACACACACACACGTCCCGTTGACGTCACGGACGCGTTGAGACACGTTTTGGGCAGCCTTCGACAGGTGGGCGTCAGCCCTGAACACGTCGGGACTCGTTTCGGGACTCGTTTGCGCAGCGTTGAAACTCGGAAGAAGGTTGCCGAAGGTTCCATTCTTAACAGCCCCTCCGGGGCCAGGGAAACCTCGAATGGCCGGTGGTACAATCGCTGGCCTGAAGAGGTGGGCTTGGAGTAGGCCTTGAGAAGACGCTGCAAGCACCAAACAAACTCCCAAACCTCTCACAACGGAGGCATCAGCGGAAACGTCCCCCACAACACCACGCCACACCGCAGTCAAACGCCAGGAATTCGCCAAAGACCCGCCAGACTGGATTACGGATTACCAAAATTTGGTACAATTCCGGGTATCGAGACCACCTGTCGCCAAAAAAACTCATTTTTCCAACGAGGTCACTAAGAACAAAAGACAAAAGACAAAAACTTTTCGCAATTTGTGAGGTCCTTATGGGGTTTCAACGAAGTGCCCCCACTTAGATCCTCATTCCCGTGGATGACGAAGACCTCCGAGATCATCCCTACTAATTTTCGTGATGTCAGAAAAATCTGCTCAATCCATCGGCATTGCCGTTAAATTTGCCTTTTCTTTTTCTTACGCTGAAGTCACAGTGATCGATTTTCACGTGATTTCTAGACGTGAAAATGCGGTCCTTATAGCGCCGATAAATCAATCCGCCTTTTTCATGCCCCGTCACATTGGTCCTAGCAATCTCCTGAGCTGTACCGCGAAACCCTGACACACTAGGGTCGCTCTTCTGCTCGACTGTCAAAGACACTTTGTCTACTCGTAGCAGAGGACCAAAGTTACGCGACGCCGGAGCTACGAGAGATCCTTTAATGATCCCGTCTTCCTCCGCCTTTTCCGCGGGCTCGTTGGGACGGCGTACGCTTTCTAGCGCTGCGAGGTCAGGCTGTTCTACAACCTGGTCCCTCTCATCCCAGTTTTCTGCCTCCAACTCTGGGAGTGCTTGCTCCCCGTCAGCTGCCTCTGGCTCTGGATCCCTCGTCAACAAAGGGGCGACCTGACGCGATTTGTACCTCGTCAACGCTTGAACCAGTCCTTCTCCCAATTGTTGACCCCTTTCGCGCAGCAAGAAATCTGACCGGTTAGAGAACAAATAAGGATACTCCAACGGGACTGTTTGCGAGACAGCCGCCTCTGTCACTAGCTCTCCGAACGGGCCAGTTATCCTTACTGTCGCCATAGGCAGACAGACACTGTGCTTTTCGAGCAGCTGCTTGATCCAAACTACCTTTCCAGTAAATTCGGAGGTCGTTACATACGACGGATGAACAACGTCCATCGTCGCTGCACTGTCCCGAAGCACCCTGCACGGCTTCCCGTTTACCTGGAGCTCGTGAAGATAGGGACGAAGAAGCTTCAGGTCCTCGTCACTACCGTTCACGTACGAGAACACCACCCGCGGTTTCTTACATCTGGCCGCTGTGTGTCCCGGCTCCTGACAGTTGTAGCACAGGAACGGCTTCCTTGCCTCGAACTGCCCTGTTGGGCTTTTCCGCGCCTCGTCTCCGTTCGAGTGTTCTGCGCTCTTGTCTGGGACCTTTTGTCCTGCTTCGGGCTTCTCGGGCCCGTTTTCTCGCGAGTCATTTCCCTGTCGGAAGGTCTTGCGCTGATCGCTTCGGCCGGATTCGCTTTCCTCACCGCTCAGCTTTCTACGCGTTGCGTACTCTTCGGCTAGCTCAGCGGCCCTTTCGACAGAGTCGACTCCCACCCTATCCTGCACCCAGAGCTTGACTGACTGCGGAATGCTACGAAAGAACTGTTCGAGGCACACACACTCGACTACCTTGTCTCGGCTTTCGTACACTTCCTCGCTCTTCAACCATTCTATCAGGTTGGTTTTAAGCCCGTACGCGAATTCCGAGTAGCCCTCGCTGCTCTTTTTGGATGCGTTTCTAAACCTTTGACGGAACGCCTCGGCAGAAAGGCGGTACCGCTTCAAAAGGCTGGACTTCACCTTGTCGTAGTCGTCCGCGTCTCCAGCACTAAGGCGCGCGACAACCTCTGCAGCCTCACAGGGCAACAGAGTCAAAAGCCGTTGCGGCCACGTTTCTGGGGCGAAGCTCAACTTCTCACATGTCCTCTCAAAGTTAACTAAGAATAGGCCCACGTCTTCCCCAACTTTAAACGGCTGCATGAGCTTCTTCATTTGATACGACTCGGTCTCACTTGCTCGTACCGGAGCCCCAACTCTACTGTTCTGCGAGTTTAATCGCTGTTGTTCAATTTCGAGCTCTAGCCTTTTCAGCGCTCGCTCCTCTGTCGCCGCAGCCCGCTCTTGTTCTCGTTCCTCTTTCGCTGCAGTCTGTGCTCGTTCCTCTCTAGCTGCAGCTTGCTCTCGTTCCTCTCTCGCTGCAGCCTGCTCCTCTTTCGCTGCAGCCTGTTCTCGTCCCTCTCTTGCTGCAGCTTCACTCTTAGCGTTCTGAAGCAGTTCCCACGCAATTTTAATTTCCTCTGCTTCCGCGCTCTCTGAAATCGCTTTACTGATCTCAGATTTCTTCATCTTTTGCTCCACCTCCACACCCAATTCTTCACATAAACAGAATAAATCTGTTCTCAGTAACCTCATTAGATCCATGATCGCTGCTCTTTAGCTTTGGCTTTGCTATAAAACTTGTCGCGAGGTTGTACCAAAACCCTAGCGCACGAGTCAAACACTAAGGATTCCCAGCAGTTCAAAATTAATTACCCATAATCTGAAGCCTGGCGAATCTCAAAGCAAAGTCCAAACGCTCACCCGCAGATGAAGCACGATGTCGCATGGTCCGATCCCAACCGCTGCCAACCAGTTGTTCGAGGCGGGGCTTAGGCCGCACGTCCGGAGGCTTCCTGGCTCGTGACGACGACCATTCCCCGAAGTGAAGAACCCAGGGGTCCAGTGGAGGTGGGAGAATTGGTAACGTAACGAACGGTTTAATTACATGGTAGCGATACAGTCGTCAAATCCAAGAGAACAAATGGAGCCCTCACGCCCCGCCTTATATAGGGGTCCGTTTTCTCCCTCTCTCTCCGCCAGGGCAGCAGGTGCGACCGCCACGTGCTTTGCAGCTGGGTCCGCCGCGTCGTAGTCAGAAATGAGTCATAGCCAAGGTTCTCCGCAGTTAGGCCAGGCCTCTCTCCCCTTCCGGAGCGCACAAACCCACACGCACACACACACACGTCCCGTTGACGTCACGGACGCGTTGAGACACGTTTTGGGCAGCCTTCGACAGGTGGGCGTCAGTCCTGAACACGTCGGGACTCGTTTCGGGACTCGTTTCCGCAGCGTTGAAACTCGGAAGAAGGTTGCCGAAGGTTCCATTCTTGACAACGGCTTTGTTCCGAAGACTTGAAAGTTACAACCAAACTTCTGAATTACGAAGTCGTGGTGATTTGCCAGGTTTATTTATGGAAACTTACGACGGCTAAGCGTTAACTATAGTTAGCGACAGCACAAGAAACGCAGCGCGTTCCCTATTCTTTCCATATTTCTCGCCTTGTGGTTCGTTCTTCGGCATCCTTATGCGGACAGCAACTTCGTCTGCTATGTTATGTCAGCATGGCGAGCTCTTATCGGCTGATTGAAAAGAATAGTGGGTAGACCTCAAGACATCTAGCATTGAGGACTACCCGCTATCCTTTCAATCAAAGCCAATCAGAGCTCGACGTCGTTCTGACGTCACCAGAGCCCCTGCGCAAAAAGCAGACGGCTTGCTCTCCGCCTTGGGTACTATTCTAATCTCCTCGACTATGAAGCAATAATCAAAGTCCAGATTCACAAAGAGCTTGTAATGCAACGACAACTTAGCTGAGAAGTTCGTAAGTTAAGCACATCGTAAGAAGTGGACAAATCGGTATTCACGAACGCGTCCTTCAGTGAGATGAGGAGGAAAGCGACGATCTCGTACGCGAGAGCCTGCTGTTGCCATGGCGACAGCGTCTGCGGCAACACGAACAGCCAATCTGAGAGCTCAGCATGGTTCGGAGCACGTGGATTTTAAATAACAAAAAACGGAGGCTGCCGTTCCGCCAACGCTTGTCTGGGGATAGTTTCCGTGCAGTGAACTGTCGACGCTATTACTATTTATAAGGGCCAGAATGCCGGGGCAGGGCTAATCGCCTTAATCGACTGGTACGAACTCGATCACTACGAAGTCAACACAACTATCATCGTTGCTAAAAGGAGCCGGGCCGTCTACCTTTAGCGCTAAAATGCTTTTGCGTGGTCTGAAATTAACCGTTTCAGTATAATTCTGATATGTATCGGCACCTCTGAAGGGCAGCCGAAGGTCGATTGATGCTCTCGTATGTTGTCTGGATTTGCGGGGACTCGTTACTACCAGGGCTTCTGGGGGTATTGCCAGCAGCAGTTTGCCAGCAGTTATTCATGTCTTGTTGAGCCCTACTCATGAAAAGCAGTATTATCACGCTGTGCAGTCAGTTATTTCATGTCTTTTTTGTTTGTTAATTTATTGCAAGACATAATAGAAGTCGAGTGCGTTTGTGTACACACAATTAAAATATTTCAAGCGTTTTACTTTTGTTGACTATTTTGTGATGCGTTGAAACACTTTTTGAAAGTTGTGAACCGTCCCCCAGCCTTGGCTGCGCTCGGACGTAAGCTGAAACGGTCTGAGCGGATAGAGTGTACACGAGATAAATATACATATACAAAAAAGTGCCACGAGCCTTATCTAAAGGAACAGGTCCAGGTGCAATCACATGCTCGCAAGCCGCGCCAGCCAGAGCTCATATAAATAAGCTACGCTTCAGAGTAAGGACACCTCAGACTTCTTGATGCTCAAAATCAATAATTATAATGTGACATCCGAGACTTTGGTGCGGAAAAATTAAGAAACTTTCATGTCGAAGGCAGACAACTGTAGGGGAACGTCTCAAACACAGGTAATTTCGTTTATTTTTCTCGTTCCTTTTATTCCCCTGATGCTGACGTCACCGACCTCTTCACGGATACACTCTTTATAGATACAACAATCGAATTACCTCTTAATAGCTAGACCTTGATACTGGTAGACACACTCATCTAAGCTGTGCAACCCTTTCTCGCAATGGCTATGACATTGAAACAATTTTTCTACAATGAATAACGAAATGCTCTAAAAAAAAACATTTGGAGAAAAGACGACAATACCGGAATACGCCGACTAGAAAACCCCTTATAGTTAGTTTCAAGTTGAGTGTTCAGGGAAAGCTCCTCCCACGTCTTTCCACTTTAGCAGAGCGAAAGTTGGAGAGGAGGTGGCCTCCTCTTCGGTGTTCGCTCTGCTTAAGTTGAAAGAGGTGGGAGGAGCTTCCCCTCATCCCTTTACCTGTGACCGACTATAGCTGACCTATATAAAATAACAGCTGCTACCCCGACAGACCTTGTACACTAAATGAAGAAAAATAAAACGACCCCTCTCCCCTAGAAAAAAAAACAAAAAAAAAAACATCACGATGCAATTTGAGCGAAACTACGAGACAAGATGCAGCATTGCTGCCTCTTGGCTTCACTGATGATGTCACCCATATGGAAGACGAAACGCCTGATTAAATTGTTATTTGTGTTATGTCAAGTCGGTGTAATTTGTATCATCATTTTATTAAGCTGTTCTGCAATCGGTGACCAAAAATGCTCTTGACATCGATCACCCTCTTTACGCAGGTACTTGCGGGTCGGGCAGGATCGTCATTTCCACCTATTCCAATGTGGCTGGGAACCCAGCAGAACGCAATAGTTTTTAACGCGTTGATTACTTTCTATTTGAGTTGGGTATCGAAAGGGTTATTTCATGTTTTTTTTTTTTTTTTTAAATGGACAAAAGGGGGAAAGTAATGCGAGGTAACAGAAGGAATTAACGCGTTGTACCTGACTTTTGTAGGTTCATAGATTTACCAGTGAAAGACAATTTAAACATTCAGAGCTTCCTCGATCATCCGCACCGGTGTGCACCGGGGCGCTGAGTTGCGCTTTGTCGTCTTCGATCAAGTGCACCGGTGCGCATCGGACTTACTCGATCAACGGAGCGCACCCTCTCGGTGCGGCTTTTCGTTGCCCCAAAGCGCACCAAAAAAAATCGACAGTGCACCGGGGTGCAGCCCCATCAGACATTGCGGCCAGGACCGGGAATCGAGGAGGTGGCGGGAATAGCAGATGGCGACCTTGTGAAAACGAACAAGCCTCACAGCGGCACTCTATGAACTTCCCAGCCCTTCTGACAGCAAAGACGACGAGCCTTCTTACCATCTCTGCGATTACCTGTGATTGCTGCGGTGGCAAAGAGCGCCCAAAAGTTACGAACTTCGTGAAAAGCATTGTGAGGCATTACGATAACACCGAGGTATGGCCATTGTCTGGTGGTGCTCTTACCAACCATAATGAGCAAAATATACCTGTGGAATTGTGACCCGCTTCGTGACCCCATCGACCATCACGTCCACAATGTCCATTTATGTGGCACTGCTAAATCCACGAGTAAAAAGCCGGGAAAATTTGACAGCAGACGGGCGCTGCGTGCGGACGAGATTTTGTTGAAAAGACACCGCTGAGCCTAATGTGCATTGTACCTACTCCCTTAAAAATGGCTGAGCGTCTACTTACCCGCAAAACACTCGGAGAGCCATTCTCTGCGATCTACGAAATCAGCTCAGCAATTGATGAGGTGGAACATCTGTTTCGACTTCAAAATTAAGTGTGCGCTGTGGTATCACGCAATGCAAGCATGACGCTTTGCATTGCGCAATGCACAGCTCAGACTTCATTTTTAGGTCTAAACGGATGTTCCGCCTCACCATTCGCTGAGATGATTTCGTAGATCGCAGAGATTGGATCTTTGAGTGTTTTGCGGGTAAGTAGACGCGGAGGCATTTTTTAGAGTGTAAGTTTAGCGATGGAACGGATGCAGTTACTTTGAAATACTAATACCTGAAAATATTCAAACATAATTATCACTGTGAGTAAGACTATTCAAATACAAAATTGCTTCAGTGGATATTCGCTGATTCCTAAAAAGCCCTTAAGAAAAAAAAATGTGCGTGCTTTCCTGATTGTATCATTTTTAAATCACTTTTACATCAGTTGTCTTAGGTAGCTAGCAGCAATCTGTTGCAAGAGGGCAGCATAGCACTCTTAAATAATCGTTTACAGTAAATGGATGGAAACAGTTTCCTGAAGATACAGTATGTACCTGGCGGCAGTAGTCTCTCATTATCTGCGAAATATTGTGGTAATTCTTGCCGACGTTGCAAATCCACGAAAGAAATCCTCGCGGAATCTGAGAAATGAAACGCATTGACACGTGGTCATTTCTAACAATATCCGTAGGTATCGTTATTTTATAATCATTACGAGTTACGGTCAAACTGACATATTCGTTCTTGTTGTTGTTTTTTTGTGTTTTTTTTTCGGAGCAGGGATAGCTACAGTGGCAACCGTTCTTCATGGTGTAGCCAAGCAAATTATTTGCTAGCATTTTTGTTTTTGCTAGCATAGGCAACCGGCAATACAGTTTGGCACTACATGTTGCGCCATCTAGCGGCTGAAAAATAAAGAAACTGGGTAGGCCAGGACGATGCGGGTCGCGGGGGCTGCGGGTGGGTGCATTCGAAAACCATGTGCTAACATGGCATTTCGGATCGGCGTGAGCTTTTTTTTGGAACCGATTTTCGTAAAAGTAAGTCCCAACTTCACGTCTCTATGACCTCACCGGGTTCCTGTGACGTCTCGCCTACTCCTAGAGTTCCCAAAAAAATAAACGTTGCTACTGCTGCGTGAAAGACGGCCACAGTCGCAAAGGTGACTCAAGCGTCAAACTTTACCTCTTCGCTTCGAGATCTTGGGAAGCGACACGGTGACAGAAGTGGATTCCTGCAGTGCGACACATCAAGTAAGTGAATTTTACAGAAACTGCTGGGGAAGTGAACGAAAATATATGTGCAGGCTTGGAAAGTGGTCTGACAAACTCGTTTTGCAGACTACTTGGCAAAATAACATATTTATACAAGTTGTATTACGAGTCACTTTCAAGCCGATTGTTGCTATAAATCTTTGACGTTGAGAATTGGGCGATCAGGTCTTCTAGCGAAAGGCCCGTCGGCCCGTTGCGGCAGTCCTAATGTCGTTTGGCACGCGCGGTCGCAACCAAAACCTTCCAAACTTGCAAGTTTTCAAATAGTAGTGGATGTTCGTAGAACAGAGTTTTGTTTGTTTCAGCAACCAAATTTAATGCTGAGCCTGGTAACAAATAATGGCGTGCAGAAAGCAGGATGCTAAAGTTTTTCTTTGGAAAAAGCTCGTGCGAAGCGTAAATATCCTTCTTACACGTACACTTTGTCGCCTGTCGCCTTTTTACACCAGGCTTTGCAATGTGCGTACGGTTCTCTAGCATGCAGAGTTTGGTTCTAATTACCCAAATTTTATTCTAGTGTGTACGTGTGGGCGTCGGGAGGAGAGGACGGCCGAGCGAGGCGCGAGCGGGGGCCAGCCGGCGAGGAAAGAGGAAGAGCGTGTTGCACGAGGCCGGGGCCGGGCTGGAACGATAGAGCCGTTCTGTCTGCTCTGGCCCATGGCAATCCCCGGGAGCATTCCACCAGCGAGGTTCGGATCAGGACTGGCGGAAACGGCGAGCCCTGGCCATACCGGCCTGGGATATGACGATCCCGGAGTGACTCCGCAGCGAGACCCTGGCTGTGATAGCTTGGAACAGCGAGCCTACACAGCGCTGGCGTATGGGAAGGACGATCCGCAGGTCTGGACACGGACTCCGACTGCGAGCTCAAAATGACGGGCGACAACTAGGGTCGGCGGGTGTGGACTGCCGGCTCTCGAAGACGGGCAACCGGGTAGTACAGTAAACCGATTCGTTGCCTTCTCGTTGTGTTACTTCCTGGGAGACGAGCGAAGCACATACCGATCGGGCGGCGATTATTATAGAGCGACCCCACAAGTGATGAAGACAACTTAAACTGGTGTCCAAGTGACAACTCTAGAATATGCTCGAAACACTTCGACCTATCAAGGCTCCGGTGGTCTTAAAAAACCCGCATGAAAGAACCAAGGACACGGCGCGCACGTACACACGAGGACTGCTGAAATCGGGGTCTCCACCGCTCGCCACGGCCCGACGGGCAGACTGGCCGCCCTATTAAAACACACGCCTCCGCTCGTGGCGCTGAATGCCGAACTCTTGTGGCACCGCCTGGCCATTGACGGCTGGCCATAGTGAATATTTCGTTGATACGTTTCTGGGTATTGAACGCCGACCGTATAAGGAGAAGACGGAAAAAAGCAGCAAATCCTTTATTATTGTCTACCATATTTATACGCGTATAATCTGCACAAGCCGCGAATACTATATGAATATCTAGTGGACACTACAATTGACCCATGTAATAATCTACAGGGACTTCAGAAAATTTGTTGGTAAGAATATAAGCCCATCATCAGACATCCGCAGGTGTCTTATTTATTATAATGTAAACATGTCGGAAGGCACCTAAATCTGATCAACTAGTAAAAAATTGAAGAGGTTTACAAATCTCAGTAACGCGAAAATAGAGCGTAGCTCTTGAGGAGGAGGAGGGGAGAATACGGAGGGGAGAGAATGCCCCTCCTCCTCCGTACCCTCTTCTCCTCCCGTCGTCCTCTGCTCCTCGTCCTCCCCTTCTTTCTTCCTCCTCCCCCTTCGTACCCTCTAATCCTCCCATCCTCCTCCCGTCCTCCTCTGCTCCTCGTCCTCCCCTTTTCTTTTCCTCCTCTTCCTCTCCCATCCTCATCCCCCTTCCCTGCTGTTACTCCTCCTCCCCCTTCCCTTTCCATCCTCTCCCCTGTCCTTCTCCTTTCTTTCCCCTCCCTCTTCCTTCCTCCTCCTCCTTCTCTCCCATTTTCCTCCTCTCCTCTTTCTCCTTTCCTTACCCTTCTCCGTCTCTCTCCTCCTCCTCCGCACGTGAGGTCAATTTTCCCGCTAAATCTAGCGGAAAAACTGATTTTGTTTATAGGTGACGTCACACCAAGTCATGTGACGTCGTTATCCCGATAAATTTGGCGAGGAAACTGAATTGGTGCTTAACTGAATTGGTGCTTAGGTCACGTGACGTCAATTTTCCCGCTAAATTTAGTGGGGAACTGAATTGCTGTTGAGGTCACGTGACTTCAATTTTCCTGCTAGATCTAGCGGAGAAACTGAATTTGTTCATAGGTGACGTGCCACCAAGTCATGTTCACTAAGTCATGTGACGTCATTTTCCCCGCTAAATTTAGCGAGGAAAATAAAGTGGTGTTGAGGTCACGGGACGTCAATTTTCCTGCTAAATTTAGCGGGGAATGCAATTGCTGTTGATGTCACGTGACGTCAATTTTCCTGAGCGGAGAAACTGAATTTGATCACAGGTGTCGTGACACCAAGTCATGTGACGTCATTTTCCCCTCTAAATTTAGCGGAGAATTGATTTCGTGTTGAGGTCACGTGACGTCAATTTTCCCGCTAAATTTAGCGTGATTACTCCGTTGCTGACGGCGACGCCGACGCCGCAAAACCCGGAAACGGGCGCCTAAGAGCTGCGCTCTAAAACAAGGCATGCACCTCATTATGCACATTGATGTTTATGCAGTGAATTCAAAGTTTAAAAAAATATGGAGAAGATGCTGCAGCTACTTACATTTGCATTCGTTGTATGTGCCCTTTCTTTTCAAACTACTTGCTTCTATGTCAGAGATTCCAAACACCGTTTCTGATTAACAAGAAAACAACTTTGTTAAATATCCAATGTCCTCATCACATATTCATTGGCTCACATAGCGTATCGTTACTGGAATATATATCTTAGAGACAACAAAATTATTTCTTATAAAATGTGCAAAACACAACTAAACACTCTTTAATCAAAATGCAATGCATAATTATTCTTAAAGAACATCTGAACGGAACTCGAATATCCACTTTTCAAAGAAAATATTACTCACCACGTCATGGTGGCCTATTTCTCGATAATCTAAATGAAATATGACATAAAGGCAATCTCTGTCAGTACGAATTCGTTAATGTCATAATGCAGTCATGTCTCGTTAATATCGACACCGTTAATAAGGACACCCCGCTATATGGACACCACTTTCGGGGACAAACTGGGAAAATACATGCATTTTGTCTCGTCATTATGGACAACCCATGTTTTTACTTGAACGGAGGTGTCCATATTAACGAGACATCACTGTATCACATAGTGAAAAAAATACAAAGTGCTTCGTTTCCTTGGTGACTCTGAGAATAAACAGTGCCCCTCATGCAACCAATCACTCCGCGCCCCGGGTGGTTCGTAGTTCTCGTTCTAGTAATTATGGCCTTCAAATCATAAATTAACTCTCCTAATGCTACTTAATAATTTGATCTTCTCCAACATGAATATAAAAATATTTTCTTCAAAAATAATTGATATTTTATTTTTGTGTCACCAATGATATTTATAGAAGAGGTTGTTCACTTCTTTGATTTACTGTCCTGCTATTGTCCGATGTATAAATTTTTGTGTTCGCTCAAAATCGGACGTTTTGATACTTTGTATATGTATTGTCGCTATAGCTGGAACCATTGGATTTCTCAGTACCTCGCAAACTGTTCCTACAGTTTTTCGTCAAGTCTCCACCGTTTCGTTACTGGCAGAAAAAAAAATTATTATTAGTATATTGCTCTTCTAGGAATTATTCACGCATTTTATGGCTCAAACTAAAGTCACTAAAATAAAAAAAATGTGTTTAATGAAAGGGTTAACCGAACTGAACTATGCTAGGTTGCTACTTCGTGCCAGAAGAAAAAGAGTGATAACGAGCGAGCAGAGATGTATAGAAAGGGAATAAAAGTCAAAATTAAAGACAGCCAATTTAATAAATATATCAAATGAAACAAGTCTCACTCATAGAAGTGTAATAGAAATATAGTGAAAACAAAATGCGACTTAAAATGAAACAAAGAAGACAGTGGACTCTTCGTCGAACAACGAAAATCAAGCAGAAAATGTGCCCTTCAGCACGCAGCCACCCAATATCTACCATGCTTCACGCTACCGACTTTGTGATGCGGAAACATGGATGATGTGAAACTTCAGGTGGCCGCAATTGCAATGCACCGACGAAGCGGCAATGCGCGATCCACCGAATTGGCATAGATATAAGTAGCTATAACCTAGAGGGCATATGAAAAGAGTATTGCATAATCTTCTCAGAGGATGAAACAGGGGAGCCCAAACTCGTGCTACTATTGAATTTCATGATACATACTATAGTGATGAGTTTGGGTTTGAGGCCTTTGACTTGAGAAGAGCAAGTAAGATATCGCTCGGTCGCTATTTATAAAAAAGTGTATTTAGCAAAAGTAAGGAATCAAAATAGCTATGATGTCGATAGGCGATATTGTTCGTAATTATTTTTTTAATAAATGAGCTAGCAACATATTCCTGTAAAATATCCTTCCAAAAATTGCGAAAAAGCATCTCACCCATCAGAACACCAAATGTCGAGGCTCTCACCGGGGCCTTAATATTGAAGTACCCGGACACCGAATCATTAATGACATCAAGTTTCCTTGCGAAATTTTCCAGTCTTCGACTCATAATGGGAACATAAGAGTCCAGGTTCCGAGCATGGAAGGCTGGGTTGGTCGTTTTTGTTCTTTGTTTCCACACATTCTTTTCGCTGGAGTCAAAATATAAGAGCAGCAATATGCGCATATCTTTCCTTAAAGTTTAATGGTTACAAAAATCACTTGCCTGAATTTTCTTACTCTCGATGGCACATGAATTACTGTGGTTAGCCATGACCAGGCAACCCGTACTTGAAGACTTGAGTTAGCTTACGAATACTCCCGCGGAGAAAAGAAGCTGCATTATGCCACGGTATTTAAGAAAACGCACAACTCTCGTTGCACGTATGGTCCGCACGACGAGCTAAGAACATCTTGTAAACAAACTTTAAGCGAAAAATAGGGACTCTAACCAAAAGTTTAATGAATAGTAACACCACGTTTCGAGACAAGTTCGGCCCCTTGTTCACGGGTGATTTAGCCAAACATAGCTTAACACACGCTATGCATTTTGAGTATCCTGATTTAATTCCTACAATTAAGATGTGCTTTTTTTCACATAGAAATCTGCTGTTCCTGTCGAACTTCTTAAGCGCCGTTCAGGCATATGCAACCGAGTAAGACCGAGAGAGACCAGACCGGTTTTTAAGCCTCTTGCGACTTCTTAGGACCACCTCCGCTGCAGCGCATCCGGTCCTAAGACGTCGCAAGAGGCTTAAAAACCGGTCTGGTCTCTCTCGGTCTTAGTCGGTCGCAAGAGTGTGATTCTATCTTCTATCTTTCAAGCTATGATATATATATATATATATATATATAACGAAGAGGGGAGAAGGTGATTATTGAATTTATTGCGTTAAAGTTAGGGAAAGGGAAAGGGAAAGAGAGCTGGCGAAAAATTGGGCCAGGAGCGGGGATTGAGCCCGCAACCTTCGCCTGTCCGGGGCGACGCCTTAACCGATTAGACCATCCCGGCCACTGGTTTCGGCGGACTCAATTTTTGACCAGCTCTCTGTGTACTACTGTTAGTATCGAATTCGCTTAGCGTGGGCCTTAAATCAGCAACGGTTGTCGTCTCCCCAGTTAATTCGATATATATATATATATATATATATTGTGAGATTCTGAAAGTCTTGATGAAATTCAAACCACACGCGCAGTACTGTGGCGTTCAGTAAAAATAAGCCACCCTGAGCCGTTCGTTTCAGCCGGGTGTTTCAGGGATGCTTTAAGAAATCCTTATACATAAGGTGGTTGAAGAAAAAAGAGAATCTTTCCGGGAACAAATTGCAAACCAAGATGTACGTAAATGATTCAGAAAAAGAACATGCTTATAAGCTTAATAATTAACTAAATATACTAATGAGCGTTTTAATATGGGAAGATCAACGTAGAGTTTTCAATAAGAACCTCCTGAGCATCATCGAAAACCACTAAAAAACGCATCCTTAAAAAATAAATAAATAAATATTATATATATATATATATATATATATATATATATATATATATATATATATATATATATATAGAGAGAGAGAGAGAGAGAGAGAGAGAGAGAGAGAGAGAGATAGAGATAAGGCAAATCCAGCCTTTTGCGCCGTCCCGAAGGAAAATACGCTAAATTTTGGTCGCGTTACTAGGTTTAGGTTTCCTATTGGAGCTCATATTTGCACCAGCGGTCCTGCCCCCCTTTGGGAGAGGGGGGGGGGGGGGCGGGGGGGGGGGGGGGGGTACAAAACAGGTGCCTTAAAGATGCGCTCCAACAGATAACTGAAACCTACACTCTAAGAAATGCGTGCGCGTCTACTTACCCGCAAAACTCTCAAAGAGTCAATCACTGCGATCTACGAAATCAGCTCAGCCATTGATGAGGCGGAACATTCGTTTAGACCTGAAGATGAAGTCTGCGCTGTGGCATTACGGAATGCAAGGATGACGCTTTGCATTGCGTAATGCCGCAGCGCAGACTTCAGTTTTAGGTCTAAACGGATGTTTCGCCTCATCATTCACCGAGCAGATTTCGTAAAACGCAGAGATTGGCTCTTTGGGTGTTTTACGGGTCAGTAGACGCGCAGGCATTTCTTAGTATAATATTAAGTGCCTCATAAAATTCGGTTTTCACGTGCTTTTTTTGTCTTTGTCTTTTTGCTGGATGTCCGAATGTCTGTTTCTCTATTCAATAGTTTTGCACTCTAGCTTTTTGTGTTTTGATGAATTTATAACGAACCATTGAAATCTCTGGAATATTTTCATATCTTATGAAATTGAAAGCAGTTCACTCGGCGCAAGATACTTGCGCCTAATCCTAGTTATCTCTTGGTCAAGCAAACTTGACATTTGAAGTTTTATATTTTTATATCTGCTGGGTCTTACTTACAATAATTTGGTTACACATATCTGAGCAACCATTTTAACATTTTTGACGAAACAAAAACCTTAAACGTCTCTTTGGAAACTCTTTGTACAACTTTGCGCACATTCATATTTAGGTCAATGACACCTTGAAGAGAAACCTCGCATATAGTAGTGGCTACAGGGTGTATTTAAGAGCATAAAACAACAAAGTTAACAGGTGTACTATCCGGTTCGTTAACACAATTAGTTTTATAACGCTTCTCAACACTTTTGCACGCGTTCGGAAGTTCGAACTGCTATTCATACCGGACTTCCTTTTTCAAAACTCCGGGTAATAATATAGTCCAGGCAATGATTATACAAACTTCGTTTGTCATACCCTAAAATCGAAAACATAATATCATTGGTAACTTTCTCTCAAAGAATGGTCATTGTTTTATAGCTAAAAGAAAACGACAATCATTATATCTTCACAATTATTGCTTCGTGGTTTCTTCATCGGTATTCTTATTGCCGTCGGTGACGATATAGCACTGTTTGCTTTTAACCACATCGTCAGAAACGGCATTCTATATTTCTTGGGTAAGAATTAGCGATGTTTTTTTTTTTTCTACCTTTTTTTGTGTAATAAAGATTCCGTATAGCAGAGAACAGGATAATTCACAAATCGTAACCGCTAAACGTAATGTAAACCTACTGACAAGAAAACGAACTAGTGAAGCGGCCTCGTCTACGAGGACTGTCTCTTTGTCGTTAGCAATCGTGGCTGCTTATCAATATAGTGCACGAACACCTTAATAAACGTAAATTGTTTTGAGTCCTCGGCGGGTTTTTTTTTTTTTTTTATTGCTCCGCACGCAGTGATTTTGCGACACACCTGCCGATGAGAACACCGAAGGAAGAATCGCGAAGCAAGAATCATAAACATACAAAATCACGCCCCGCAATTTTTTTTTTTTTTTTCCTTGAGCTGTTCGGTAATATTAGGGGTCTTGCTCCGAGTACCGCAAGATTAGGACACTTTTTTTCTTGGATGGCTGAGTTGTGGCAAGTTGCCACGTTGAGACGTGATTACTTGCCACAGCCATGCGTTGACTAAAGTCACGACAACTTCAGAAATGCGGGGCGTGGTTTACTATTCTAACGCTTCTCGCTTTCTGATTCGTTCATCGACGGTCTTGTTGGTTAATGCCGCAATTCAATTCGCTTGAAAACGGTATTAATTAAGATAATTGGAACTCGCGACACCCTGCCTTTCTTAAGCTATCGTGGATTATGGTTAGTGACAGCTCGAGAAACGAAGGGTGTTGCCTATGCGGAGTGCAAGTTCGTCTGCTTCTTTTGCAGGGGTTGTGGTGACGTCGGACTACCGACCTCTTGCTGGTTCTAAGTGAAGGATAGTGGGTAGACCTCAAGGCAGCTTGCTTTGAGGTCTACCCACTATCCTTCGATCTGAGCCAATCAGAGCTCGGCGTCTTTCTGACGTCACCGCAACTCCTGCGCAAGAAGCAGACGACTTTCTCTCTGTCTTGCGTTCGCGCTTCTCGCAGGTTCCATCTTCGGCGTTTTTATTAGATAATACTCCTACCTCGTGATTATGAAGCAATAATCGGATGCCCGGAACTCTACACTTGTTGCGTTTCTACGGCTGTCACTGACTACTGGGCAAGGCTTGCTAGAAGAACGTCTTAGTTGAGACTGGGTGAAAGAAAGCTCTGGAGCGGAGACTGGGACGCGCGAGGGTCTTGAGACAAGGTTTGAGTCCCGCTCAGCTCGTACACTGGCTATGACGGAGCTTTCTATTCCCCGGTCTCGGCTGAGACGCCGTCTCTAGCAAGGTGGCACACAAGACAAACTCCACTGCCGCCATTTTTAGTCACACACTTTATAAATTAATAAATTTATAAATAACGTGAGGGTGACACAGTAGCGGATATCAAACATACGTCAAGAAAAACATGGCATTGAAAGCTTCTAAAAGTAATTTTGTTATTTATAAAGCAAAAGCAAAGTATAAGAGATCTTGAGGTTGCAGAGGATCTTCGAATAGAATTTGCATTCTCGCTTTCTGACGGTGCGGGAATGCAAATTATGTTCCCTGGCGCGTTCCGTCATCCTAATTTATGTTTTTTTGTTTTTTTTTTTATTTTGCTTTCGCGTTTACGCAGTTTTCGAAATGGAAAGGGCACTCCGCCAGCTTTTGTCGTTTGTTTTCTTTAACCATACTTCGTCTATCCGTACGATGCCACGGGCTGCCGATATCGATTGTCAGCTAGTTGTAAATCACGTAGTATATTCCTCTCACTTGTGTGTCATCAGTGCAGCCGAAGACGTCTATTCTAATTTGCTTCTGATTGGATCTGGCAGCCTGTAGCTTGGACTGTCGTCCATTATAGGCTGGGAAAGCACATACGTAGGTAAAAAAACACAACTAAATCCACACAACCAAGTATCTTTTCTGTTCTTATTGTTCATCGTGTCGATGCTTGAATCTTTCAGCTGTGTCTGTGGAGAGCTCTTTGATGCTCTCCACAGTAAAAACCTAACCACTGCATGACCTCTTTTTTATGTACGTCAATTCTAATAGCCTAAAACCAGTCTGTTTGTTTTTCGGAGAGTACATATTTAAAGAAAATTGTACACTTCCTTGGCACCAAATGCCTTTAGAACAATTGTGGAAGAGAAATGAGTTCACAAATGTATACCATATGGAACAACTAAAAGAATCTATTTTTGCAAGTTGGACCTCGGTTGCATAGTTTTTTTCGTCGATATTTGGTTTTTATCAATAAATTTAGGGACTCGAAAATCCCGAAGAGCCACGGCAGAGCCGAATTTAACTTATTTGGTCAGATACTGTGTATCTTCTTGACCCTAATTCGCCGAACAAGTGCCAAAGTTAAGCCCCACTGCTGATCGTTTGGCTGTCGTCTGTCACTTTTGGCCTTCACTTAGCTTCACTAATGGTTGCTCGGTTATCATGTTGCAACTTTCGGCATAAGTTGCCAAGCAAGTGCAAAATGTAGGCTTCACTACTGTAGCATTACCACATCGCAGTTCCATGCACGTGGAGCGGAAGTTTGAGCCGCAGAACCCAGGAATCCTGGGTTCAATCCTCACCCCAACCCGTTACGATCTGGGTGAGCATGGCGCCGGCGTGCGGTCGTAATCAGTACTGCATGATTCACGATAAAACCCGGAGGCATTCAGTCACGGCGCACTCAGCTATATTGTTCATCCTCAACGTAAACTAGTGTGGCCATACCTTACGCTGTCTTAACACGGAAGTTTAATAGGTTTTCTAACTGACATAAAAAATAAATAACTGCCAGTTGCAAAGCACAGCTAATGAAAACACAATCTTGATGAAACACACTTAACACGTGTCTCAAGGTTTATTTTCACATTTTATTTGCTATTATTTACACCTACTGCTATCAGGTACTTACTGAAAGATATTGTCCGCAAATTGCCGAACACATCATCTTACAGTTGGAACTACACCGTACAAATTCTATAACACACAAAGTGTTTGCATTTGAAAAGCGGCCTTCCTTTTGCTCTTTGCGCGGCACAGACGAATACTCAAAAAACGAACACGGTCCTTTTTAT
Source organism: Ixodes persulcatus (assembly GCA_013358835.2). Lineage (NCBI taxonomy): Eukaryota > Metazoa > Arthropoda > Arachnida > Ixodida > Ixodidae > Ixodes > Ixodes persulcatus. The sequence goes on along the minus strand of JABSTQ010011430.1, from coordinate 1,594,821 downwards.
ATTCTTATTCGATGAACTAGAAAGTAAAGAAGATTACATGTTCGACCAAACTCTGACTGTAGTGTCCGTCTTCACTTCACAAAGATCGGTTCCTTCGAGTGAGCTTCACATCCAGATCCTGAGATGGCCTTAGAACAATTCCTATCTCCAGCTGGAGTTCACTCTCCGGGAATTTGGATTCAATTTTGAAGCGCCTCATCACCTGGGCGACCAGCACCTTTGCCTTTAGCACCGCAAACCGCTGACCTGGAAACAAAACAAAATTCGCGTAAGCTTCATTTTAAATTGTTACGCACAATGAAAAAATACGCGAATCGTATTTTGATTGCTTGAAGTGTAAACTCTAAATTGTTTAATGAACGAAGTTGAAACGAGTAAATATTAAAAATACCTCCATAAAAAGATAAAATGCAACAAGCGGTTTCACTGTCCCGTTTTGTCTTTTAACGCTTATGCATCTTCAGATTAATGCAGGTCAGGAAACAATTAAAATATTATAATTTAGAAAATGATTGAAGTCATGACAAGCATACCCGGCGAACGAAATTATTCCGGTTAAATAAATCGCTGCTTCACAATACTTTTGAGGGTTAGACAAAGTGACTGCCTAGTTCACCTTGCCACATTGTTTTTTTCCTGTAAAAGTGTAAAGATCTTTTATTTGTTACAGATCCCCTTTTTGTTTTTCTTTACGGTTAAAACCTCGTTTAGTTACTTGTTCCCTAGCACTTTTATGACCAAATCGAGCGAAAGACAGAGGCAAGAAAGCCTAGCCATTCATTCACGCTGGGTGGTGAGCAGTTGTTAATCAAGAAGCTTCTGCATTTGAACTACTGGCAGAGCACCACAGCCTTCGAAATGCTGAGAAATCGAAACTGAAAAAGCTCTACCCTACGAAGATGACCGCTGCCACAGTGTTACAGGAACCTCAAGCACCGTCGCATATCGACGCTCACAATGTAAAGTGAGGTATCGTCTTCAGTTTATTACTTTAAGGATGTAATCACCAAGCATGCAATGTATTTAGTTTTAATTTAACCTTCTAACGCCTTCTAACCTCTAAAAACCGCAATCGTTATCTCTACTCACGTATACATGAGAAAATGCATTCTGAACTATGTATGTTTTAAAATTTCTTGTTTGATAGCTACTAGTGCCCTGTCCAATGAGACGCATCGTTCTAGACCTTCGATACCAAAGACAATTTCAATCACACTTTTCACTTTGCTATGGATGTACCGTTTGTTAGGATATGTCTGTACCACTGTGCTGTCGTGTGATTTCAACATTTAGAGTTTTTTTTTTTCGTTTAGATCGGAGCCTTTCGTCATTTACTGGGTATTCAAAACGTTACAAAAATGAACTTTTCGTAGTTAGATATTTATTGTAAGTTATATCTAGAATGTCTCAATTACCACATAAAAAAATTAACTAGGCATGTACCGTAGGTACACAAGAAGTACCGACACCCTAAAATAATGTCTGAATTCACTTGCCTGCAGAAGACGGAGATAGACAATCACGAGGAATAGGAAAAGAATCAAGCCAATTACGAAGTTTAGGATAGGGTTAGATTTGAATATGCGTTATGCGCTGGGACTAGCAGAAAGTGAAACATTAGGCTCGTTTTCTAATCGTATGTCACTCACAACGAATATTCTATTGTTCGCATTGATTGGCCGTTAATGGCCGTTAAATATGTTCTGCAGTAAAATGAACTTATATACTTTTTAGAAAGTGTGGTTAGCGATTTGCAGTTGCTTGTAGCAAAATATTTAACTAACCTGAGCATGATATTGAGAAACTCCTAGGTGCAACGTTTAACCGAAAATGTTTTGGCAGGTGGCACGCGTGAAAACGATTTAAGATACAGAGGCCATAAATCCTGCGATTTCAGTTCGAAATTATCTCAGTTGGAAAAGAGTGTAGATGATGATATCGGCACCACAACTCACCGATACAGTTCCTCTGCCCTGCGAAGAAAGGAATGTAGGCATATTGATGTCTTCCATTGTTTTCCTGGAATCGTTCAGGAACGAAGCTGTTCGGTTCATCGTAGAACTTCTGGTGTCTTTGCAGGAAGTAGATCAGCGTCGCTACTACCGTTCCCTTTGGAATAAGCTGTTCACCTGTTAACACGACGTAGAATCATTGTGCGCCCTTATTTCTACAGTATAATAATTACATACATATGTCACCACACATACGAGGGCGGAAGGTACTAGTATGCTCCTTGGAAGGCGTTTCCGACCGTTGTGATTACAACGCCCCAAAAAATGGTCCCTCGATTTCCACCTGGTGACGTCATAGGAGTGTCATGGTGCCGCCGGTCCCGATCCTGGCGGTGCCCCAGCAGCAGTGGTATATATGGCAGATGTCTGTTCTGTTGCAGTTCACTCTTCATTGTGACAGTTCACAGAAGCTTCGGCAGCTAGAAGTTGGGACGCCGTGACGACAGCGGCATTCGCGTTCGCTCGGCATTTTTGCCAGCATTTCTACGACCAGCCGCCAGGATCGCGACATCCAACAGGATGACTCTCCGGCTTCTGTGACGTCATTTGTTGGCACTTCGGGACCCCTTACGATGTATGGGCGAGATTGGACGCTAAACACATCGGTGGGAGACGCGCTCCAGGTGCTGTACCATAGTACTAGATTAGAAACGGTTGGTGGCTGTGGTGTCCGCAGTCACTGACATCATGAGAAACGCAGGGCGGGAGTTATAGTGTTCACGCTTCTTGCTTCAGGATTCGTCCTAAAGCGCTCTAATAGACTAATGCCGAGTTGGATTTGCACCGGATCCATTATAATATGCTTTGAACTCGGCATGAGTGCGTTCCGTAAACTGTCACTGACTTTGCGGAGCCCATCTTCGTCCGCTATTTCGGAAGGGGTTGGGGTGACGTCAAAACGCCGAGCTCTGATTGGGTCTGATAGAAGAATAGTGGGTAGACCTCACGGCAAGCTGCCTTAAGATCTACCCACTATTCTTCAATCAGAATCAATGAGAGCTTGGCGTTCTGACGTCCCCACAATCTTTGCAAAGAAAAAAGCAGACAAACTTGCGCTCCGCATGGATTTCACATTTACTTGAAACTTGCCTATTTTCATGTCCTCGTCAATCTGGCGCGCCACCACCGGAACTGAGGGATAAAGCCGCAACGTTTCCTATAAAGTATCCAGAATAATAACAGATTAGGCGATTGAAAGGCTTCCAAATCTGCAAATGAAGCTTATCAAGCGATTCGAAGTTCCGCTATGTATTACCTTAATCACGCAGTCCAAGTATGGCAGATCCTTGAGGTCATCCAAAGTTACTGGGCGGTCAACATCATCTCCAAAAACCCTATCAAGTTCTTCATGCACCTTTTCTTGTACCTCCAGATGATTTCCGAGAAGGTACAGGCAAAACGCCGCCGACGAGGCGGTTGTATCAAATCCCTGCATTGAAGAGCAAAACGTTGTGGACTAGTAAGCTGTCCATTCGGTGAAGGTGTAAAGCGCGCATCTATAGTAAGTACTAACATTCAGTTTCCGGCGATGATATTTCTATAGCCCCGAACATGTTAAAATATGTTTGGGCACAATAATTTTTTTTTTTTTGGGGGGGGGGGGGGATTTTTATATTATTTTATTATATAAGGAATTTCACTGAAGGAAATATACACTTTTGTATTTGTCCTCCAAAACAAGTGATATAACTGTCTATTCCGTTTGAAATAATATTTCCATCAGTAGTGCCTATTGGAAGACAAAATATTAACGTCACAATTTCTAAGTCAGCGTTCCAACAAAACAACTTCCGAATTATGGGGCTGGTGAGACCTTAAAGGGGCACTGAACTTATTTTTGAAAAAGGTCGTTTTTTTATCTTATTGTTTAAAATGTGTTAGTTCCCACTTTCAGTCTGATTTTTCATTGATCTCACCCTTGTCTGATCTGACATTGATCTCACCCTTGCTTCCGCTAACCGTTCTCTTGGATTCAGAAGGCACAATCTTAAACAAGCACCCGCTCACTTACGTAAACTTGCTTATGTCACTCTAATCCGCCCCAAAATTGAATATGCTTCTGCCATATGGGATCCTGAGCAAGCCTGCATTATAAGTAACAGCGAGTCCCTGAAAAACCGTGCTGCGCGTTGCATTTGCTCTGACTACTTTCCATTTTCCAGTGTCACCACATTAAAAAAATCAAGCTGAGTTGCATTACCTATCACGCCGCCGTAAACATGCCCGTCTGTCATTCCTTCACAAACTCTATCACCATGCATCGCTTCACGAGGATTTTTTTTTTTAAACACCACACATTATTTTTCCACGTCGCGATCATTCATTCAAAGTAGCGCGCATCACATGCCACTCATCTAGTTACGCACGATCATTCATACCACGGATCATAATCGACTGGAATAACCTACCGGCTCACATTGCAACTGAACTAGATATGTTTAACATTCAAGAGCGTGTGCGTAGTTATACAGTCTAATACTTAAGGTTCTTTTTTATTCCTTGTTCTCATATTGTCTTTGTATAATTTTTGTGTTTTATCTGTGTACTATATATTTGCTTGCCATCCCCCTATGTAATACCCTCATACAGAGGGCCTTTAGGGGTATTTTGAATAAATAAATAATAAATAAATATACCAAGTCATATATTACAAAACAGCATATTCATCTCAGGGCAATAGAAAAACATGAGGACTCTTTCTTTTTTCTCGCGGACTACACTGTGTGAACCAATGAAAACCCTACAATACGCGCAGATTCCGAATGACTTTATTATAACTCGTTTCGAAGGGAGTTTGCAACGTACACATTCGAATAAGACTCCTCTTTTTCTCCGCGGGCGAAGCCATCGCTTGCAACTCGCCGACATGCGCCCTTCGTCAACCACTTCACTCGGAAGAAAATTCTTCCTTAAAAAGGGCGTGTCGCGATCTTTGAACACGCTTTTGACAAGGAAATAAGCTACGCACGATTGTGATTTCGGGTTTGTTGGGATGCTTAGAGCCTCTACATTGAGCTGTAACCACAAAATAACGATCTCAGAATTGACTTGCGTGCCCCTTTAAGTACAAGACCGTACACTAAAGCTTAATAAAACAATATTACTCCCTATCAAGGCCATTCCTAGAAAAGCTGAAAATATTTTAAACACTGGATGAACGAGTTATGATGTGTTTATGGAAGAACCCATTATTTCTGATATCTTAAGTGAAGCGTTTATAAGCATTTATGTAATATTCTCGTTCATAGTTCAAAAAACTTGAAACTTCTTTTTTATCATAATCCCCCGCCCCTCAAACATACACAAACACAGGGAAATATTCAACTGAGAAACAGACCCTTTCACGTTATAGTCGAAGGGTCTGTTTTTCAGTCCACTTGATGTATTGGTCCTAAAGAGAGCAGATCATGTAAGGCTAAAGGAGAGGGTGACAAATATCTAAGAATTCAATGAGTCACGCTACTCAAAATGAACCATGGTGTAGAGATGATATTGGAAACTCACAGCGCCGAGTATTGTGATGGTTTCGTCCAAAATTTCACTCTCGGTAAGCGTTTCGTCTTGCATGTGCATTTGAAGAAGAATGTCCAGGAACGATCTCATGGAGTTTCTCACGTGGCCCTTGTCCATCAGTTCTTCTTTGCGCGCCGTAATTATCTGGGTTTCAATGCAAAAATGAAATGTAAAAGTAAGTACACCCTGATTTTCTTATTTATGGTTATAAGACTTGGTTGAACTGACCTGGTCAAAAACAATAGAGGTTTATAGTTTGGCTAGGTAAGTAACATTGCAACTTCTATTGGTATGTACATGTACAAGAGCTGTACAGCAGGTACAAATAGCTACGTCCAGTATATGTCCCAGGCAGCACCAGCAAACACGACAAGAAATAAAAAAAGGTTTATATAATATTTCTTTGTTAAGGAAACCTCGATCAGCTTAAACTGTTTTGTTGTAGGGATGGAAAGGATTCAGTTGCCTTTAAACGCTAAGATATCAATATGTCAAAGCAAGTATTTATAATCGGGAGCGTGACCCTTTAACTCTAAAATTGTTCAACTAGAAGTTCTGACTTTTTAATAAGCCCTTAAGAAAACCATTAAAAACCTATATTTCCCTGATTGTGTCTTTTTTATATCATTTGTCTGTCTGTTTTTTCTGGTTAGTCAGTCTGTTGCAAGAGTGCAACAGAGCAACGTCCTGAGTAATCATCAACAAAAAATGGAAGGAAAGAGTTTACCAAAGATGCAATACGTACCTGGCGACAATAGTCCCTTAATATCCGTGATACACTATGGTGATTCTTGCCCTCGCTGCTGAATTCGTAGATGAAGTCCCACCAGTAAGCGACGTTACAAATCCGCGAAATAAATCCGTCGCAGAAACTGGAAAACAAATGCCATGGCATGTAATAATTTCTGACAGCATCGGTGGGCCTCGTTATTTTATAATCATTTCCAGTCTACGACTGCACTGACATATTTATATATTTATGAACAGAAAGATAAATTTACAACCGTTTTTTTTTTTTTTTTGGGGGGGGGGGTGGGGGAGGGGGGGCGTTCGGTGTATTCGATTGCATTATTTGTCAGGACAAATAATGCATAATGCGTTCAAACGCCTCTTGTGATTGAACACGCAATATACAAAAAGGGTAAACGCAGCAGATCCTTTACTTTAACTTAATTTATTCATGGAGTCTGTACAAGCCGTAAATGTCCCACTACAATCTAGTCGACAGAATAATTATCTTATGTAAAATATAAATTCACTTTACAAAATCGCCGGTAGGAATACGCTCATCAGACGGCATATGCGGTTATTTTACTTATTCAAATGTAAAATGGCGGAAAGTCACTAAATCAGCTAAACAAAGAAAAAAAAAAGGCATGCGCCCAATAATGCGCATAGATGTATATGTATTGAATTTAATATCAGAAAATAGGGAAGGTGCTGCTACTACTTACGTTTGCATTCGTTTTATGTGCCCTTTCTTTTCAAACTCCTCGTCTTCTATGTCAGAGATTCCAAACACCGTTTCTGATTCACAAGAAAACAAGTGGATTAAATTTTTACCGTCCGTAATGCATACTCATTGGTTCACATAGCATGCAGGTATCCGCGGATATTAAAACTTATTGTGAATTAAGTTATGTGTGTCATCAAATATTACGAAGCACTCCTATGCACTCTTTAGTTAAACCGCGGTAAATAAAAACTAAAAAGAACATCCGACTATTAATGGAATGTTCACTTATGAAAGCAAATATCAGACCCCACACCAGTAGGGACATTTTTCTCGATAATCTAACTCAGTGGTTCTCAAATGGGGGTCCGCGACCCTTTGGGGTCCGCGGAGGCACTCTAGGGGTCCTGCGAAGCCCTGCCTCATCAGTCAAGCCCGGCAATAAAAGTTATCTTTTTTCAGGTCGAGAGGAAATGTTTCAGTTTTAGGGCTCGTGTGTATGTCAATAAGAGAGGTCTACTTCACACTAGCCCTTAGTTATATCAGTTTATTAAACCATTATTAAATTTTACCTATACCTTTCCTCTCCTCTCACCACGAACGGGGTCCTCCATCATCTCCGCTGATCCACAAGGGGTTCCCGAAACACCGATGGTTGAGAACCACTGATCTAACTGAAGTCTGAATTCGTATATATAATATGTTCGCAGAATGTAGAGAAAATACAGAGTGATTGATTTTGTTGCTTGCACTGAAAGTAAACCGTGCACCTCACGGAAACAAACACTGCTCATAGGTTGGTTTGGTTGGTTGGTAATCCTCGTTTTATATATGGCCTCCAAATCACCATATTAAATATCCCCAAGGTTACTTAATAGCTTTACTTTATTCAACATAAATATCACTACCTTATCATAAAAAATGTATCCTTTATTTTTGCGTAACAAATGATACTTATAAAATATATTTTTCCTTTTGAATATGCTGTTTTACTATAGGCTGATGTAAAATGGCCTGTGTCCATGCAATACCTGTTATATTTAAGTTCTGTGTACATGTTGCCGCTGCGGCTGGTGCTTTAAGAGTGCTTGTACCTGCCCAACTGTTCCTACACCTTTCTCCCAGCCTCAACCGTTGTTTGATTAACAAATAAATAGTTGCTATTTGCATATTGCTAAACTTATTAATATCCACTCGTTTTATTGCCCCAATTTAAGTATTAATAAGAGAAAACATTTTTATTGAAAATGTTAACCAAACTGAGTAATGCTAGTTTGCTAAATCGTGCTCGGGAAAGAGGAAAGGGGATAAAAAAAAAAAAGATGTACACAGAGGGAATAAAACGAAAATAAGCATAGACCATTCAATAAATATATAAATAAAAATACGAGTCACTCAGAAAAAAGAAAATAATAAGAAATTGTCAAAAGAAAATGCGGCCTTCTATGATTCACAGAAAACAAATGGTACTTTGTCGACGAGCAACGTCGATCAAACAAGAAACGTGCCCTTCAGCACGCAGCCACCCGGTCTCCACCACGCTTCACGCGGCTGACTCTGTGTTGTGTAAAAATGGTCGACGCGTAACTTCCAACGACCGCATTCGCACTGCAGCAATCACGCGCCTATGCGCGATTGACCAAAGTTTCATAGAGATCAGTAGCTGTAACCTAGAAGGCCCATGAAAAGTGTATTGTATAATATTCTGAGAGCATGAAACAGAAAAGCGTCAACTGGATCTATTATTGAATATAGTGATAAAAACTACAGTAATGATTTTGGCTCTAAGACGTTTGACTTGTGCCGACCAATTAAGAGATTGGTCGGTTACTACTCCTAAAGATCATTATTTTCAAACTTGAGGATTTAAGATAGCTGAGTAATTTATATACGAAATCGCTAGAAGTAAAATTTTAATTCAATGAGATCGTAACATATTGCTCTCAAAATGTTCAAGAATGCGTGAAAAAGCGTCTTACCCATCAGGACACCAAATGTTGCGGCCCTCACCGGGGCCATAATATTGAAGTACCCGGAAGCAGAATCATTAATCACTTCAAGTTTTCTTGCGAAACGTTCCAGTCTTCGACTCATAATGGGAACATAAGAGTCCAGGTTCCGGGCATGGAAGGCTGGATTGATGGTTTTTCTTCTTGGTTTCCATACATTCTTTTCGCTGGAGTAAGAATAAGAAAGCAGCAACATGCGCTTAACTCTTTCTAACAGATAATGTCCCACAAACAGTAGCCGGCATTTACTCCCAATGGCATATAAATTACTGTAGTTACCAGTACAATTCAATAAAAACGTGGTCTATAATATATATATATATATATATATATATATAGAGAGAGAGAGAGAGAGAGAGAGTAACTGACATGTGTGAAACAAGCACTTGCGAGTAAAAACATTCAAACCAGAAATTGCCGTTGGTAGTAAAAGACTTGTATGGCGATCGAGAAAAAAGCTGGAAACGTCCCGACAAGGCATCGAAACGTGCCCGACTTTTTCCTCGATCGCCCAACAGGAATTTTACCCCCAAGCTATATTTCAGGTTTGATATATATGTATGTATATGTATGTACTACAGCTAGAGGTTGCGGAACGCGGATGATTAGGTTATCATCCGCGTTCCGCAACGCTAGCTTTGTACCTGCTCCACGAGTGATAACTTTAGTGCACTACTACTCATCTCACGCGCTCAAAGTCTTTCTGAAATTACTGATTTAGTCGTTTTCGATGACGCTCAGCCAGTTTCCAATTAAAACCATATGTCTATTTTCACAAATTCAAAAGTTTATTAACGAATGTTAATTAATTAGCCGACTTATCGAAAAGATTAGCCACCCACATAATGTCCACCTGGCCGTACAACTCACCGGTACCAGCTTAAGTGTAACTTTCACGTTTTTTTTAAACAACTCTGTAAAGCTAAAGCAAAAAAACAACCTTATATATATATATATATAAAGGGAACTAAGTCAGTTGGTTTCAGAAATACTTTTAGCGCTTGAAAAGCGCAGTAGTCTACTAAAGTGACCACTCGTGCAGCGCCAGCAAGGTCACCGGTGCGATAAAGTGCCCGCGCTATTTTCTGTCTTTTATCATAGCCTCAGCTTGTACCTGTTGCACCAGTGGTACCTTTAGTGCACTACTCCGCTTCTCATGTGCTCAAAGTACTTCTAAAAATGTTATTAAGTGGTTTTTGAGTACGCTTAGCACGTTTGTAATTGGAACCATATGTCTATTTTCACTAAATGAAAAGTTCATCAACAACGTTTACTTAATTAATCACCAAGCTGTGACGGTATTTCGCGCCTCGAATGGCCGCCGAGTTCAAGAAACATATAGTGGAGACGGCATTCACGTAAGAGTAAAGACGCCTGTTTTTAAAAGCTGTTCCGAATAATATATATATATATAGAGAGAGAGAGGGAGAGAATGTTCTGGAAAGCACACGCCGCCGCATGAAACGTGATACGACTCTTTCATGTGCGTCCTACGTGCTCGTTGTGCTTCAGAATTTCTTTCACTGTTTGTTCTCTCATCGCGTGTACTTGCATTATTTCTTGTCTATGAGCTTTAGAAACATGACATCAAATGGCGTCAGTTCACCGCGCATTAATTCTATTTCAGCGGAGGTATACTGGAAGAGTCTATTACCTGACTATCAAACCCGTCCCCATTGCAGGCTCCATGAAGTGGTAAATGAATGGCTTGTTGATGTTGTTGCTGCTGTTCACCAGAGCCTGGGGGTTTAAAACAATACATTGTTTATTCAGAAAAAAATAGTAATATTTCGTTTCTGAAAGTCAAGACGAAATCATATCAAAAGCGCACAACCGTGGCTTTCAGTAGCATTAAGCCATCTTGAACATTTTGTTTTTGTAATGTGGGATATGATCCAATAACTGTTTCTTAACTTTTTGTGTCACGAAATTCTTATTCATGAGGGTCTATATATCCCTGACCACGGTCAAAGTTCGGTATTTCGTGGATCTACTTTGGGAGCGTTTGCTTCAATATTTTTTCAAATAAAACTTCGTTGTGCACGTAACTATAAATGGTGTTTCTTCATTCTATTAGAGACAGAGGTTAACTCCCCAATTAATGAGCCTAAATCCGAAAATAGTCGCACGGCCACTTTAAGAACTTCTGCTAAGGTTTCAACGCTATCTAGGGTGTCCAAAATACCCAGGCTCGATCTAAAATGGGCCGTAAAAAACGGCGCCTGCACGTAGCTATTCTAAAAGTTTCGTCAAAAGTGTAATCCACAGATCAGTTTTATTATGCTAAATGACAAGGCGTAGCTCCCTTTCTGTAAAAAATAGGGGCAAACACATGCCATGGTCAAAGGTCGGACGGCGACGCAGACGACAAAGTCGAGTGGCAGGGCGCGTTTTGCGCACGTATCGATAGGTGGTGTCGGGAGCAGCGTCGGAAGGTGTAGCCGACAAGCGAAAGAAAGCAGATGACACGCACACGAAATTCATCCTCATCACGAGCGCTGTTGGCGCCGTCGTTATGCAACCGCGTATTCTTTTATTTTTGTTACTTCGAGTTTTGCTGTCATTGCCCCCGTTTATTTTTAAACCAAAGGTACATAACAAGAAATATTATATTCTTTTTAGTAGGCCACGGACGTTGCGAGCAGTCTCGATAAGGAGGTAGCCCCATTTATCAATACGTGAGCCGTTCGCGCCTCGCTACTCGACTCGGTCGTCTGCGTCGCTATCCGCCGTTGAGTTTGGCAAGTTTTTTGGCTCTATTTTTTACAACAATGGAGCTACACTTAGTAATTTTACAAGATAAAACCGACCTGTGAAATACGCCTACGACAAAAAGTTTAGATTTCTACGTGCAGGTGCCGATTTTTCGGCCCCTTTAAATTGCGCCTGGTTTTCTCAGACACCTCTAAATACACTTTTTTTTTACTGCAATGGAAGTTTTTTTGTTTGTTTTGTACAGTATATGCACATCTTGCGAGAGCCTCTCTTTTGTAGCGTACACTAACTATTCATTTTCCTAGTTAATTCACTTCTAAATATCGCCGCTAGAGTGCCTCGATGTCCTTCTGTTTAGGGTGATGCCATCGTTTGTTGTACCCGATGCCGACAGCACGCGCTCATAGAGAAAATACAAAGAAATCGCTGCAAACAAAATGTCGCTGTAGCGCAGTCAGCGCCACGAGCGCGTGCAGGGACACGCTCTTTCATGCGCTTCAGAACAAAAAATAAAAATAAGCGTTCGAAACAAGATGGCCAGATGTTATCACCTCAAGCAAAGCGCACATGAAAGCACCCTAATAGCCGCTTTTTACGTAACTGCTTCGTTTGGCATGTGTTTCAAATTTACAACTGCGGTTATTGACAGAACGAGAAAAGGGCAGGACGTGTTTTTCGAACTCCAGGGCCGGCTTGCTAGAACAGCGCCTCAGCTGAGACCGGGTGAAAGAAAGCACTGCAAAGGCTGGGGCGCGCGAGCGTCTTGAGACGCAGCTTGAGTCCCGCTCAGCTCGTGCGCTGGCTTTGGCAGTGCTTTCTTTCACCCAGTCTCAGCTGAGACGCTGGTTCTAGCAAGCCGGCCAGGTCCCCAGCCTGCGCTCCCTGCCTCACTCCGTGGTTCGGATGCGCGCGCACACTCGAGGTCCCTGAGTCGCCGAAGTGTCTCGTGCACCTCGAGACACTTCGAGACACTTCGAGCGCTGAAATGGAAAATGAGAGGAGAGCCACAAGACTGGCGCCCCGCTGCGGCGAGACGCCGAAACACACCTCTCCCGAGCGAACAAGCGTCTTTCGAGTCCTCGCCGCTGCAAAATCTGTGCGCTGACGTCCAGGTTCCCAGAGAGAGGGCTCCTTGATGCTCTGTGCTACCAGATCCTCGCTCTCCAAATATGCGACCGGGCACTCTATGGCTCCGTCGTTGAACTGCCAGGCTGTGTGAGTATAGAGGAGGCTATGGCCGAACTGAAGCTCCTCCCTGCCGTTCTCACCTCGTCAGTAACTATAAAAATGTCCATTTTAGGCGGCTCCTTTAAGGGCCAGTATCGCTACCTTAAGAAGGCACCTAAAATGTTATTTAGAAAATTGCGTATATGTCTGCCATAATAGTGATTGGTGATTAAAATTCTGCGCTACAGCTGGTCCATACAATGTCACTGTGTGGTTAATGTTTTTATCGCTCAGACATGAGCTCGATCACGACTAGTGTACTTTTAACCTTATTGCTATTAAACGTGCGTTGAATATACTTACCTCGACCGCTGCCGGTGTTACCGTTACAACTAGAGGCTGGGGCCCATTAAAGAAAACCACCAGGTCATTTTCTCCGTAAGTCGCCGCAGACGCCTCCAGAAAGTTGAAGAATCCTGAAAGCATAAACAGGGACATCCTATTGAAACTATAATAAATTTGAAGGCTGACGTAGGTTCTAGGTGTTCTTGGAATTATGATATGCAATACCAAACCAACCCACGTAACGCCAATTTTTTAATTCTTTAGTTACCTCTAGTTTATCAGATACCCTTGTCATGCAATACATCGGCTAGACAGGCCGATGTATAAGTGATAGGATAACAGAACACGCGTTCTCGGTGAGGTCATCGCCCTCGAGCAATCTCGCTATTCATTGTGACTGATCTGGGTGTGAATCGATGTTAAAAGACACAGTCATCCGGGGGGATATAGACAGCAAACAACGAGGCAGATTGCCGAGGCGTACCACATATCTCGACGTGAAAAGACGTGTGTGTAAGTGTGCCCTCGATCTCTGTTCGATAAAGACCTGGCGTTCCTGGGGGCACATGTATGACAGTCAGAGTGCATGACAAGGTGACAAAATTGCGTCTTATTCATTCACGGCGATTTGTTATGTGTTGCTTTCCAATAAAGTTCAGTTGAGAGTCAGCGCTCTGTTTATCTACGCCTCCTCTTCTCCTTCATCTTGTTCGCGCTGTCTTTAATTCATCAAATTTATATAACCACAGCGTTTACACTAAGAGTGATCGCAAATTGAAATATTCAATGCGCTTAGATACTTATCATGCAATAATGAAGCCACTCGGCCATGACATTTTTAGCTCGAGCGTAATCTGGTGAAGTAAGATTGCCCTTAACAGTATGGGCGTATTAGTTAGAGCATTTACTTAGCAACAACCGGCCACTTGACACTAACAGTAGATGCCTGCCAGTTAGAACTTGTTATTAGCAACAGCCAGAGATGGTGCAATTAAAAACAGCCCAAAGACTGACGAAGAACGAGCAGATGCACACAGACTTGCAAAATTTATGTTATTTTATTGGAATAACATTTGTAAGTCAGCGCTCTGTCTGTGATCATCTATTCATCCTTCGTCCGTCTTGGCGCTTTTTTTTTTATTTCACAATGCAGAACCAACTTACCCCAGTTTCAACGATACATAGCGCTTGAACCCATTGAAAGTATTCCCCTCCATTTAACTCCCTCGTTACGGAATTCAGGGTTATGTTCCCAGAAGGCAAGTGGCCTAGGTGATGTGTAAATAAAAAAAAAGAAATATTAAGGATCACATTCAGTATTTTATAATTTTATCCTGAGCTCAAAAATGGCTGATGTCGCGTCAGACATGTCAGAGAGGCCTTTCGACTACGAACAGAAGGAATGGTAAATCGCCGAGGGCAAGCGATCGTATTGAAAATGTCACGATTAATTTGCAACTGTTTTGCAAATCCGCTCGTACTGGGCAGTCAGGAGAGACATTGGTACATGAAAATGGACAATGCATCATCCTCCACTCTCCTTTGAAGCGGCCGCAGGTGGGAGTTCCCTGGGACTTTACGAAGGACGATGCTCTCCGACAACAAAAGTATATACGATCACCGACCCAGGGATAATTCTGCCTGAACTGCACAGTCTGGTTTCCGATGATCTCGCCTCTCGCCGACTTATTTTCCTCACTCTGGCGGCAGACGCCGCTTCTCCTACCTCTTCCCGTACCGTTCAGATTCATCTTTTGACGTGTTGCGATAATTCTTTCACATTTAACTAGTGCATTTTTAGGTAGACCACGCGTCTACCCGTCATTTCCGGTCAAAGGTCCTGTTCGGCTGCCTAGAGGGCGCGCTGGAGCAGTACTAGTGGCGCCGCGCTCTGGCGCGAAAGTGCCCTCCATAGCAGTACGGGTCCGGCTGCAATGGCAACGAACACTTTAAAATGCTACTGCGGCCGCGTTGCAATATTATTGTGACTGTCTGTCTGTTGAAAGACAACGGTGAATTT
This sequence comes from Ixodes persulcatus, assembly GCA_013358835.2. NCBI lineage: Eukaryota > Metazoa > Arthropoda > Arachnida > Ixodida > Ixodidae > Ixodes > Ixodes persulcatus. The sequence goes on along the minus strand of JABSTQ010011430.1, from coordinate 1,579,587 downwards.
TTTTAGTGAGGCGAACTTCCCCAGAGAAAGGTTGCCTCTGTACCAGGTCTTCCGGGTGTAGGAAATACTCCTGGCTAATGAACATTTGTCGACAACGAAGTGCGTCTCGCATGTGCAACACAGCGTCGCCTATGCGGAGAGCAAGTCGTCTGCTTCTTGCACAGGAGTTGCGGTGACGTCGGAAAGACGCCGAGCTCTGATCGGCTTTTGATTGAAGGGATAATGGGTAGACCTCAATGCTCGATGCCTTGAGGTCTACCCACTATTCTTTCAATGAGCCAATAAGAGCTTGGCGTTCTGACATCATCGCAACCCTTCAGCAAGAAGCAGAAGAACTTGCGCTCTTCATAAGTTTCACCTCAAGATAAATGCTGTTCTTCTTTATGGTTTTGCTCGCTCCGGAAACTCGGAGCTATTCGGACAAAGATGAGGATGCTCTATTATTCAAATTGTCTTTTCGCGCTCAGCGGCGCTGTCGCACACAGTGCTTGACCTCAGGCAAGAGCTCTTAGAAAGTCCGAGTTACCGACTGCTGGAAGCATGCCGCGGCTGTTTTAATTCGTGCGAATCAAGTCAATGACGAGGCCTGCACTGCCAGGCCGCAACATTAGGTCAATTTGTATGGAAAAACTGAAGCGGGACGCGAATACGGCCACAAATCATCTGTCCTGTTCCCAGGCATTTGAGCCGGTCGATCAACATAATTTTAATTATTACTCCACGCCGCGACACTCCGTCGTGCTTGTGCACAAGTACGCTGCCGTGAAAGCGGTAAAATCGTAATTCACGACGTGCGTCACTAACCCACTCATACTTTTCTGAGTAAAAAGAAGGAATGAACCAAGGAATGAATAAATGTTTATTTTTTCCGGAATCAACCGGAAACAAGTTTGTGGTCGATGTGATGTCGTGCCCCACACTATAACACAATAGCACAGCCTTGAGTAAAAGAGCGAATAATATAAGTTTTTCCTTAGCCATGTTGGTTTAAGGTTCCCTATTTTATATAGACATCCAACCGACCGTGAAAGCTCGGAACGTAATTTATTCACGTGTGTGTTTCAATTTAGCTCTTGATTAAACCAAACGCCCAAAATGTTTTGTTCGTAGACTTGTTCTATAATTTCATCTTTAAAATGTATAATTAAGTTGGTACTGTCCCGTTTGTTTTTAGGTGCGAATAGTATATACTTCGTATTTTTTGTATTTAACTTTAGCGTGTTTGCTTGAAAACATGCAGCTAGGTCGGCTTGAAATATATTTGTCATGAGTTCTAACTGGGCTTTGGATGAGTCTGCGAAGAATACGCTGGTGTCATCCGCATACATAATAAGCTCATGAGATCCCGGGATTGCTGTAATATCGTTTATATAGAAAAGAAACAGAAGGGGACCTAAGATCGAACATTGTGGGACTCCGCATTTTATTTGCAATGTACTTGAGACAATCTTATTAATTTTAACAAATTGAAATCGATTTTGAAGCTAATTTTTTATGAGAGCAAAAGCTATTCCACGTATTTCATATGTATCTAGTTTTCTGAACAGTATGTCGTGTTTTATAGCGAATTCCTAGTGAATATAGTTTATTTTCAATATTGTATATTATTTTGTCTTTTGCCTCAACGAGTGCTTGCTCCGTGGCTTTACCTTTCTGAAATCCATATTGTGATTTGTTAATCACATGATACTTGGATATAAATCAGGTCTATTCTGCATTGCATAATGCCCTCAAATACTTTAGAGAATAAAGGCAAGAGCAAAATTGGTCTAAAATTTTGTAAGTATTCTCTGCCCCTTTTGTAGACAGGTGCAACTTTGGCAATTTTAAGTTGGTCAAGAAATATACCCGTTTCTAACAGGAAGTTTATGATGTGTGATAAGACGTCGCTAATATTTTGGGAAACGTATTTAATAGGAACTGGTTTAAGGTCGTCGATTTTTGTTATTACTAGTTCTATTTGCTGTGGGGTGACTGGTGATAACATTATCGAGTTTGTTAAGGAAATCGTACTAGGTGTGTCGTAATATGCTTGCGTATCTGCAGTACACTCGCCAACTTTTACAAAATGCTCGTTCACTGCTTCAGATAAGTCCAACCCGCTTACACGCTTGCCATCGACAATCACAGTTTGTATTTCTGTGGCGCGATTGTTATTGTTTGTGAAAGTATTTACCGCTTCTCATATTTTTCTGGGATCATTCTGGACACGGAAAAATAGGCGTTAATAATAATCATATTTTGTATTTTTCAAATCAGATGTTAGCTTATTTCTGTACTTTTTGTAGGCTGCTAAAAGATCTTCATCTCTGCTTTTAAGAAAATTATGTTATATTTTTATTTAATCCGAGCGTATAACTCATTGGTCATCCAAGGTTTGCGCAATCTACCTTTTCTTTTGTTCTTTTAAGTGGGAAAGCAGTGTCATAACCTATGTTAAGTTTTTTTAGAAAAACTTGCGTACGCGATATTTGGTTCGTGTTCAACATACACACTGTTCCAATCGATGGCACTGATTAGGTCACGAAACTTTCTCAAGAAATCTTCGTGTATTTTTCTGTAACTGTAACCACTACGTTGAGTTTTTCTTTTTTAGGAATGGTGCAAAACAGAAATTAGGTAAATATTCACTTATGTCGTGTGTAAAAATGCCAGAAGAAACCTCGTGATGGTTTAAATTAGTTATACATACGTGGAGACAAGTAGTTGTATCTGAGGTCATCCTGGTGGGCACTGTTACCGTATTAATACATCTGATTACCGTATGAATACATATTTATATCACCCATTATAAAGAATGGCTTAGCTGCTGAGCCAAGAAACCTAAGCAAGTCCTCACAGTAAGATATAAACACAGATTTGTCGCCAGTCGGTGGCCTGTAAACATTACAAATAACAACACTTCCGGCGTCCACAACAAGAGACTTGCCGTCTGTCGAGATAGCGGAAAACGCATCTAACACGTAGCAAGAAATGTCGTCTCTTAAATAAATCGCTACCCCGCCTCCTCTTTCATTTCTCCTCCCCAGGCTGGTGCATTTATAGCCACTGAAATGTAGGGGCTCAGATTTTACAGGAATCCACGTTTCCGTACATCGCCAATCGACTAACATTTGCTCCAGTATTGTTGTCTTCTTTTTTACATTTTTTTATGTGACTCCAGAATGATAATTTTTAACACAGTTGCGGGTGACTACAAACAAGATTTTTTTGCGTGATTTTTTGTTTTGTTGGCTCTTTAGACGAAGTTATAATTTAAATATCTAGAACACCCTGCGCCATAAAAGGATCGTCAGTATTTCTTCTCTCTGCGAAAGATGAAATTCGTTTTGAATTTCAGTCATAGATTTTCAGTTATTTACTTTGTGAGGTGCCCTGTTCTTGTCCCCCTTATATTGCTTTCATTTTATACATCTAACATTGGCAACACGCCCGAATCGGTCGTCCACAAATGTTCTAGTGTCTACTTTTTAGAGTTATTTGAAAAGTAATTATACCTGCTGTGGGCTAACTACATCATTTTAATAATACATACAACACTGGAGTACAGCCGTCAATTTTTTTACAATTATGCTTTCAAGTCAGTACGCAATAGGGGCTACGATTCTCTACCTCATTTTACCTCAAGTCTTTTGCCGCTTACTTGCTTTCTCTTGTAAGCATCAGGAAACAAAATTAACGGGTAAGCAAAGTGAGCTTGGTTCCCACATATAAAGTAGTCTTAAAAAAGTATAACTGAATACTCGGATAATGCAATTAATGCGAAGGTGCAAGCCGGCTGGACAACAATAACAAAAACAATTCCTTGAAAAGGGGAACAACGGGACAAATGACAAATTCAAATCTCCAAACACAGCTAGGTGACTGGTGCGCGACCGATAAAATCCGCCTGCTCCTGGTATCGAACCAAGGATCTCTCCATTTGCAGTGGAGCGGTCTACCAACGTTCACCATTGTTGGTGTTAGACTGGTGGCAGTTGATGAAATTCATTTGCTCTACTGACGTCTAACGCCTGGTTAGCTGAGTTGCTAGAGCGCTCCACTGGAAATGGAGCGGTCCCTGGTTCGATACAAGGACCAGGCGAATTTTCTCGGTCGCGCACCAGTCAATTAGCTGCGCTTGGAGACTTATGTGTGTCCTTTGTCCCCCTTGTTCCCTGTCTTCTGAAATAATTTTCGTGCCAATTCTGGTTTCTTTTGTCGACAGCCGCGGGGAACCATCGTATCTACTACATTAGTGACTTATTGTAGAACGTCAGCTTCGGATTGCGGGCCCTGCGGGCGTGACCACAGTCCGCGCACAAAGTGACGGCTCCCCGAAGCAACGCAAAATCCTTGCATGCTATTCCGTGTGATCTACGAAACGTCCCTGTCAACGTTACAAGTAAGCGTGGCTGCACTACTGAATCATGCCACAAGATAGTGAAACAATCATTAACCCGATCCTCCGCACACCTGGCGATTCATGCTTCTGGCGATCTTTCTTAAATTACCTCACAGAAACCAAATGAAACTTTCTTCGGAGACGCATATTTGCCTTTCTTTTCAATACGACGCTGTGGCATTTTGAGTACACAACAATGCCTGGTGCCCTGCCCTTCTGCATTTGGTACATTTGTTTACGAAGCGCGAGGCCAGCACGAGAAGCTCACACGCATCCCGCGTCGTCTGATCCTCGTACTGCTAACAAGTATGGGCGCGCCTCGCCAGGAGAAGGAGTGGCGCTGCGTATGCGCGGCGAAACTTCACACTCTAAGAAATTCCTACACGCCTACTTACCCGCAAAACACTGAAAGAGCCGATCTCTGCGATCTGCGAAATCAGCTCAGCGAATGATGAGTCGGAACATCTGTTTAGACCTAAAAATGTAGTCTGCGCTGTGGCATTGCGCAATGCAAGCAGGACGCTTTGCATTCCGTAATGCCACAGCGCAAACTTCATTTTCAGGTCTAAACGAATGTTCCGCCTCATCATTCGCTGAGCTGATTTCGTAGATCGCAGAGATTGGCTATCTCATTGTTTTGCGGGTAAGCAGACGCGCAGGCATTTCTTAGAGTGCAGTCGCACAGCCCTATGCGGAGAGAAAGTCGGCTGCTTCTTGCGCAGGACTTGCGGTGACGTCAGAACGACGCCGAGCTCTGATTGGTTGACTGGAACAAATAGCGGGTAGATCCCAATGCTAGATGCTTTGAGGTCTACCACTACTTTATTTCAATCGGCCAATAAGAACTCGGCATCGTTCTGACGTAACCGCAACTCCTGCGCGAGAGGCAGATGACTTGCTCTCTGCATACTCACCGAAAGCTAATGAAACGCGATGCCCGGCTGATTCCGCTCATGCGTCTTGATTCGTAAATCAATCTTCGACATTGTTATCCGCTAATTACGTAATTGCCTTAGATGCATAGTGATAAGAAGTCACTCGGGTTTGACCACGCCCCGTGTTTTTTAAGTTGCGAATGACCTTAGAGTGAATTCATTTTCAGGGGTTCAAATTGCTTCGTCTGAGTGAGTTATTTGAGTGCCGTAATTCACAAAGAAGCCAACCAAATTTATCTCTACGTCTCACATTGCAGGCACTGTGATAAGATCTACTATTAAACATAAAAGTAGCTGATAGTAATTCCTAATTATAATAATAATTAAAACGCAAACGAGCATCCAACTACGCTTACTTTGTGCAATAATGCAATCGTCCTAATGAGAGTGATGATGAGAGGGTGTCGGGGGTCTTTGGACATTAACTAAAGAAAATCTTAACCAACCTTATGTGACGCTGAGGATTTGCGGCCCCAGGTGACGCAAATGACAACACATGCCTCAGGAGGGAACATATAAATTATTTTGAGCACTAATATGCATGTCGTTTAAACTTGATTCAGCATTTATATTGAAGGTTGTTGCTACAGAGCTCCTAGGAAATTAAAAGACAAAAGAAAACACCTCGGTAGTTTTACAGTGGTCATCCGAAGGAAGCAGCCTGCGTGCTGTGCTCGTTGGGTTCTCACAAGGTACAAATCACACCTAGATTTTTTTAGGCTTAAGTCGGAGCCATCTTGTTCGACTTCCTCAAATTTCGAAGCTAGACCTACCAGTTACGCGTCCACGCTTCGGACCACTACGACTGGTGGCGACATGCAAGCCGGGAGACAAGTACACCCCCTACCAGTTTGGAACCGTGCACCTAACATGGAGCATGGGGACCCCTTGGTAGCTTCGACCACGGGTATCGGTGGCAGTCGATCGACTACTGACGAAGACGGATACACCCTTGTACAAAAGAAGAGGAGGGTGAAGCCCGCCACGGGCACGAACTCTACAAGTAAGCTGACTACTGTACCTCGACCTCCGAGGAGTAGGGCGCTCTTTGTGTCTCGGCTTGACCCTACAACCACTGTTGACGACATCGCAGCAATACTCAGCAACGTCGTCAAAACATGTGTCTGTACCCAACTTCCGTCTAGACATAGGAGCTATGCATCGTTCCACATCGCTGTAGAGTGGGACGATTTTGACAAGGTGAATGACGCGAGTGTGTGGCCCATTGGCTGTCTCTTTAGGCAGTTTTTTGGGTTGTTGAGGAGAAACGAAGATGCACGATGAGTGTACCATTTACTATCAGAATGTACGTAGTTTGAGGACTAAGGACGCCGAGTTTTTGTCGGAGGCTATGTCAAGCACGTATTCAATCATATGCCTAACAGAAACTTGGCTTGTATATGGAATTTCTAGTTCTAATTATTTTCCACCCAAGTATGAAGTATATAGACGTGATCGTGACTATGTGAAAACGGGAAAGAGCTTGGGGGAGGTGTATTGATTGCTGCAGATAGGAGCTTGAAAGTTCATCCGAGGAGCGATCTCGAGTGTTATCCTGAGAGCGTGTGGATTGAAGTAATTTCTACCGATGGTAGAAATTTTCTCATTGGCAATTACTATTTTCCGCCGATGTTTGATCACACTATTTTCTGTGAGCATATCAACTTCCTGGAAGAAAGAATTGACTTCTCTAAATTTCGAGTGCACATGTATGGCGATTTCAACCTTCCTGGTTACGATTGGAAGTCAGGCAGCTTCTTAGTTAGTCATACGAACACAAGGTTGAAGCTACTTTGTCTGTTAGACTTCGTTAATTTCAATGGTTTTGAACAACGTAATGCAGTACGCAACTGCTGTGGAAACATACTTGACCTTGCCCTGGTCACCTCGGTTGTTGATATCAGTCTTGCCAAAGCTCCGCTATCTCGGGTGAATAACTATCATCAACCTTTTATTGTATCATTTTTCTTTCCACTTGCTAAGCGCGTTTTCCATTCACAATCATGGTTTCCCTACTCCAACGGTGATTACTATTCCTTGTATCAGTATCTTCGGGACTGTGACTGGAGTAGTGTTCTAGCTGATCAGTGTGTTGAATCATCAACTTCCACACTTTCGACTATTGTCCAGGCAAGCATGCAACTCTTCATACCAAAGAGGGTGTCTCATAAAAGTGACTATCCCATATGGTTCTCGAAGTAACTAAGGCATTGCTTAAGGCGCAAGCAACACTATCATCGCCTGTACAAAAAAACTGGCAATGTCGTTTGGTACACGAGATTTAGTCAATGTCGTGCAGAGGCGAAACACTTGTTTAAGCGAGATAAACAACAACATTCTGACATCACCGAGAAATCATTGAGGACACAGCCACAGTGTATGTGGAAGTTTGTCAAAGAGAACATCAAAGAGAATGTTACCACGATCACATTGCGAGATAATGAGGATTGCGTCTCTGACCCTGTTGATGTAGCTAATATTTTTGCGCGCCATTTTAGTGCTTCTTTCAGTACAAATAATGGCCCAATGCCTAGCTCGAATATAAAGTGCCTGGATGTTTTGACTGTTGCTCCAATTAATGAATCTGAAGTCTTGGAGGCAATTAAAATATTGAAACCAAAGTTATCTACGGGAGTAGATGGAATTCCCAGCTTCATAGTAAAAGGTTGTGCTCCACTCCTTTGTCCAGTTTTGGTTCATATATTTTACTTATCACTTGAATCTAAAACATTTCCTACGGGAACGCGACAGAACAGCACACGACAAAACAGCACGCGACAAAACAGCACGGTCAAAACAGCACGCGTCAAAACAGCACAGCGTCAAAACAGCACGGCGACAAAACAGCCGGCGTCAAAATAGCACGCGACAGAACAGCACAGCGTCAAAACGGCACAACGACAGAAGAGCACGTGTCAAAACAGCACGGCGTCAAAACAGCACAGCGACAAAACAGCACAGCGACAAAACAGCACGCATGTAGCAACTTAGAGCGCGCTCTTCACCTTTCTCTGCGCGAATATTTTCGAACCTCCTTAACCCTTTCATTCATTGTCCCTTGGTTATAAAGGAATTTATTGCCTATTTCATTGCTAAGACAGTGTCCCGACTGGTGCTGCTGTGTTATTGCTAAAAAGAAACGAAGTTAGCAGTAGTTACTACTGCTTAACTACGCTGATCTCTGAAGAGATTGGGTAGTTAGAGGTGATATCTTCGCGTCGATGTTGGGCGCGTTGTCTGTGCTTTTTTTTTTCTTTTTTTTTTCTTTTTTTTAGAACCAACGAAAGATGAAAAGTTATTGGGAAAAAGAAATCCATAAGATCAAGTTATGAACCGTCTGGTTTTTCGGCGGTCCGGTGAGGTTCCGTAGTACTTGTCGTTTTGGCACCTAAGCGTAGAACGCCCCCCCCCCCCCCCCCCCCAAGAAAAAAAAAAGCGGGAGATGCGCCGATTACAAATGCATTAATAGAACCGGGAAGATAGGGTAACTTTAATGTCGAGCGAATTCAAGGTGTACCATGGGCAACGATTCTGCGGGGTTTATTCGCCGTGTATAGAATGTCCCGGAATCACGTGGCTGCAGCCTAAAGCCGAGAAGTTGTTTTGAGTTAAATTCACAGATTATTGCCGACGAAGGCCTCGATCGAGTGGAAACCGGTGAAGCAGAAACATGCCACAGCCTCAATGCTGTTGCCGTATAGCATGGGCTAAGCACACCGTTGCCGCACACACTTTCTGTTTTTTTTGTTTTTTTAACAACTAACAACAGCACATTGCCGTGCGATTGATTCATTTATTGTAGACGACATCACCAGCAAACTTGAGCGTCCATATTAGCAGAACTGCTCGAGAAATAGCCAGAATACGCAACAGCAAGGGCTTCGGTACTGCCCAGGGAGCCTTCATGTGCGCATCGAGATATATACTCCCCACTCCCAACTTGCTCCCATGAGAACGGTTTCGACAAATTGGCCTTAACGAGATGACCTTCGAGGAATTGGCCTAGACCCTCCATTCCTTTACAGTGCCTACTTTGAGACATGCATTTTTTAACTCCATCGTTATAATTAGGGTTCAGCGTTTTCGGCTTAAACCGATAAAACCGGTAAAAGTACGACGAAATCTTTATTTTTTTTTAAATTCTGGTTTTAACAGAAAAGGTCAGAAAAGCGCTCTGTTGTTGTTCCATTACATGAATCTGGTTATCAATCCATGGTTAACAACTATAGGCCAGTCTCCCTCCTTTGTAGTTTGTCTAAAGTTTATGAAATTGTTTTGCACACCCGCCTTTATGCATATTTTTGTCGGAAGATTATTCCTGAGCAACATGGTTTCATGAAAGGCCTCTCTACAGAGACAAACCTGTGTTCCTTCCTACATCAGGTTGTACCATCTGTCCATAGCGGAGGACAAGCGGATGTAGTCTACTTTGTTATGAGCAAAGCTTTTGACAAAGTTAATCACCGACTACTGTTGAGTAAACTCTGCAGTTACAGTCTGTCCCTTAAGTATTGTTGTCTCCTCGATAGTTACCTATCTCATCGGTTGAACTTTGTGCGAGTATCCGGCCGATTATCTGCTCCTTTTTTATCTACTTCTGGGGTTCCTCAAGGCAGTAACCTCGGTCCTCTGCTGTTTTTAATTTTTGTAAATGATCTAGCTTCCTGTATTAAACACACGAGGTTTTTGTTATTTGCTGATGATATTAAGTTGTGTACAACGGTTAAAACGGTTGACGATTGTGAATGTCTTCAGCGTGATATAGATTCTATTTCGGCGTGGTGTTTTTCAAATGACCCACACTTAAATGAGTCAAAGACGAAAGTTATGTCCTTTTCTAGGAAGCGTGAAATTCTGAGTTTTCCCTATGTATTAGATTCCACCAATATTACTCGCGTTGAGGTCATCCGTGATCTAGGCGTTTTTATGGATCCTGCAATTAACTTCAATCATCACGTGACTACAATTACGAATGCTTCCTTTAGAGTGCTGGGAGCCATTACACGAGTGACACGCGGTTTTTCTAAACCACTTTGTATTTTACGTTTGTTTTTGTTATAGCTTATGCAAGCAGAGTCAAAGCGGCAGCGTACTCGTTTAATGAAGACAGGCGTTCTTCAACGTCCATGGCTGGTAGCCGATGATCGAACCACACGAGCACGGGCTCAGCTCGCGCACCTCAGAGTTCACGCGCCGGTCACGCCTGCCGGTCATGCAACCACGGCATTGATATGCAACAATGATCACTATATTACATTCCTTCCCCCTCAGGTGGGACAGTTCCGTAGCGAATTACTGGGCGTCGCTCTCGTGCTGATCTTCTTAGCGGCTGCTCTGGCTGAGGCGCTGGCGATGGCCCAACTTGAGGAACAGGTCTTTCTGGGTTTCGTGCACCTCGCAGATCGAACAGAGTTCATCTACTTCGTAAACGCTGTCTCCCTTTTTTGTGTCTCTTCCTTTCTTTACTGTGGCTGTCTTACTTTGACATGCCTTTGCTATATGCCCCTTCTTCTGGCATTTGTAGCAGACGGAGTCTTTAAATTTGCACTCGAAAGATTTGTGCTTACCGGTGCAACGGTGGCAGTTTCCGCTGTCTGCGAGCCTCTGAGGTTTCATAGTTGTCGCTTGAATTTCACAATCAAAATCAACTTTACCGGTCTGTTGCCGTTGCTTCCTGATGTCTTGCTGTTGCTGCGACGTTGCCTCTGCAGTGACGGCCATGTCGTAGGCTACGTCGAACGTCAAGTTGCGTTCAGCCAAAACCCGTTGCTGCACTCTCTCGGGCGCGATGCCGCAGACGAACCTGTCTCGCATCATGATTTCAAGTGGCAGTTGTCTATCTCCGAAACCGCAGTCTTCTGCCAGCTTTCGGAGCGCTGTCACGTAGTCTGCAACTGTCTCGCCGGCGTGCTGGTCGCGCTTGTAGAACAGGAACCTTGCGTAGAGTTCCGATGGCCTTGGGTGCAGATGAGCCTTGACCGCTGTCACTATCGTGGTATAGTCTGCAGCTATCGGTCTCGTCGGCTTCACCAAGGTGACGATTAAGGAGTACGTTTCTTCTCCGCAGCAACTCAGCAGGACGGCACGCTTCTGCTCAGGCGTTGTCAGACTGTTGGCTACGCAGTACATTTCGAGTCGCTCTACGTACTCGTCCCAGGAAGCGTTGGTGCTGAGGCGATACTCGTTGATACCGCCCACAGCCATCCTCGGGGTCCGGGCAACGGACGCTTGCCCGATGTCTTCGTCCGCCTCGTCGCCAATTGTTATAGCTTATGCAAGCAGAGTCAAAGCGGCAGTGTACTCGTTTAATGAAGACAGGCGTTCTTCAACGTCCATGGCTGGTAGTCGATGATCGAACCACACGAGCACGGGCTCAGCTCGCGCACCACAGAGTTCATGCGCCGGTCACGCCTGCCGGTCATGCAACCACGGCATTGATATGCAACAATGATCACTATAGACCTTTTTCGCATAACCTCAAACTAGCCAGTAACTGACATACCCTTGACCTGGTGCATTTTTGGATTGCCCGCTGACACAAGGTATGCAACCGCCAAGGGTATGGGCGAAAAGGCTTAAAAACGGACGTCGTGCATGAGTTAGTTCCGAGTGCTCCTTTTTACCGTGCTGCAATTTCCGAAAATCTACGGTTGTCTGGCTACAACTGCGTGGTCGTCGGATGGATAAATAATTTTAAAAAGCATAAGAACAATAGCAGAAAGTGTGCCATGAGCACAAGAAGCTGCAGCGCGAGTGTGGCTGCAATGTTATCGAGCTTCGCATTTTCCCCAAGAATTCTTATTTATGAAGTCAGTCGATTGCGAGCTTGAATCGCGAGAGATTCGTATCACACTCAACGTCACGTTTAAGCTCACGACCACTTCGTTCACGACAAGAGGACCAATTTTAATTCCCGGTGCAGGTGGTGCAATTAGGTTATCACTGCAAGCGCCATGGTATGCGAAATTTATAAAAAAAAGTCTACAAGCCACCACTCAAGATGGAGCTATCAAATGCCGAGAGCTTACCTGCATAGACTACATTAAACGGCTAATATATTCTTTCGTTGTGCAAACTCAATCAAAACACCCCACCGTCTTCGTCGTCGTTCTCTCGAGGAGGCAAGGTGATGGCCTGTGAGTAGCCAGCTGGATTCAACCGGACAAGCTCCAACCAAGTTATTGCAGCCCACCATAGCCAAGTCTAGCCAAGTTCCCCCCATACCCACACCGTTGCCTACCGAGATAGCTGTGCTGCCAGAACTAGCCGGTATTTCTTTTTCTAAGCCGCTAGACGGCGTCGTCGGCGCCGCAATTCTCAAGATGGCGGCGCCGTTAAAGAAAAGGTCTATATTACAGTTTTCTTCACTGGTGCGTAGTCGTGTTGAATATGCCTCAGTTGTCTGGAACTGTATTGGAGTGACAAATTCAGGTGTAATTGAGAGTGTTCAACGTAGATTCGTTCGTGTTTTGTTTGATCGTTATTTTCAACCGAATTATTTCTATAGTTATGAGAGGATTTCTGAACTCGTGAAGTTAGACTCGTCGCACAACAGGAGAACAATTCGTGAACTGACTTTTTGTATAAGATTGTAAATGGTATAATTGATTCCCCAGAGCTACTCAGTCACATCTACTTGCACGTTCCTCGTAAGTCTTGTAGACTTTCTACTTTGTTTTACCCTACCGACTTTTACCATGCTGCACCCATGACACGTCTACAACTGACTTATAACCATTTAGAACAGATCCGTGCGAATGCTAGCCTTGATATTTTTGATGAAAAGCGTAAATTTCAAAAGTGTGTTGAGGCTATTGTTTTTTCCTAACGTTTCGCTTTTATTCTGTTTAACAGTGGACTACTTATTGACTCATTGATAAGTGCACCACTAAGGAGGCGTTAAGCTGTTGGTGGGTCACTGAAAATAAGAATAAATAAAAATTGCCATCAGTAAATATATATATATATATATATATCGCGTGTATCTTAACAAATTCTGAATGGAATTCAGATGTAGTGCCTATATTCGACAAGTATGCAGCAGAAAATCATTTTTCCACTATGTCTAAAGTTCATCGAGCAAACTGCTCTTTGATATCGAGTAGTATAATAGTCAAATGACAGCTAGTGCGCAGGCGAGTTTGTGATATTTAATCATAATGTAACACCTATTACTATAATACAAAAAAAATATTTAAGTAAACAAAAAACAGTAGGTTAACGTATTGTTTTCTTACTCGAATTCATTTTTTTTAATCTTTTTCCGACCACAGTGTGAGGTGTTACATTATGGTTAGTAGAATAGCGTTAATACAAATATAATATTACATTCTTCAGTTAAAATACTCCGAAAATAATTTTAAGCGCTTGCATTTACAATGCTTTGTGTATTTGCTCTTCTAGTCACCTTCCCACAAACTGTTAGAGAGAGAGAGAGAGATAAAGCAAATAAAATACATACTCGCAGCCATGCTCAAATGGGTGTCAATCCAGTAGCGAACCACGATCAGTTCCGGCACAAACCAGTATCCAGGGCACACTCTCGTCGGCCGCTTCATGTGCCGTAGGATCCAGTACATGCGTATCCAGCGAGCCAAGAGCCTCACGACAGGAAGGAGAAGCCCCAGGGAAACTGTCCCGACGACCAGCCACGTCACTACGGACGTGGCGAGGGTTGGCCGGAGGACTGTCTTAAGCGTTGCTGAGACCTTCGCAAAATCCATGTCACGTCTTTGTTGGGAAGCTGCTAACAAAGAGGCGAAGGCGTTATCATTACAGAGTCACGTCTCTGTAACATGGACCCCGTTAATATGAATAACCCGCTATATAGACAAACTTTTTCGGGGACAAACTGGGTAAGTATATCCATTTTTATCTCGTTAATATGGGCAACTCACATTACGGGCGCTTTTATGGTGGAACGGAGGTGTACATATCAACGAAAAATCACTGTGGAGCTTTCCCCTGAGTCACATGGAAATTCATTGGAAGGTTCTATAACATTATTGAGGTCGTTTCAATAACTGCTGGCCCTAAAGATCCGACCAAAAAAAGAAGAGCGTACTTACGGTAATTATCGAGGAGTTACTTGGTGAGTCCGCTATCCTCAGTGTATCTCCGCTAATTTATACAGTGCTAACCGATTTGCATTGCATTACCTAATACAAGCATCTAATTTAGACCGCAGAGAAACTAAACTGGAATTCACGAGGCACTATCGCAACTGAAGGCTGCGAACTGCCTTGAATGTATATATACCGGTCAAACCTCCTTCAGACAAAACCTGCCCGAAGCGCCCCTCAAAATCTCTGAGTTCAGTCAGGCTGCCCCTATCTCCACAGCACAACGCAATGCGTGCGTCAATGCACACGTCAGAAAAAAAAAAAATTCGAGGGCGAGAAACGTTTAAGAACATGTTGTCAAATTCGTAAAAGAGCCTCCTGTGATTATCATCTTTTCTGGTTGTTTTCTGGGTAAATATTTTCGCCAAGATAGCATCGCTACTGCATTTCTATTTTGGTGATGCCGTGGTGCCAGCTAGATGGGGATGGAAAGTGATTGCGTCACAGGATTTCCCAGTTTGTGCTGGGGCGGTATAAATAAGTGCACTTGTATAATTTTTATGGGAGAATCGAGATGGTATAAACATAAGCAGCTCACATGAAAAAAATACAGGTTCATGGTCAAACAAAGATGATTCGCTAATAACAAAATTACCCTTAGTTACTTTATGTTTCTCGTTATATTTTACTTTGTTTTTTGTTGCTCTAACTGATGTTCATCAAATCTGAAAGGGCACACTTATGAATGTCTATATTTATGTCCTTCCGTTCAATTGTTTGTTATTCTAAATTTTAGTTGCTGTTTTGTAGAGCTTAGGAAAAACCATTCAACTTTACTGACATTTGATGAGATGGTTATTCTTTCTGACTTTCTTTTCTTGATGCGTGAATGGTACTAAGTGACATGCCCGTGACAGTTATAATCGTCTCTCAATGAAGCCAACTTGACATTGTGTGCAATTATATATTCTTGTATCTCCTAGGTTTCAATGTAAATAATCTTGTTACAAACGAGCAATTTGTTTGACATGTTAAAAGAAAAACAAACAAAGTTTTAATGACCTCCCTGAAAGATTTGTGCAACTTTGTTGAACAATCATATTTATGTAAACGCAACCTTCATCAAACGAAACATTCTGTAGTAGTGGCCAAAGAGTGTACCATTAGTACGCAAATACGAAGCTGACAGCTATCACTTACACATAATGATCAATAGAATTTGTGTTATGAAGTTTATTGATACTTTGCTCATGTTGAGGAGTTCAAATATTTGTTCATCCTGGAGTTTTTTTGGTTTTTTTTTTTTAAACTGTGGATAAATTTTTTAGGTGATAGCTACACTTTTTTACTGCTTAGTTTTCGTTGTGCTCTAAATGATAAACCGCATGCTAATATTGGTATCTTTCACTTAAATCATTAACATTGTTTTACCACCATAATACAGAACAACGCGATTCTTTGTGGTAATAGTACTGCTTGCATGCACCCCCTATTTGATAACGTAATGGAAATATTCATATATAAAGACTAATAAGTGTTTTCTGACCTTTCCTTCTTTGTATAAAAGCATTCTGTTGTAGAAAACACGATAATTCACAAATTGCAAGCTGCAAACGTTATGCGACCCTATAGTGACAAGCGAACGTGCAAAAAGCCTTCATTCACTACAACCGCCGTTTTGTCGTTAGCAAGCTTAGGCTTGTCTATAGCCACGGATACCTTAAGAAACGCAGTGCGTGCCGAGTCCTCGGCGTTCTTTTATTTTTCCGCAGGCAGTGACATTACCGAATTTGCCAAAAAGAATATCGAAGAGCGAATCGTGAATCAAGAAGCATAAACATAATTAACCATGTCCCATATTTTTTTTTCCTTTTTTTTAAGCTGTTTGTGATGATAGCCGACTTTGTTTCGAGGACTTTAAGTTAAAACAAAATTTCTGAATTGCTAAGTCGTGGCATTTTGCCAGGTTTACTTATGGAAACTTACCATGGCTAAGCGGCAACTATATTTAGTGACAGCTCAAGAAACTCACGGCGTTCTCTATGCGGAGCGCAAGTTCGTCTGCTTCTTTGCAGGGGTTGCGATGACGTTGGAACGCCGAGCCCTTATTGGCTGATTAAAAAAAAAAAATAGTGGGTAGACCTCAAGGCGTCTAGCATTGAGGTCTACCCACTTTCCTTTCAATCAAAGCCAACCAGAGCTCGCCATTGTACTGACGTGACCGCAGCCCCTGCGCAAAAAGCAGACGACTTGCTCTCCGCATTGGATAATACTCTAATCTCGTTGACTTTGAAGCAATATTCAGAGGCCAGATTCACGAAGAGCTTCATAGGCTACGACAACTTAGCTTAAGAAGTTCATAAGTTACGCACATAGTAAGATTAAGTGAGAGGAGGAGGAAAGCGACGATCTCGTACGCGAGAGCGTGCTGTTGCTATGGCGACAGCGTCTGCGGCAACACGAACAGCCAATCGGAGAGCTCGGCATGGTTCGGAGCACGTGGATTTTGAATAAAAAGAAACGCAGGCTGCCTTTCCGCCAACGCTTGTCTGGGGACAATATCCGTGAAGTGAAATGTCGACGCTACCATGATTTAAACGGGCTGGGCTAACCGCCTTCGTCGACTGATATGAACTAGGTCACTACGAAGTCAACATAACTATCATCGTTGCTAAAAGGAGATGGCCCGCTCCGCTCGTTTCCAAAGTGGTGCACGCGGAAACAAATCGCCGCGGTGTTTCTCGCGGTCTCGGGGATACAGGAGCGAGCCCCGTAAATACTTGTTCACACTGGGAGCGGACACGCGAATGTTTGATCGAATCGCTGGAACCGCGCTGTTGAATCGCGTCTCGGTAAGCGCTTCTGAACCTACCTGTTTCGATTGCAACTCGATGCTGACATGACACTCGGCAGAGGAAGGTCGGACCGGCATCGAATTCCTCCCACGAACTACTCTAGCTCAACTGTGTTGACGTACCTTCGTGTCACAATAAAAAGGACACACTAATAACAAAGCTTACTTACCATATGTTGCGAGGGTAATCCATACTGCGTTTATTTGAGCTCCGTATCAAACACAAAAGAGGAGACAGAATTGATGAGAATTATCCCTTTTTGACGAGAGCGTTCGCCACCGCTGCCTCTGAAAACAAGGTGATGACAAGGAGAGGAGACTGACCTCTGAACCGAAAGTTTAGGTCAGAAATCAAACTATTTATACAAATAGGGTCCACTCAGGTCGCGCGGGCATATTCCATTCGGCAAGCCAGC
Organism: Ixodes persulcatus; assembly: GCA_013358835.2. NCBI lineage: Eukaryota > Metazoa > Arthropoda > Arachnida > Ixodida > Ixodidae > Ixodes > Ixodes persulcatus. Next base: position 1,561,936 of record JABSTQ010011430.1, on the reverse strand, counting down.
CGATCGTGGGTACATGGTCTCTGCCAGGGACCGTCGGAGCAACGCTGCTTCGGTGGTGTACCTTGCTAGGCCTAGCGCCGAGATAGCCCTTGGCGGTCGCTTGGTCGGGGGATCGTTGCCGCTGTAGCTTTTTCCGGATATCTCTGGATCCAGCGTTCATTTCCGTCGTGGTCGATTTGGAATACTTCTTTCTTTTTTCTTGCTGCATGATGTCGGCGTCCGCGTGAAGAGCAGGTAGAAAAGTAAATGCACGTTGGTGTTCGCGACGAGTATTTGAGCGACGCTGTCGGCCATGCTGATTTGATCGTAGAAAAGTGCGTAAGACAACACTGGAGCTGTCGTAGGATTCTGGTGTAACTGACGCAAAACGTGCGAACATTTTGCTTCGTGAATTCGAATTGGTGCGTACGTTTTGTCGTTCGCACTTTTTTGACGTAAAATCGTTTCGTGATTCAAGCCTCATGTGCTTGGAACTCTGCACTTGCTACATTTCTGAATGGCTGTCACTGAGTACAGAACACTAATGCCACGGCAGCCGATTTTAGTATCCAAGATATTTATTCCATCTCCAGAAATCTTACAATAACGCACTAGTGACATCGTAAGGGATGTAAAACGTACCATGAAAAGTTAAAAAATTCTACAAGAATAAGAGGTCTTGAGATTGCCGAGGCACTGCTCCCAAGGGAATTTGCAGTCAGGCCTTCCGACGGTGGTGTCCCTTGCATCCACCGTCATTCTGGTCTGTGACGCATTTACTTATCTTAATTTATGCACTATTCTTATGAGTTTCGCGTTCACTCAGCTTTGAAATGGAAAGGGCGCTCCGCCTGCTTTAACAGTTCTCTTTTTTTTTTTAACCATATTTCGTTTACACCTACGACGCTACGGACTGCCGGGATCAATCGCCAGTCGGTTCTAAACCCCGTGGTATCTTCCTCCAACGAGTGTATCTTGAGTTTATTCTGATTCGCTCGTGATTGGACCTGGCTGCCTGAAGCTTTGATTATCGTCTATCAAAAGTTGGGGCAAATTATAGCGCCGCTTTATGTAGTTCAACAACACAACTAAACTTCAGATACTAAGCATATTTTCTAGCCTTACTGTTCATTGTGTTGACGCTTTAATATTTCAAAGTTGAAAAATCGCTCTGACGTTTTGCATAATCAAAACCTAGTCGCTGCCTGAGGTTTCTTTTTTTTTTTGTCTGTAAATTGCGGTACCTTAATGTCATTCTGCATTCTACCTACGAAAGTGTTAACTGGGGAGGAATTGCGTGTCCTTGCTGGCATATAAATGTGTCTGTAAACGTCGTGGAAGAGAATTTACGACTTTCACACAACTTAAAGAGAGCATTTTCTAAATACAGAAGTATTTATTAAGAAACTAACTGAAGACTCCGGTACTTTCAGTGGTAGTGTCCTTTCGCCTCGAAGTTCATCCTAGTGTTCCTAAAACACTATTTTCTTACCTTGAACAGAAACCAAAGTGTGCGGCTGTTGTAACTAATACCTTTAATGTGAGGTTGTTTTTTATGGAATTTTAGCTTTGAAAACAATAGATCGTAATCTATAACTACAAATATTAATGTCACCTTTACACCACTGCAGTTTGTTGTTTTAAATGTTGAAGAAAAATAAGCATTAGAAATTTAAAAAAAAAAGAAATACACTAAGGAACAATTTTATATGGCAGGCACTAACCGACTACAATACCAAGCGTGACAGTGGGAATATCTAGAATAACGTACCCAATTTGTGTCCACGTTAGTGCTAAGCTTAGCGCAACCTTAGAGCACGTAAAGCTAGAGTGTTTTAGAATTGTATTTCTCCGGCGAAACTTAGAACCCAAGCATCTCGTGCTTCGAACGTCACCAAGATGCAATATTATATTTTATTGCGGACAGAAAACGCGTTGTCACTTGATAAAAGAGAACACATATTTGGTCTTGAGTTACGTTAGATTCGTTTAAATGTTGCATACAACGCGAGCACTCGTCCGGTCGTGTACGGTGACATCCGCTCGGCAATAGCTGCTTCGTACACTTACTTTCTCCGAGAAGCCTTTGCGTGAAGAGAGCAGCAAGTTGCAGGCGATCGTTGACAACTTCACGGGCTCTTTGAGGCCATGTGGCGTGCACCTCCAGGCTCCAGTAGGGGTACAATACCGTTCTGTATTCAAACTTTCCGACAAAATACGCCGTGGACATTGCCTTCGTGGCGGCCGCGGTCCTCGGAGTCACCATTTTCGATCTCGGCTCGTACTGGCTTTAGCAAACTTCTCGCATGTCGCGATAACAACGCAAAAGCTTTTGGAGTGAAATTGCGTGTCCACGCAATTTAAAAAAAAAAAATCATCGTGCGTCGCCCAATACCCATAACGCAGTTTTGGTTCAGCACATGTACATACTCGACGATGCTTTTTCTTTGGGTCCAGAAAGCTTCTGGATACGCAATTCTAAAACTCTCTAGTTAAAAAATTATTGAGCACTAGGTCAGTGGAAAAGACACATTTGAGGTGAATAGTAGATATTATAGAAAAACTTCAATTTTTGGGTATAAACCAGTCAAAAACGTCGAAGGTTAATAGGCACTAATAAAAATCGTACTTCTTTTGAGACCAGACAAAACAAAATATATAAGGCAGCTTTTTGTACAAGTCGTACCGTATTTTTGAATATTACACAATATGTGAAAATCCTGCTGCGATTTCCGCAGCGTTACCTTTGTGTAGAAAGCTTGTGGGAAACTGTGGTCGTACCCAAATTATCATCACGATATTCCCTTTTTGTGCGGAGTAGCATGATATACTTTTACCTGCAAGTATGCATGACCGAAAATGGCCAGCCCCGCCGACTTCAAGCGTCAGAAGGTCGTGGATATTTTACGGAGGTGTGGAAGTCTGCGACGCTTCTATTTTGCATATTCCGTGCTATATTCACCGGACTTTTTTCTAGTTAACCTTATTAAGTTATTGATGTATTCGACATCCGTCTAGAAGCCTGTGTTTGTCGTTGTCTTTCTCAGCTAGTTCACGTCATTGCGGAGGACGGTTTATAAAAATCTATAACTCAAAAAGGAGCTAAAATTGTTTTGAACAAAAGTTTTTTTTTTTTGCTTTATTGCGCTCTCTATAATAAAATAAGCCTCCTTTGCACGAGAATTATTGGAGAGGAATATCCAGTGGGAGGGCCTTCGATTAAAAACGATGAACACGCAAGACCGGAATAAAACAAAATAGAAAAACAGTCCGCCATAATTACCACTCTTTTTTAACTTCAAAGGTTTTAATAAAATACACAATTATGCATCTGGGATCTTAACTCTTGGGCACAGGCTATTCGCTTTCTTTTTTTTTTATAAATAAACTACGATGTATTAAAGTTTGCAACACACATTTATTAAATGCTCACGAACAATAGCTTAGAATATTTGAGTCTAGCATTTTCAGTTTGTAAGCGAAGCTCCACATCAGCATTCACTTATTGAACACTACTCCTAGCCAAACGATGACTCGGCAATATCGTTCAATCTACGCCCCGCACTCAGTAGATGAAGATGTCGTAGAATCGTCAGTGCAGAAAACTTGCTATACATAGTTTGCATGTGACGTCATTCGCGGCCATGCCAGTACTTTATGCGCCGCGGGCATTGGGTTCTCGGTGTTAGTTTCACACCGCAGAAATTGTAGCTCTAAGAAACCAGTAAGTAGAAATAACAGTCAGTACCCAGCTATGGCGTGGCTTGGAAGCTATGTATACAGGACGTGCTGCTGATACAATATATCGGGAAGACACAGTTGTTTGAAGAAATATTAAAAAAAAATTCAAGTAAGGATATATTAAAAATTCAGCCAGTCATCAGTATCTTGTTGAGTAGGACTTTAAGTCAAAGCCGTGAATCAACACCTCTAAATTTCTGCATTAGTTCAGCAATTCGTCTTCCATTGTCCTTATGCTTATCTATCTTATATGTAAACATGTTGGGATCTAGAAGGCGACTTGATTTGTTATGTGTTTTTTGTTTTCTGTTTTTGAAACTACAATAATTTCGGACCGCTTTACTGAGTACAAAATACTGGAAAACCCATATCTTCACAGTCGCCTTTTTCACATTGGGAGGATATTGAATAACCAAATTGTGTTCGTCGTTAAAACACAGTTCTGAAACATGTGGCTTCTTGGTGAGTTTCCTGCTTCATGCAGGCAACCTTAACGCGCTTCTTCAGTTGGGGGTCTTTTCTGCCCTGCAACTCTCGGAGTGACCTTCAGATGGAGCCCCTGTGTAGGACGCAGCACCAATTCCAGCGACATCTGCAGTTGTTCCATTGAGAGCTCTGATTCAACTTTGAAGTGCCGCATGATGTGCGTAAGAAGAATTTTATCTTCCAGTTGGGCAAACTTCTGACCTGTGAGCAGATGGGGAAACCCTTGGTTAGTTAGGTACTATTCTATTCACCAGTTAAAAATGATATCTTCGCACCACTTATTTCACAGAAATGAACTATTGCTTTCATACTGACCGTCGCCTCTCTCAGGCACTGATCTGAAATTCTGTCGAGTGTTCAGATACCAATTTTTTGTAATAGTTTGTTGCAAAATACGAATACAATTTTAGGGCCTAACTCTGACCATTTGTCGTGCTGATGTTATTGGTCAGAAATCCAATGATATTTTTAAGTAAAAAAGTAGTATTCTGAACAAATAAACCGCCGTTCCGTAACTTTCTTTGGGTGGTGTATACTTCTATTTACAAGAGGAACCGAAATAATTTCTTGTACAAAAAGGGCTTTATCAAAATAGAAACAAATTTATATTTCACATCTCCAGGATTCTGGGTCATCCGACTCTTGTCTCCTTTCCCGGCTGTTCTAAGCAAAACTGTGTAAAACCGTTATTTCGATGGAATAACGGCAGCAATTGCTATATTATCTTCAAACATTTTAGATGGAAATCATACAACGTTAACTAACTTTAATTAGAAACCAAGTACGCGTAAACATTATTCCTAACTCCGACATTTTTCTTTCTTTGCATTGAATTCTAAGGACAACCTTTGCAACATCTTCACTTTGTGCTAACGATATAATGATGAATCGTAATAATATTAATGATTAATATTGTTGGCAGGGCGACGAGAATATTGGGTATTATATGTCGCATTACTCAGCCATTCAAGAACCCGGCCTCCATTATTCTTTTATTTTGTGCCATAATCAGGTCTAGGCTTGAGTTCGTACTGTGGTCTGGAATTCGTTATCAAGAACACAAGCAATGTTCATTGAAAATGTGCAACACAAACTACTACTATATTGTTTATGATCGCTACTTCCAACGCCGTTTCTATTTTGAATACGCCTTTCTGCTTAATAAGATTTCATTGATACCATTCACCAATAGAAGAGCAGAGCGCGATTTAGTTTTTCTGTACAAAATTGTAAATAGCGTATTTGACAGTGCTTCGCTTTTAACGTGACGTAAATATTCATGTCCCTCCTCGTTCCACTAGGACCCGCAGTACTTTCAGCCTTCACACCAACTGTAAACCATCTCCTCTGTCACAGATACAATATCTGTTTATCAATAGTATTGAAAATGCTGTCTTGATATATACAGTGACATTAAGGTGTTCAGGAACCAAGTGAAAGTGCTTGTTGCCGAACTGTAAATATTGTGTGTTTGTTGCTTTGTGTTTCAAACCTGCAATTGTGTTTTTCTTTTCCTTTCTTTTCTTTTTCTGTTCATATTTATATACTTGTGCACCAAAGGAGACCTGCATGGTTGTTTTTAGGCACGTAAAATAAATGAATAAATAAATAAATTGTAATACCATCAGACCCATCAAAATATATAATTGTTCCCAAAATATATTTTATTCCCAAGAAAAAAGTTGAATATTAAGCAATTTTCACATGATATGTGAAGTTATATTACTTGATGAGACTTCGCGATCCATCCGTTTTATTTTTATTAAGAAATCAATAAAATTGCTTACCAATGCAATTGCGAGCTCCACCAGAAAAAGGAATGTACAAAAACGGATGTCGATCTGCGTAATCTAGAAACCTCTCGGGGGAAAAGACATCCGGCTTCTCAAAAAACCTAGGATGTCGATGCAAGAAGTATAGCATCACTACGGACACAGTGCCCTTTGGAATGGTGTGCTTTCCTGCAAGCAGAAATGTTGTGGGCATGTGACAAGCATACTCGAGAATCAACAAAAACAGTTACTTATTTTAAATTGCTGAGCGCTATCTAAAGTCTCTTGACAAGAATCTGTCTCAAATAGTTTTATCTTTATTGTGCACGATTCGCTCAATCAACGTGTTTCCATAACATTTTAATAGCTGGTTATAATTAAAAGGGCTTTCATCAAGTTAAGAATTACTTAAACATACACGTTTGGCTCACCAGACGGAGGCTTTCTGAAATATGAGATATATTTAACTTGTATTTATAAATGTTTTCACTTAGCCACAATGAAAAATTATATTTATTGACTATGTAATATATCTCATGTTAAAGAAGCAAAATGTAAATATCTCGTGAAGTAGAACATTGTCGTTGGCTAATTAATGTCGGTATCACTGTGCCTAATATCGTAGAAAGTGCATATTTTAAATTATAACTTTTTACTAAACCTTTTAATCAAAATTATAGTCTCGTTATCGCGTAGCATGTGAAATACTCCAGACCCGTACCTATGACAACGTCCTCATCAATCTTCCTTGCTATTACTGGTATGGGGGGATACAAGCGAAGAGTTTCCTAGAAACAATATAAAAAGATGTATAAAAATAAAGGTCATCAACATATTTTTCACCAGAACTTCCCCCCACAAATACTGTCATGTATACTTGCTGAAGCTAAAGTACCTTCAGAACACATTCCAGGTACTTGAGGTTTCGGATATCATCTGTAGTCACCGGTCTTTCTCGATCATTTCCAAAGACGGAGTCGATCTCGTCATGAACCTTCGCTTGAGCTTCCGGATGATTTCCCAGGAGATGAACCGCAAAAGCAGCAGCAGTGGCAGTTGTATCAAAACCCTGTGGGTGTTTTTTGACATATTTATTCTTTGTCAAATAATACAATACAATCTAGTTTGCCTTGCGCCGGAGAAAGAAATTATCCCTTCTTCCTATGGAAGATCCTAGAGAATGTGAAACCACAAGATATACAAGTATAAAACAAAAGTAAACGCGGAACCAACAGTACTTGAATTACATCGTATGTTTAAGATTGAAAATTACTTTTCCTTGGTTACAGTGGTCTCCTTTAGTTTGCTGCAATAAAAATCCTTCTGACTTTTTTTTTTTGCTTTTAGGTTTTTTATTTGTCTTTTAAGGCTTAAAATTGCCAGAAAATACTTCGGAGTACAATTTAGTCTCTGAATTTTAACAACAATTATGGCATATTATTACAACAAAGAACACGTCTAATTGACATTTCCCAGCAAATAGAAATATTTAAAAAGGTAATTACCGAATTTTGCATGAATATTTTTTTTTATATTTATCACCTCATACTCCTAACATGGCGTCCGCGAGATAAGTAATAATATCGTTAAAGAATGCAATGTTTTTTTTTTGTTTTTTTTTTAATAATATTGGTTTCTGGTGGAGCACTATATACAGGGTGTCACAAAAAACAATTTTCATTTTTTTTTTCTTTTTTTTTACCTCAAAAATAAACTAGGCATCGCCGAACGCTCATTCTCCGTCCAAAGGTAGCGCTAGAGGTCACAACCAGATGCCAAAGTTTCAGCCCGATCCGATACCTTATTCAAAAACTCTAACTGATTTTCTGAAAATTTCAATGGGAAAATGGCGGCCGATGGAGTTTTTGAATGCATTGGACTCTATGGCACCAGAAACCGAAAACGGACAAAAATGGGCTCCCTTTTTTCAATGAGATTTTCAGAAAATCACTTATAACTTTTGAATGAGGTGTCGGATCGGGCTGAAACTTTGGTATCTGGTTGTAACCGCTAGCGCTACCTTTGGGCGGAGAATGAGCGATCGGCGATGCTTAGTTTATTTTTGCGGTAAACAAAAACCCTGTAATTTTTTTTGTGACACCCTGTACTTCACATACCACTATCTACCAAGTTGAAATAATGACATTTGGTATACCACTTGGCTAGGATTGTGAAACTTGGAAGTGTTTAATCATTTGCAACTCAAAAATAAACCTTGATTCTGTTTAACTTCGAGGTGATATATTCAATCACCATTATCATTTAGGTAGATTACAAAATAATCCCTCTTCTACATTAAAGGGATACTACAACGAAATTTCGGCGCTTATTTTTTGGTCTATAGGTGTTCAAAGGAGCAGTATCACATCGGACACACCAATATCCTGTTGACAAAGACACGAAAAGGAATTTTAAAACAGAATTAAACGATTATCAAAGAGCACCTGGTAGATGTCGCTAACGTCTCGTTTGTAATGACCGTCTAGGAACCTTCACAGATAGTGACGACGTTTGTCTCGCCTCCGGCCACCACGAGAGAAGAGGTGGAAGGAGGAACTCCCCTCTCCCCGAGGATCCCTTTTGTGTGTCACAGAAGTCGCTATTGTCCCCCTACAAGATTATAGAAGATTAACCCGTCACTCAAAATTCGTACAAAAGCAGCCGCTTCGGTGGCTGGAACGACTGGGCTATCCTCTCGACGTGAGCCTCGCCCGTGGCCTCGCCGCAGCTTTGTTCGTCCCGAGACGAACTACGTCACGACTGCGTTGGATGTCACGTGCTCTCCGCTGGCTGCTCTCCTAGCGCTTGCCAGAGTGGGCCGTTTAAACGAAAATATACAGCCACCAGGCTCAAAATACAAACGTGCAATTGTCATTTACGGATATTGTAGATCATATTCAACCTATTTTTGAACCCGACGGGTATATTTCAAATTTCGTTGAAGTATCCTTTAAGAGTGCATTGCAGTTAACTGAAATTTTGAAGTGGGTACTATATGCTTCCTAATAGTTTACGTCTACGTCTTGGCATCTGGCTTAATTGTCTGCCTCACACATCAACGCCTGTCCTTTATAATTTTACTCAACATTTGTAGCTTGTGATCGTGATGTATTTTCAGCACCACTTTTTGCTAAGTGTATAGGGTCGCCCGAAAAAAGATTCTGCTGACACAAATATTTAATCATGCGTGGCTTGCTTCCTGGCTGCGACCGAAGCTCCTGATTAATACTCGACTCCCTCTGTCCTCGTAATTTCGACGTCCGTTTTTGTGTTTACATGAAGACAATAACCGCTAGCGTACTCAAAATCCCAAACAGGTTTTCAAATACCATTTCAGTCGTGTATAAGAACTCTTTGAATCAATGAAGGTAATCCTTCAAGTCAGATTTGGGGAGGTTTACAACACGGAATATGTGTTACACCACCGAAAATGCTGTGCTTTGATTAAATTACTAATCTATATAAAACATAGACCTTGTGGTGAACACTCACCCCAATCATGAATGTGTTGACCTCTTCACGAATTTCGTCTTCAGTAAAGATGCCCTCATCCATGTGCATTCGTAATAAGATATCCATAAAACTTTTATTTCGGTCCTTCTCCGCTACACCTACCTTGTATGTAGCCTTCCTCGTCCTTAATATCTGTAATGACACGTCAGAAACAAGAGGAAAATATTGCCGATTGCTCTTAACAAATAGGCGAATAAACGCATTAGTCATTTCAAATAAACGCGTCGATAATATGACGCGCACAATCATAAGTTTATTTCAAGTGAACTGCCAAACTCATGAACACTTATAGTCATGTTGGCGACGATACGATAGAGAACACTATGCTGAAGAAACAACCTTAGTGCACTATAGTCTTTACAAAACCGTACTCACTTTTTGTGTGTATTCCTTTATCAGTTCAACTTTTTTATAATATCGCCTTCCTTCAGGACTGAATCGATACGTGATATCCAGCCAGTGATATATATTTAGCATCCTGGCTATGATGCTAGAGGAAATTCTGTAAAGGGTAAAACCAGATAGCGTGCATGCGATAGCTTTGACTAAATTTGACAATATTTTCGCAGAATCTAATACCATATGTAGTCACTCTTTGTTTATACGAAATATCACTTACTCGTCATTCACTTGTAAGAATCCTGTTCTCAGAACTTCATTTTCATCTAATTGAATGCCCATGGCTGTCTCTGAAATTTACAAAAACAATGTCATTGAGGGTCGACAAGCTGTAGAGAATTGGCCAGACTAAGTTGGAAAGCCCGAGCAAATTTATGTCTAGTCTAGATATGGTCATTCACATTGGAGTTAATTAAAGATAGTGCGATGCTCGTGTTCCGAATGAAGTTATACCGAGCTTTCATCGAAACAGCGTCTCAAATCATTGACATACGTAATATCCCGAGTCATCGCCCACCCTCCTGCCGCCTGAAGTTCATAAAAAAAAAAGGCGGCTGGACGATGTCTCAGTGGGTAAGCAGAAAAAGTTAAGAAAATCTAAACAAACGCCCGTTTTTTTACGTATCTAGCGCGTCTGCACAAGATATTCCTTAAACTCGAATTAGTTGCATTGTTTTATGCAAGAAATGATTATGAAAGAACGTTTTACGGTCGCAAAGTCCGTTGCTAGCATATGCGCAATAAACACCGCCGATCGGCATACAGCGCGAACGTTTGTTCCGTGAAAGCACGTTTCTAACAGCGCTATAGTTCTCTTCGATAGTAAAAATAAAAAAAGTCAACAAGAAAATAGAAAAACCAACCAGGCGCAACGAGCGAGCGGGCGAGAGAAGCGACGAAGACCAATGCTTGGGAAGCGGGAAAGCCGGCGATCGCGTTGGCCAATACCTTGGCGTCAGGGCCAAGTCAGGCGCCTTGTCAATCGCAAGCAGCAGGCTCTTGCGCAACTTTCTTGTTTGGTGCATACATGTGTGCGTCCCTGAGCGGCGTGCTATCGACGCGGATTGTGGCGGTGCTGCTGCGTGGCGTGGACTAGAGTAACTGTATATACAGTTACTCTAGCGTGGACGGCACCACGAATACGGAGATCGAAGTGGGACGCCCTACAAACGTCTGTGTGCGGCTTTCCAACAAATCTTTATTTACCCGCTCTCTTTGTCTGAAACATTACACAACCTTACCAACCGCGGTCGCGACATTCCGGGAGAAGGAGAGGGTTAGCGGTGACCTTACTTTGGTGGATAAGGACAGTGACCTTACACTACGCGTTTCCAGGATATGGGGCGATCGCTGACATCGCATTCCCAGAATGAGTTACTGCTTGTGTTTAAGCAGCCGATGTAAAATAGTTGCGAAGTTAATGCTTATATTACCAGTGTATTTTTTTTTTTTTTTAACTTCTCATTCTGACTAGGGCTGGGCAATTGATCGATTAACCTACGATTAATCAATTAATGCTTAAATCGCGATTAAGTTTTTCGCTGGCTAATGGTCAAACTTTTTACGACTCAAATGAAAGTAAAAATTAGAAGCTTTCATCACGCAGACGTGGACCAGTACACCTCTACGAAGGGCAAACTTTAGGTCAAAATTTTGATTAAAGTAAACTGTAGGGGCACAATTGGTAGCCACTGACAAGTGCAGAAGGTTACAACTGTCCTGGCCATTTCAACGCCTTCCGATTGTCCGCGTTTCGCCTAGCAGGGAGTATTGTACATGATCATAGGAGGTCGCTCTTGCCGAAGAATATCAACGAACCTCTTTGACTAGTGCACCAGAAGTAAAAATATGTGAGGGTGAGTGCCTTTGAACATCTTATCAACTACACATCGAGGTTGATTTATAATAAAAATTGTATATTGGCATAACCAGCGAAAGCGAAAAAAAATTAATAATAACAATAATTTGACTTTTTTGTATGTAACGCATGGAAATGAAGGAGACCGACTAATCGATTAATTAATCTATTAATTGATGGGCGATTAATGGGGTTAAAACTTTTAATCGACGCCCAGCCCAAATTTGGACTTACCAAAAAGTATTCCGAAGGCAGCGATCCTCATGACTGGGAGGAGGTCGAAGCTACCGCTGCTCAGTGAGTTCAGCTTCTTCACCAATTCCGACGCTCTTCGGTTCATGACAGGCACGTAGTCTTCGAGGACACGGAAATGGAACGCAGGCGTGAGAACCTTCCGCCTTTTCTTCCAAATGTCCTTGTCGCTGAAGGCAATGCGAAGAAAAGCTTAGATCGAGTATTTCATTTTCGAACGCACGACTGCTTTTGTTGCTCGTGTTCTGGGGGCCTTTCGTACGACTACGATGAATGGCTTAAAGCCTATCGAGAATCCACACAAGACACAAAACACATTCTAAGACGGGCATGCACAGATAAATTATGTGTGTTTTCCGTACGCTGTCGTAAATACAGAAATACTGAAGTGCAATTCAGAGCAGGCACCCTAGATCACTGACAATTCTTTGGTTATCTGTAACACTTTAAAGACCGAAGTTTTCAGTGGATAAAAATTGAACGCTCCCAGTATTTAAAAGCAACCTATATTTAGCTGAAAGTACCAAGGTCGGGAACCTTGTTGACTCAAATAAATTACGCAGAATAAACACTTAGTAGACTCGGTATGGTTTGGATCGTTTTGACTCAATCCTTCACCTTTAAATTTTCAGTTTTTTTTTTCATATGAGTTTTAAATGCAAGCAGTATTTGATTAACATACCTTGTCAAGAGACCATTTCCAATCCAGCTTTTCATCATGTCATACAGAAATGACTTGTTCAGATTCTCGCTGTTTGAAAGAACACGCTTGACCATGTAAAAAGTGGATCGAAAAAAGAGGTTAATATAATAGGGTTAAGCTCTGATGCGAACCTATCGTTTCTGCGGACATAACTGAAAACCCTGAAAACAGACAAGGTTTAAAACGTATTTCTTGTGACATAGCCTTCTATATAGTGGAAAGCCTGCACCTTCGACATCCGAACAATAGTTTATCCGGTTGCCGTAAAACAGGGAGGAAGAGCGCAGGGGTAGGCGAGGAGGAACCATGTGGGGTTAGCAACACCACACTGGTTTTGTAAAGCAAACTAGCCCTCTTTGTTTTGTTTTTTTGTTTTTTCGAATTGTGTGGGAGACACGAATAAAAGACGATTGGCTTCCTCCATACCTCCTCACAACAACCTAACCTTCTGTCCTGGTGCTCTTCGAGAGGAAAGAGAAAACGGGAAACGTCCTTTAGCACTTCAGGGGGAGCAAATACTGAAGGAGTACGCGCCGAGGGGCTTTCAGGATGGTGCGTCGCGTCCTTGGTGGGGACAGTTGACGTGACGTGCAAAATTTTTTTTCTCCACAATAACAATTTAAAAGAGAGAGGAGTATTTCGGGAAGTGGCCCCACGGTGCGCTTTCCTCCCAACGCCGCCGTTTTATATGTTTTGTCGTTTCGTCCCTCCCATTTTGGCGATCGGATCATGCGGAGATGTCGCAGGCTTTCCCTCTAAGTAGGGGGCTATGCTTGTACTAATTAATCAGGTATGAACAATTTAGATAAACATAAATATTTTGCAGTGCTTATATTCGCTTAATACATCTCTATTATTTAGTATTATTCGAGGCTTTTCGAATAAAAAGAGAGGTTAAACTAAAGAAGAAGTGATCCGAACACTGAAACAGATACCAGCCTATTTTCAAGATATTGACTTGCAGAACAGAAACAAAAATGTCCGAAAACAGTTATAATCCCTCTCCGACTCACGCCCACGACCATTACGCGTAACATAGGTAGCATCTTCACATTGGCGTGAGTAATTTATTTTTACAAAAACTGAACGAACTTTAGCATCCTGTGCTTCTATGCATTTGCCTGATAACCTCATCGAAATGTACGCTGGCACAACGAAACCTTGATGCGCAGATGTGCTATCAAAAGAGGGTGAAGTGATTAAATGGTGTTTTACGTAAAATCGCATAAAGTTCAATGTTAAATGTTTGATGTTTATTTTTCACGTAATTACCCACAGCCTGAAGTCTTTGTGGTAAAACACAAACTATGACACATATTCACCAGAAATATGTATGCTTAAATGTCATACACAAGCTTAAAGCCATCCACATGTTTAAAAATGAAAAAATTTACAAATATTTTAGTATAGCCTTAGAAATATGAATAGTTGAGTGAAAGAAGCCCAGATTCACTCACAATAACACCATAACATTTTTTTCTTTTACATATGTTGGACCGTGCTTGCGGGCCGTGGCAGCGAGGAACATGCATGTAACAAACCAATGAGGTTCATGCTTCCAATAAAGCATTAAAAATATGCTATTTCCAACATTATAAACAAAACGCGCCCTGAGTGCAAATAAAAAGAAAAGAAGAAAAGGGGACAAAATGCTACGTAAAATAAGGCTGCTGGCCACCCAAAAAATGTGCTGGTGCCACAGCTGCCATGGGACTTGGGTACAACATTGCAAAATGCACTGCGTGTTTTGTAGAGTTTAATTACGATGCTGACAAATTCATAGAAAGATTTAGACATATGCAGATTCTTGTGCACTGATCTCAAATCACTTACCTCTGCCGTGTTCGGTGTCAGGGCGATAAGAAACGGTTGCGGCCCGTAAAAAGCCACAGTTAGCTCCTGATCAACAACTTGCTGGAACATGTAGTGAAAATAGTTGAACAGTTCTGAAAAAAAAATTGAAGGAGACCTGAAAAGGTTGCATCTCTGTCGACGAGATGTCCTAGTAACCACCACTGAAATGTTGCAATTCGAATTCTCGGCCGAAAATGGCAAGAGCCACCAACAAGCACAGTCAGTGGAACGAAAAGACTAAGTGCGCAGGCGACCTGGTAGCAGCTAATAATGTCTTTTAACAACTGCGATTGTGGCGTAGAAAAGGGGAAAAAAGTTTTAGTCGAAAGAACAGACAAAGAAGAGAACGTCTCGACAGTGGAATGAATTTAGCAAATTACAAAAATTTACAACTACACAGAACTGTGGCCGGCATTTTGGCATTGTTTTTTTTTTATTAATTTATTTTACTTACCATTACTACTCCTTATCAGGGCTCTTAAAGGAGTGAAAAAAGAGGATACCCTTCTTAGGAAGAAGAACAATGGCACAAACAATATAGTTTAACCGACATTCGGATATATACAGATCATAACACATCTGGGTCTCAAGAAACGCGCTCAGTTAGAAAAGAAAGGCTTTCAGGCTCGCTACAAGATACAACGCTTTCTGGCAACAGATGTTACTCTCCAATCTCCAATTTACCAGGGAAAAAATATTTTAAACCACAACTTTTTTAATCGGTACTTTTGAAAATGCGCACTTTCTTGCAATTCTTGAATGGTGTGGAGTTACAGAAGATGATTTTTTTAGTACAACGCAGACCGTAACTTCAAGGTCGTCATGTTGACTAGACCGTATTTTTAACCATAACGTTTTCTAAACAACTACCCAAAGTTTTACCAAGGTGTAAGGTTTGTTTTCGGGTCAGTGTCATTTTGGCACTCGTTTCTTTTGCGTAAAACATAATTGGTGCTCTTTGCGGAATGTGTTCTTTTGCATCAAAACTCGTTGCGCATTACATCTGGTTTAACCGTTTAAGAGACAGTGCCCATGTCGACTTCATTTATCGACCACTGATTTCACTACCATCCCACGGGAGGAGAAGCTCCCTTTGCTTTTGCGGCAAAGGCCCTTTTGCAGTGAAGGAATCGGCCAACTTCGACGTTCAGTTTTATACTGACCCCAAGAAAACATTATCTCGTCTGTCCTTCAGCTAAAGTTAGTCAACCGCTTGGGGCACATATAAAAACATAAGTTTATTTTATATTTGTATCTGAATCATCCTCTTGACCGTTCCTTCATCCAACTTAAATTTTGTAACATTCATGTCTTTCAATGCATATTATATTTTGACGATTCTTTGATTGTCGACGTACAGACAGGATGAAAAATCTAGGTGAGCTTGGCTGTGTATAGATCTCCTTTTTATTCTACTGTTTTTTTTTTTTGTTTTTTTTAGCATAGTGACCCAAGCGAGTTGCGTTTCCTTTCTATTGCTTAATTCGAAGAAGTTCGTCATCTTTGCTGAGCAAAGCAGAAGTTCGTCAAACGAAATTCTTGTAAATAGTGTTGAAATGTTAGATTATTTCAATCATTTAGAGGAATTAAACAGAAGTTATACAGTGTTTTATTTTTTCCTAATTTATTTATACTATTTGACCAAACAAGGGCTTTTAAAGGGTGAGTGAGTACAAAATTAGAAAAAAATATTTCAAGAATTATTTTAGCTGAGAAGTGACGCGTTTGTCGAATCACGCTTGAAATATTTTGTATCCTAACGGGGAAGGTTTCGTTTCGAAGTGTTAACACTCACAGGCGAAACTATTCATGCTGTTATTATGATTGATTAGTTCATCAAGGTAATGCTTTCTGCTAAAAGCAACAATGCAACAAATATTCTGTTTTGTTGCAGCTTTATATATAATGCTGACTTACCAGACCTGCAATCTCGCGAAAGTATTAAGATTAAACACTAGTTCATCGCAGTATAAAACAGACTTTCGTTGTTGTTTTTTTGCTTTTTTTTTTTTACAATGCGTTTATGAGGCAGAACGTATTCGAATGCACAGCGAAGAAATCCTATTAAATTCATTGTTAAAGTATGGCACTTTCAGTCTGGATGTAGCGAAGATCAAACGTTTTCCGACACAGTCAATTCCTCCCGAGTAAACTGAGCTTCAACTCATCCCCGAGCAGGGTCAACCTGCATTCCAACCATACCTGAGCAGGAATGAAACTTTCAAAAATTCAGGCATGTTCTCGCTTTTAAATTTATATAGTTTTCTGTTTCTTTCAGAAGGCAAACATGTAATCAACACAGCATCAAAGCACCCCAGCAAAAAAAAAAAAAAAAAGCGAAACGGAGACGGTGAAGTCGCTCACACCCGCACGTACCAGCCCTCCTGCACACTTGAAGGGGAGCACGAAAGAGGCAGCATAGAATAAAGTGATATCTTAAGCCATCCACCTTCCTTCGGGTAGTTTTAACGCTAATCCTAAGCGCAAAACGGCACCAGTTTTCCATTTACGCCTCATAACCATGTTGGGCTTCAGGTTGAGAACGAACTACGGTAATCAAATGTAGGAAATATACAGTACCTCGTTTTTTTTGTTTTTTTTTAAATCGCCTGACTGAATTGAATGTAGAAGTTTTGTGTGAAACCCTAGAAAATGTGTGTTCCATGTTTGTAAGAGCGTGACCCTGGAATTTGTAAACTTCGGTAAATCGATTACTTTTCTCCCCCTTTCCCTTCCCCCCTCTAATGTTTTTTTTTTATTTTGTGTTATAAGCATGCTTGTGAAAAACATTAAGAATATGTACATCCTGTCCTCTTTTCGCTACTGCGGGAAGGCAGATGCTTGTCAAGTAATAGCTGAGTTGCTTTTTCCTCTGTCTCCCCTCTCCAAATGGAGAGAAATAAAGAGTTTGAGTTTGTGTTTATACCATAGGATTGTTCCCGATGTTAAAATTAGGAGGTCGAAACTATTGCGCGATATTTTTTTTAGTTATAACCCGCAAGATATTATTAAAGTACCCTGAGCGAGAGAATTTTGTGTGCAGTTTCGCAACGCACCCTCAAAACTTTGTTTGAAAGGAGCACGCAGCACTGATAAAATAATAGTCTGATCTCAACCGGAATGTCTCCCGCATAACTAGGCCAAAACAGCGACGTGCACAAACACAGTGAGAATCACGACTCCGCCTTACTTGCTGGCACGTCTAGTGTAGGATCCATCGCTGACATCATGCTCCACATATCCAAGATCAAGGAGAACGGAAACCGCTCCTTTGGCTGAGGCACATTGCGGAGGCACATGTAGATCCTAATCCAGTGCACCAACATCTTAAAACAAACCCACGCGAAGACAATAACCATGGCAAACATAGCGATTGGCACTGCAGCATCCCAAAGTTGCGTCCGAGAAGGGAACGTTGAGGGCATTTCTGAAGATATGAATGATGTCAAATGTAGGTCACCTCAGGTCACCAGCGCTTTTCTGAAACAACAGCTTAAATGAAAACAGAAAAAACTATTATCGAGTCATCGATGCTTTCCGCTGCCGCAAAACAGTTCCTGCCTGCACGAGATTCGTTTCAGCGATGTCCGTTTTCCTCACCACATCCTTCGTTTTATGCAAGCTTGTCGTTGTGATGATTCGACAGGAAAGCGGGAAAGGGGGTATGCTCGTCGAATGTGAAGACAAGAGAAACAGAGGTTGCAAACGACAGTCGACCCTTGGAGTCGTCTCTCTTTCAATTGAGGTTACCGGTGCCCTTTCCACAAAGGTGCCTGAAGAACGGAGGAGCGAACGCTATTTTGTGTACCTACTTGGGTCACTTTTAAATCGTGCGTGCATACAGCGCAAAGAAAAATTGACGGCGTTCCGTTCCGTTTCGTCTGACGAGGTCACCCAAACTCTGTCTCATTGTTTGTTCCACTGAACTGCGCTGGTTACTCGCTGTCTTCTAGCTGGTGTAATTGTGTCCTATGCCGCTTAGCTTGGATTTTCAGATTGTAACAGATCTACCGATTTTCAGTGTTTTTGATACATTTTCACAAATTTTGGTAGTTATGTCTTGTTAATATAGATCCCCGCTATATGAACACCATTGTCGGGGACAAACTTGGAAATTCTATGCATATTTTCTTGCTATTATGAACAACTCACATTATGGACGATTTTGGGGGAGAACGGAGGTGTCCGCATTAACGAGACATCACTGTACAAGTTGAGGTAGTCACCTCGGAATTTAACAGAATAACAATAAAGGATTCAGGAATGACGACATAGTCTAGTTCTGCATAAAAATCAATTTAGGTCGTGCCTTGTTTAAGGGCACAGCTTATTCTGCAACTGTTTTCATAACTTTTAGCTTTAGACGCAATAACCTAAACACAACCTGTTATTAAAAAAAATGTTCGATACCTTTATTCAATGTATATGCCTTTGAAGTGTCAGGTTTAGTATTAAAAAAACAAATGCTGTGGCAAACGTTTTATATTATCATTGTTTGTTATCTTGTCCCAACATGTCCTTGCATATGTACACCATTGTCAAGTTAAACATTAGTGTTTGTTGTAAGGACTAAACACAAAACCTCTAATTACATATCGAGATGCCCTTGACGAATAATTTTTCTGTCTTATTTTCCTGCTGCTTATTTATTCAAGTAGATTAATTATTGTATCCTTTTACCGCATCTTGTGTTTGGCAGTCTCACAAGTGTTTGTTAAATGATATAAAGTTTCTAACGCACTTCCAGCGTAATTGTTTCTTTACAGCATACGGTGTCAAATAACCGGTATGTAATTGCATAGTATGTATAAAATGATTCCTTGTTCTCGTGAGACACTGCAGCCAGAAACTCATCGTAAGGTATGCCCGAACAAACAAAAACCGAGGCAAATCATTTTTAAACGATAAATGGTTTACGTTTATCGCACGAGGCATCTCGTCGGTGTAATGCGCTTAATAAACAAAATACTTAATTCCCACAGCTTCTCAGTGAGCTGAAATAATCATTTGTTTTTGTCAATAAACTAAACGGTGTATTTCTTACAACATTAAAATTGATGCACATAAAATTTCAGACTAATCTACTGATGTTTTAATCTTTTAATCAAGTTGAGACTACAAAAACTATTAACCTGATTTTGCGGTCACTCTTCCTTGATCGATACCTTTAAACAATGGTTTCAATAATATGCATAATCATTATTATGCACGCTTCAGTGATAAATGCTCTTAGAAAAAGTACATGGTAGCAAGACCGTCGAATTTTTTCGCTATACTGACTAAGATCGCTTAAAGCTAGAGAAATCTTTGAATAGGATATGCATAAAAAACGTCAAAAGGTCGAGATTAACGTATGTTATAGCATCGTATTCTTGTAGCTCAGAAACTAACTACTTCAACATTGCTGGCAGTCGGCTAACCTGATTTACACTAATGATAGGCACGCACGTGTATAGGGGCCTTTATAAAAAAACAGAACCTTGACCAATGTCCCGAGTTGACCAATGCATAAGCCCCTGTTTTATTCAAATTAGGCAAGGTCGGTGCCAAGATAAATGTGGTTCCAAGACCCTTGTTCATGAAGAGAAGAACAGGTACCGCTCGCTGTGGTTTTCGCTTTATTTTTATATCAAAACCGCTTTGGGTGCTACTTCCTTCTTAAGAGAACCTCGTCCCGTTTCAGTTGAATCATCGCGTCATGCATGTTTTCCTTTCTCGTGCCACTCTTCGGGCGAGGACGCCACCTCGAGATGTCCCTCCAGTTTTGACAGCTGCGTAATGGTCCTTTGTGACTTTTGTTTTTTTTTGTATTTGACCGGCTACCGAAGGCTCCAACCGTTTAGTTGTCCGAAGGCCGTCCCGATGAAGTAGGACTACTCCGCGTCTTTGGCTAAGCTCCAAGAAGCATACTTTTTTTTTTACGTTCTTTTAACCTCGAGTGCGGAGGAGTGAACAATGGCTATTGGCCGAGCCAGAAACCAAAGTGTTTTTCGTCTCTCAAGATCCATTGTTTGCCTGCGTGGGAAGAAGATACTCGTTTCCCGAGCTGCAACTTTCAGTAACTTCCGGTGTAAATGGAAATAAGTTAGACGTTGCAGCGGTAGTTATAAAAAGACCTAGGCGGTATTTTCGTGAGGTTGCAGGCTATCATCGCCGTCTCTTATGCACAGGCTAGGTCCAACGTTGCAGTTATTTTATATTTGTGTTTGTCGTAATTCAAATGCAGCATCTTTTTGTGTGTGTGTGTGTGTGAGAGAGAGGGGGGGGGGTCCCAAAACGTAACATTTATGTTTAAGTTTCTATTATTCTTAATTACAGAGGACTGAAAGTATTTATAAGAGAATGTTATATTTTTATATCATCTAACGCGATTCGTTATATATCCATTAGATAATTTCTTTCTCGTTTTCAATTGCTCAACTCTTGAGGTCGGTTATCGGCCTCGTGTTGTGGGGACTGGAAGCCCAAAATATTTAAACGTGTTTTCCGCACGATCTTACAGTCTCTTCTGCAAAAACAGTGAGTGCGCAGGCGAGCTGGTGGATGTTGATCATGATGTAGAAAACCCGAGACTGTGGTAAAATCAGGGAAACTTGGTCGAAGAGGAAAGACAGGGGAAAAGAACGTCTCAATGACTTTCTTTGAGAAGTTCTTTCCTCCTGTCTTTCTTCTTCGTCCAAGTTTCCCTGCTTTTACCACAGTCTCGGGTTTTCTACATCATGCTCTTCTGCAAGGTGGCCATGTGAAACTTATTTTGCTAAAAGCACTTTGCTCTTACCAAAATAGTGGCACAAAGGTATGGGGATGAAAAGGGTTGCTACTTGCGAAGATGACAATCAGAAACCTTCAACGTCTCATTAAACTAATCCATTGTATTATTCTCCGGTGCAGGTAGCTGCAAGGTATATACAGCAATCATTTTATATTATTCGACAAGTCCCCGAAAAAAGGGGCATTCTTGCAGTGGATCATTGACCATATGATTTCTGCAAAATATCAGTTATCTTGAGTAATGAAAGACATATCTTTACTTAAGATTACATTGAATTCTAGAGAGGAAAAGAAGCAATGCAGCATAATACACATTGTCTTTAATTTCGCAATACTTCCTTCAATATCATGTGAATGAAACATTCAGTAATCGCCGAGGTCTAACAATTTTTTTAATGTTCCCTAGCAAAGAATAGCTTTTTTTTTTACAAATCCAAACAGCTGAACTAAAAAAAAAGAAAAAAGAAAACATTATTTGCTGGAAAGTGAAACAATGTTTATGGTTTCACTGTGTTTTGCTGGAAGAAGTGGAAGTTGTCCATATAGCGCTTTCAAGTGCAGTTTCTTGGAGGACAGTGTATTCAATGAGCATTGGTCAAGTATCTTATTAATTTTATTCCCCTACTGCTAATATGAACTAGATGCTCCTGCAAGAAACACCTTCAGTTTCTTTCTACTTCTTTCGCCAAAAGTCTAAAAAATGTTTTGAGGGGATGACGACGCACTTTATTACCTCGTCACGAGTTCTCATCGTTCAGTGTTTGAACAAGCAGAAACTAATAAACTTTTTTTTTCTAAAATGTAAACTTGAACGCGTTGACATTAGGTTGGCTCCTGACTCGCAGGGAAAAAAACCCACATGCATGTTAAAGTGCCTTTGCTTATAGGCAGCCCCTTGAATCCTCTTTCGGGCGGTCGAGAGTTGTGAGAAAATAGTATACTCTCGCTACGAAATAAGCTGTTTTTTTCCGATGAGTCTCAGATTCCTCCCAAATATTATTTTTTTTACACTCAAACAACACGTAGTACAGTTGCAAAAGTCTACTGTAGAGGTAACCTAGACCTTGCGGGCTTCTAACTCCGATTACTTCAGACCCTGTCTCCGGAAGAATATGACACAGCAATACTTCGCTCTCGGCAAAAGGGTTTATTCACTCACTCATTGCCTTGGGGGGTTTCGGGATCGGGGAACGGTCATCAGCGAGGCCGGGGGTAAAGTCCGCTGCCATAGCAGCTGCTCCAAGTCCAAGCGGTGGTCGTCCACACCGCGTCATGGGGACGTCGTCGTCCAGGTTCGCCGTCCGGTCCGTTCGTCGAGTCCGCCACTCGACGTCTTGCCCGCACTTTCCCCGCGCCTGCGTCCGTCTCCCGCCAAATCCCGCGCCAGCGTCCTCGTCTCCTTGTCACCGCTGCACCATCGTTCGTGTCCCACCGCCCGAGAGCTTGCCCGTCCAAAAGCTGCCGTGCGAGAGAGAGAGCCTTCCTTTGTTCGGCTTCCCCTTTTTAAGCCTTCGCCCCTTTGTCTTGGGAAGCCAGTCCCGTGACGTCAGTTGGCTTAGGAGAGCGGTCCAGCCGGACCTTGTGCTGCGCGAGGTCACCGCCGCTCCCCCGAGGCATGACGTTTCTCGGAGGCCGGAAATTGGGGCCCAGAGGGTCGGCGCGGGGGAGAGCAGCCAGATCTCCACACCTCCCTCCCCTCAAGGCCCAGACTCCGGGGGGCTTGAGGTTGCGTGGTTCCCAGGAACTCCGGCGGGGAACTCGATCAGCTGAGTGTCACCGATGATGACGAGCACCCTCGATGGTGATGGTGGTGGCATCAAACCAGGCAGGCCAGTGGTGGACGTTCATTCACTGGGCAGCTCGCGACCGACGGAGCACGGCCCAGGAACAGTCCGGAGCACCACAGCTCACAACACGCACGGGCACTCAAGCACACACCACACGCTGGCTCTTAAAGTTCGCTTCCGCCCCAAATATCCCAGACAGCGAATCGCGCAAAAATGAATACCGACACGCTATATCAAACGGCGCGACGAAACCAAAATCTTCCGATCGTTGGACATGCCACGAAATAAAAACAAAACTCTTCATTTCAATACTAACGGGCAGGCAATCATTAAGAACATCACGCTACACGTTCAAGAGGTATCTAAGAGGAAAACTATTCCTCAACCAAAGAGTATCAGCACTTTCTATATACTCAAATCGTACATACGCCCATACAACGTTTGCTCCTATAAAACTCAACCGCATTCTTTTAAAACAGAAAACAATCTGACAGAACCCCAGAACCGCACACCTGCGATAACAGTATTGATTTCCAACACACTCGCGAGGAACGCACAAAACCTCAAAAATGAACAATAACCTCCCGTAAGACAGAAACAGTCACAAATCCTGCCCCGTTCGCGAGGTGCGACTAAAATATCTACTGAAAATAAACACGCTGCCAACAGTAGCAATTACTCAAGACGGGCACTCATGCACTCGGCGTTCCCGACACCCGAGCTACAAACACACTACAGCCAAGCTACGCAGCACGCCTTCATCAGAAGGGAAAATCACCTTACTGAAAGGCTGGTGTTCCGTGGTACCGGCCACTTACACCAGTACGAATGGAACAGTATCTAGATCGTGCGAACAGCAGATCTCATTGGACAGCCTATTGACACGGCTATGTCCGTAACGTCTGGGCATGTACCAGATGTTACCGCTTCACTGCTCGGAGGCGACCACCCAACAGGAGCGACGAGCGCGTAACGGCGGTCCGCACCGAACCCCGCACGGGCTCGACAACCGCGACAAGCGCATTGACGCACGTTAGAGTTCTCCCCCGGCCAAACCCCGACACCGCATAACTAAAAAGTCTTCCAGCTGATGTCAAGACCGGCCGGGATCGAGCAATAAAAGTACGCCGTCAACGCGTCTCGCGACTCTTCGACGTTCTCGATCCGAGCAACGTGCCCTCATACAAACGCAGTAGGGTACGCACAAAGCTCGCCCCCGACCAAGTCAACACGCTGCATGACTGAAAAGTCTTCTTGCGACTGTGAGGACAGGTAGGGTTCGAACAATGTAAATATCCCACACGCGCACCTTTCATCTTCCGCGCAACAAGCGCGACACTGAAATGTCAAATAATCTAACCGGTCGGTCTTGGAAATGGACGAGCTAATAAACTATATTTGCTCCGCGTGAACAGTTTCCGCAGCGTCGAAGTGTCTACCGCATTTACCGCTTTATTCCAACACCCGCTACCCATTCATGCAAAGGCTGCAGTTTGTACAGCGACGGGCTGACCCAATGCACAACAGTTATAGGCCGCCGACGGCCATGCCGCTGCCATAATTTCTAGGCTTCCCGGGCACGTACCCGCCGACGTGAACCGTACGTTTTCCCGGGACAACCGCGCATCTGTACAGGATAAAACTATGAATAACTCTTCACACCCTCTTAAGACCGCCACTCCCCTCGTGCAGCTTTTCACTGCACAAGCACAGCTCTTTCCCCACCTAGCTGTTTTTTCTCCCCTAAATTTATAATTTCTCTCTAATCCAGGTCTCCGAAACGACCAAATACGCTCTCTACAACCTCGCGTCCCAACGCGAACCCAAACACGGCTGAGGACCGGTACCGTGTCTGGCGGCAGCGCAGAGCGCGCGCTAGCCGCCGCTCCTCCGTAGACGGAGAAAACGAAATGAAAGAGTAACTCCCGCCGCGAGGCTCAACCCTGGATATGACGGTGTGAGGATCCGGAGCCAACTGTGCGCACAATTAAACGGAATCAACCTCACGACTCTACAACCAGATACGCACGGATCACCCCCATCGCGTCAAACTGGACTCCACGGAGCATTACACACACACAGCCACTGATAACGTGAAAACGGAAACTCTGTGGTTTTCTGGATTCTGACGTCTGCGCACCAGACATCGCGTATCGGGCACGATTTAGTGGGCTTAGCCCCTAAATGTAGCCTCTGGCCACTAGGTACTCGTTCAAAGCGATCTTGGTTGGAACCAAAAGAGCGCATACCGTACCTTAAAACGCTGTCAACTAACGAAGCTCAAAACCGCGCTGACAGCTCAAGCAAGGCCAACTGGGAGCTAGCATACAGTAACACTGGGACGCTAGTCTCCTCCCGGACAAAATGCAATGCGGGAATAATTCCAAACACAGTCCATGCATGCAACCGCCATCCGCAATGGGAGCGTTCTCCACCCAGAGCGATGCCTCTCTAACGCGTCCGATCGGTAACAAGCGTTCCAAAACATTACATCGATACGCAAGCAAAGGCGGTTAGGCGCGTCACATCCCCCAAATCATGAGCTGGCATCTTTCCCAGCAGACGTGGACGGCCGGAGGCGTAGGTGGGGTGACGCCCGACGCTACGGGCCTCGAAAAGTGCGGTAATTTGGACGCACACAGCGCTCTTGCGCGGCAGGATCAACCTGCCAGCATTCATAGACGCGCTGAACAGCAAACAATCAAGGCGCTTCTCGTAACGGGGGATACGCAAATTCCTGACAGGCTGGGAAAAAGGGTTAACCCCTAACGACAACGGTCAAGGTCCGCGCCTCCTCGTCAGGTAGGCGATATTGTCAGGACATTCGTGCGGCGTGCCCGCAACAAAACTCTGTGCGGCGTTCCTGCGACGAAGATCACCCCCAAAAAGAGCGCGAAACAGTGTCCAAATTCAACCGGAAACAGGTTAGGAATCGGAATGCCTGCCTGATCGAAAATCAGGCCCCACGTTGCGGCGCCAGTTTATGCGGGCATCTAACTCCGATTCCCTCAGACCCTGTTCCCGGATGAATATGACACTTCAATACTTCGCTCTCGGCAAAAGGGTTTATTCACTCACTCATTGCCTTGGGGGGTTTCGGGATCGGGGAACGGTCATCAGCGAGGCCGGGGGTAAAGTCCGCTGCCATAGCAGCTGCTCCAAGTCCCAGCGGTGGTCGTCCACATCGCGTCATGGGGACGTCGTCGTCCAGGTTCGCCGTCCGGTCCGTTCGTCGAGTCCGCCACTCGACGTCTTGCCCGCACTTTCCCCGCGCCTGCGTCCGTCTCCCGCCAAATCCCGCGCCAGCGTCCTCGTCTCTTTGTCACCGCTGCACCATCCTTCGTGTCCCACCGCCCGAGAGCTTGCCCGTCCAAAAGCTGCCGTGCGAGAGAGAGAGCCTTCCTTTGTTCGGCTTCCCCTTTTTAAGCCTTCGCCCCTTTGTCTTGGGAAGCCAGTCCCGTGACGTCAGTTGGCTTAGGGGAGCGGTCCAGCCGCCCCTTGTGCTGCGCGAGGTCACCGCCGCTCCCCCGAGGCATGACGTTTCTCGGAGGCCGGAAATTGGGGCCCAGAAGGTCGGCGCGGGGGAGGGCAGCCAGATCTCCACAACCTCTAGCTGCACACTGATATAATTGTAAGAACATATGATTGAAAGAACAGAACGATATAGACATATAGGGAGTTAAAAAAAAAACTAAAAATGTATTTGTTTATGTAACAAGAAAATTACAAAAACAACAACAATTACAGGGAATGTAAGAAATACTTTTTTTAGCTTTTTCCGGTCAGCACAGAATTATGTTTAATTATATATGTTAAGGTAGAGGACATTTTCAAGAGGTATGAAATTCTCCAGTTTAAAAAGAGGTTGGCATCGATTTCCACATTATCAATTGTCGGATTGTTACAATCCGTTTTACAGCTCATCATTTTATTCCTTTTGCTTAACAGTATAGCCTCGGAATGCTCATGTTTCGGCCCATTGTACAATCAAACTGGGTGGAGGTAATGTGTTATATAAAATCGTAGACGTACCATTAGGATCTTTTTTTGGAGCTCTAACGTTTTCAGTATTTTACGGACAAGTCTCCCCTCGCCTAAGCTGTTCATCATAACCTTTTCGTTTACATCGCCTTAGGCCACACCACTGATGAATGTCGCATTATAAATACCGATATTTATATTCGCGTTTAAGACGTATGATCAATCAAGCGATTAGAAAAGCAGACACCAGGGTCCTTTTCTGTCGATAAGCAGACACGTGCGAAAGGTTCCAACGTCCTCTCGACTCCCGCAGGTGGGAGCACTCGGCGCCACTCATTTACAACCTTGACATAGACGTCTTGTTTTTTCGATATTTTTTCTTTGAGCGCCTCTCATTTTTTATGACTGCCGCCCCATTGTGACAGCTACTTCGAAACGTCCTCGAGGCAGATAGAGTGGACGCAGTCTTCGTGTAATACGGACGATCGGTTGTTTCTTTTTTGACAGAAAAGCTCCAGCCTATTTGGAATTAAAAAAAGAAGCTGATCGCTGATTGATTTTTAAAGTTCTTTAACTTTATCATTTATATTTACTCAAGTTAAAAAAATATATATATGTAAAAATAAAACAAATTGTGACCTGTTTGTATAGTTCTTTCTCGCAGATACTCCACAATTGTCTACACAGAAGGCCAACGGGTCAATTGCGGCAATGTAAGCGTGAAAAAGGCCAACTGAAGGAGAGTCACACCAAGTATCATTTTGACTCAAAACAGTAAGATTCGCACCATTCATTAGAAGGACCTGTATGTGCTCATAACTTGAACGCAGCTCGCTGGTTTGGTTCCAAAAGTTGACTGTGCCTCCTCATTGGTCCGCCTGTTCGCGCAACTCGCTATGATTGGTTTTGCACGTGCATGCGTGGGAACGAATGGCTCGCAGGTCTACTTCAATAACATGCACGGACTATGTGCGAGGAACTGCTTGTTGTCAAGGTGTACGAATATCAAAGTTTGCAAATGCAAATCGTGTAATCCCCTCAATTAATCATGCACAGTTCTTTAGTTTCTTAAAGCCGACTCATAGAAGGATTAAACGCAACGATGTCGAGGTGACCGCCAGGGCGGAATCCTAACCATCACAGGATCTGTACAACCAAACACAGTCATTCTTAAATTACATAAACTTCCCAACCTGCCATGAGTTCGTTCATAATGTAAATAAAAATGCGTTCGTCTATTTATAGAGTCACTGGATATGAATAATTTCAATCAAAATGTCCTCGTGCAAAATGCTCAATTAAAAAATATCGGGAGCGTGCTACACCTGTAGGGGGCGCTGCTCCGCCTTGGCTACCAAGCAGTGTGTGCGGAGCGCAAGTTCGTCTTTAAATCGTCTGCTAGACATGGCGGTACGCTTTTGCCGTGCCTGCTTCTTCATCAGGGATTGCGGTGACGTCAGAACGACGAGCTCTGATTGGCTCTGATTGGAAAGCTAGTGGGTAAACCTCCATGCTTGTTGCGTTGGGGTCTACCACTAGCCTTCCAATCAGAACCATTCGGAGCTCGGCGTTCGGACGTCACCGCAACCCCCGCGCAAGAAGCAGACGAACTAGAGCTCCGCAAAGAGATCTGTTGGCATCTGGTTCACAGCGCCACCAGTGATAGCGTCCACGTTACGTCGCGTAGTGATCGCGCTGCCCGCTCCGACCTCTACGAATGCTGCCGCGGCTTCTCGGCCGCGTCTGCGTCTTCCTGCGACAGTGTTTCTCGATCTTGCTCCAGTGTATAACGGTTTGGCACCTTGACCTTCGAAACTTACACGCGTCTAGCGTAGCTCGGTATATGTTTTCACGTCATTCTAGATGCATGAGTTGCTCAGAACTTGGGTAAAATCGTGTGTACCGCAGTTGTAAGCGGGAACGACGGCAATCCATCGGTAATATTGTTGTTTGTTTTGTTAATTGCGCTGGAGCCTGGAGGATGCCTCTACGAAGCGTTCGTGTGCTCTGCGGTTCGGAAATCACTACTGGAAGACATTCACCAGTGCCAGTAATTGAGAAAATCTACTTGGGAAGTACTTACGTTTCACTCCTCCTATTATCAGATTGCTTTTTGCTCATTGGCGGATCGATCCCGGCACTTTTTGTCAGCGTATATAAGGGGCGGACATAACTCAAGCCCTGACCAGGGCGCCCCTAGCGACAAAACAGATAATTTTGATCGGTTGCCCCTTTTTAGCCGCTGCACTCAGACTATGTTCGCTCAAGTTTTGCGCCACGAAAAAAGCTTGCGAAACTTGTAAAAACCATCAAAAACTAAAAGCACAAAACTCGAAACCACGAAACGGCTACCACTGCGACGGCTGCATTGACGGGGGACGTCCAAATTAGAAAGCCACTATGTTGACATTTTATGGAAGTGACGTCACAAACGTCGAAATAATCTACTCCGTAAGTGTGACGTCATGGGTCCAAACAAACCGTTGCTAGGGTCGTTGTAATGAACAAATACATGGGGCTAGGTTTCGCTACGAAAACCCGACCGTTCAAAAATCAGGAGTAGGATTCAAACTTCTAAAAATCACGGATATTGAAAGATTAAATGTCACATATGTTTCGATAGAAGTGTGCCGGTAATCGCTTAATTCTGAAATAGTTACGACTGCAACTTCCGGTCCTCACGATGCTTGCAGCAGACGACGAATGCAAGAAGTATGCCGTCTGCCACACGCCGGCCGGCCAAGCCGGCGCCGTCGTTTGAATCGTGTGAATAAAGGCGATATTCTGATATTGCATTTCTTTGAAATATAATGTGTTTCAGAGACTTATAAGAATTCATAGTGGGGTGCGATGCAAAATATGGTTTATCGAAAGTCCGGGAGTCGATCGAGTTGATCGTCTGCTAAAAAATCGCATTGCACCCGTGAGAAAATCACTTCAGTCGATCGGTTTAGATCCAAACTTTTATTTGCGGACTCGCGCTGTGGGAGGGTGCTTCGTACCTGGTTGTTTACCATCGCGTAGAGAAACTGGATTAAGGTGGCGATGCAAGCGAGTTGGTTCATGACTTTATGCTCAACGAGAGTAGAGCACAGGACTGCGCTTGTCCTGTGCTCTACTCTCGTTGTCCCCGTCTTTTTTTGCGCGCTGTTCCCAATTTCTTAAGCGTGGAGAAAGATTTTTGCAGTTTCTTCAGGATTCCGCCAGACCCCAAAGCACGAAAAAACTGGATAAAAAAAACATAAGGTGAGTTTATTACATATTGTACTCGCATCGCGGGTTCGATAGAGATCTTCACCAAAAGAGCACATCCACGAAATTCGATGTACACCAAGGAAAAACAAAAATACTGCGAAATGGCGATAGACATGCAATTCTTTAATAACCTGACAACGTCAGTAATAATAATAAGAGACGACTTACCTATACGGCGTACGATTTGTTCCTCATGCCGGCCTGCACAACTCCGGTAATGCATGCACTTCAGGTCGTCGTCGTAACTGATCTGCATGGCGTGGTTTGATTTTGCGGCATTTTCATCCCTCTGAACTAAGCTGGGCTCTTCACAGAAAAAAACGCACATTGCGGAGGCCTCTGGCCATGGCGATGCACTTGTTTTTGCCGCTCGTTTACCGACGCAATTCAATGACGACGCCCGCTGCACAGAGGCCAGCGAATCTATCGTGTCGTCTGCTACCAAAGCAAAGCGGAGTGTAATACTTCAGAAATGGCTTTCATCGTTGCAATACGACACTGAGACGACAAGAACATCTTCATAATTAGATATCGAGAAGTTAGGTTGCTTACAAAAAATTATTTACTTACTTGTAAGCAAACATCTAGCCTCATGTGGAGTCTCCATGCATTAGTCCATAGCAACGTCCCTAGCAATGGTTTGTTTGGACCCAGACGCCATGTTCTGACGTAATCACTTACGAGGTCAATTGTTCAGATATTTTGACCCTGGACGTCGAGATAGTCACTGCTTTTCTAAATTTCGCCAATAGTTCCAAAGCACTCGAATCGTGGTAGTTTTGGAGTTTTATTATTTTTAAGCATTTAAATGATTTAAATATTTCTTCCGGAAAGACCCAACAGCAGCTTTTTTGTTTAGATTTTTTTAAAGCATTACCATCACGTGACACTGTGTTACATCGAGCCCGATGTAACACGTGTCCCGCACCAAACTATTTGTTTGGCGTTTTGTTGTGTGGTTCGTTTATCTTTGTTTCATTTGTGTCGACCTTTAAAAAATCAGCTTCTGTGCGCTGCCATCTTTGTCTGCTGGGCTGTGGAACGCTTTCTGAGCGTGTGCTGTTGCTCTGTTGAGATGTATATCAGACACTGCGCATATGTGTCCACAGCTCAGTGACTCTGCGTTTTTCGCCGCAAAGCGCTATACCGCGCTACTGCACTCTCCTCGATAGACGTTGGATCCTCCGATTCGACGCGGCACTTGGTCCGTGAGTACAGGAGTACGATTCTGGCGCTAGTCTTTGGTTTTGGAGGGGTGTTCTTCTGACCTAACCCTATCGTCTTCGTTCGCTGCCTCTGTCAGTCCGCGTCGCCTCTTGCCGGGTAGGTAAGAAAGTTTTGTTTCCTTTTCAGCTTTGCAGACGAAATGTATCGTATACTTCGCATGATATAGCGTCACATTTAACAGCGTTTCGCAGCGTGCTTACATGGTCGACATCGTCAAAAGAATCGAAATGCAGGTGAACCCGGCCGTTTATTGAACACATTAGTGAAGAGACTGCTGTCCTGTTTGAAAGTGCCTAGACTCGGGAAAGGGTCCCTATCGTTTTGTCGAAACTCGTTTCGTGGACAACTTTCCATGGACACGCGTTTCGTCGACACGAACGTTTCGTCGACACTCGTTACGCGAATTTCGTCCCGAGTGTGTCATTGGGATGAGCGTTAAGCCATCCGGTAGCCCCGTTTACGCCGCTTCGCGGAGACAGTCTGCGCCGGCTTGTTGCAAGCTTTTTAACCCACCTGACCCACCCGTACACTCCGCTTCGCGGCTACAGTCTGTTGCAACTTATTACAGTAAACAGTTAATCTGAGCTGTCGGTGAAACGATCTGTCGATGAAACGATCTGTCGATGAAACGATCTGTCGATGAAACGATCTGTCGATGAAACGATCTGTCGACGAAACGATCTGTCGATGAAACGTCGTTCGATGAACCGAATGCCGCCGCTCGGGACTTGGAACGCTTCGAAAGCGTAACTTCTCTTTTATTTATATTTTCCGATCGGGTAGAGCGCATGTATTCAACTGCTCTATATGGGGCACGGGATTTATAGGCCGCATTTGCAGAACGAGCTGCGAGGGGGTGATGAAAGCGATGATCGTCTGCAAAGGTCTCTGCCTTTCCTCGTACTTTTCTCCTCGCCACGCGAAAACGCAGAGCATGCGCACTTGCGACCCATCACCGCGGCAGGTGTCCGCCATTAAATTGCAAACACTCCCCATTATCTGAGGTTGGCCCCTTTCTTCAATCTAGGATCGGCTAGGATCGAGACTTGAAACGCTCTGAAAGCGCAACTTTGTTTTGTGCACGAGATATAGAGGCGGACGCGCAACAGTTTGAAGCTGTTGTCTGCGATGCGATACACGTCACTTTTTTGTCTTCGAAGATATATTTTGGCGGGCAGTTTTGATTGCATTTTTTAAAATGAATACTTTATTGCATCTTTCACATTGTACAGTCGGCCACAAAAGTTTACGGACCACGCGAGCCGTGGCCGAACTAAAGCCCCTCTATCCTGGGAAAAGTGGCGCCTTTCATTGTTGTGGAAATGCTCGAGACACGTGCCACGCGCCACTTCTGGGAAGAACATGGCGTCTGAAATCTAGCTCAGTACTGCGCTGTGCCTCCATGATCTTCCCAAGGGCTGCACGTTGCACGTGCCTCGTGCATCGACGCACCTTGCGCTACTTTTGAAACATTAAATGGCTTTAGGCCGAACTAGGGTGCCTACATGTCTGTCTGTCTCAGGGTGAAGACATCCATTGTTGCACTGAATGTGCCAGCGCGTGACGCTCTCGCGCACTCGGTGCGTGACTTGGGCAATAAAATGGCGTCTATGTATTAGCCAAAGCTGCGCGCTCGAGCTGAGTAACACCGTATTGCACGCACTTCAAAATGCATAAAAAAAGGATTGGGCGTGAAAATGGCTGAGATGTCACCACTCAAGCAAAAAAAATGACCGCATCTCCACGTGGTGAATGATGTTGATTGGGGCGAAGCTCGGGTGGTGCTGATGATCCCGAGCTCTCAACTCCGGGTCCGCTTGGCGTTTTTGACGCTGTGCAGCAGCTTCTCGCGCCCTGGTCTCCGGAGCAGCTTGCTGTCTACGTAGACGCTGAGGCGCTGCATGCCGAGCTTTTCGATCCTTTTCATTCATGGCAGCAGGAGAATGTGTGGTTTTCTTATTTTTCTTTTTTTTTTTTTTTAAGCAGACAGATGGGATGGCATCTCAGAACCTCCTACTCTTTTTTTTTCTTCTTTTCTTTTTTCATAATTTTTTTTCATCTTTTTTTTCCAATTTTTTTTTTTGCCCTACACGAGCACGTGAGCATATGCTCACGTGCTCGTGAGCACGTGATCTCACGAGCAGAAGCATGAGCACCCGACGCCGGCCTACGGCGGACAGACATACGGACATGGCTAGCCCCTAAGGAGCTTCGCCCCTAAAACGCGCGTGTGTTTGAAGGCACTCTAGGCCGAACTGTATTCCCGCGTAACCTTGCGGCGCGTGCCTATGGTCGAGACCCGTGCTGCGCGCACACTCGTTCTTTAGCTACACGCAGGCACGTCAACTGTCGCGCGCTTCCGGCCGACGTCTTCACGACTACGCCGCCGGGCGCCGCTTCGATAGCCAGCGTTGACCGGCCGTGCCGCAGCTGCATCTCGGAGACCCAATGAGTGGCAGAAGCAGAGATATCAGCTCCCGCCGCCCGGCACATGGTATCGTTTTTCCCTGCTCAGCAGGCTAGGGAAACATTCATTCTGCCTTTTTCTTTCTTTTTTTCTTTTGTTTAGGATGCCTTTTAATTTTGTTGTGCACTTGTGGCCCTGTCAGCCAGTCAGTGAAAATTGATTCAGCAAGCGTCATTTGTTGTATATTGCACTTGTTAATAAACAAAATATTAAAATACCTTAAAAACTTGAATTTCGAAAGACAGAATGGCAGTCTACCTGGCCGCGGAGCTGGGGAAAGCAATTCTATGCCGGATGGCGGAAGATATAGTCGATATCTCAGATTCTGCCAGTCATCGCGTCACCGGGATATAGCCGCGGCACGGCGGCCCACGGTGGCTATACCAAAGCGGCGCCCGACGCCGTATTCGGGAGAATCGAAAGGCGTCGGCCAAAAGCGTGAAAGATGGCATGCCTGCAACTACCAAAGGATGCGCACGCGCACATTGCGGGTCTCGAAAACAGGCGCCGCGCCGCAAGGTAGGGTGGCAGTGGTGCGTAAACTTTTGTGGCCGACTGTAGTATACATATACCGGCCCGCTGAAGCATGCATGAACATGCTTGTCTGCGGGACCTGGAGTTCAACTGGCTGCGTCACATGCTTTCTGATAACAAAGCATGCGTTGTTGACATGCAACTAGACAGACAAAACAAAGTCGCACATGCTAAAAGAACAAGAAAAAAAAAACGCAGTTTCAATCACGAATAATATTTAGAGCACCAGTGTCTCAGTTCGTATTTTACTCGTTTTAATTAATCCAAGTTAAGAAGCTCTTCTGGTAGTTTATTAAAGGGGCACGCACAGGGGTCGTCGGTGGAGTTTAGATTGCTGTACGAGTTGAATAGACAGGAGTTAGCAAACCACCACTTGCCCGGTCGTTGCCTAGACTGTTCTTGCTTTATTCCATGCAAAAACGCCGTCGGACTGCTGTGTAAGGGTAAACAATTAGTTGCGGCAAAATGGAAAATGGACACACCTAAGCTCACGTCTGCTTCCTCCGGATTTTCTGTCGTTCCTTTTTTTTTTTCATTTTTTCTCTCAGGACAGGGTTCGTGCAGCTTTTTGAAATCCTTGGCTACCAGGGATTTCGATAAAAGCCTTTCAAGGGCCCTTAAAGGGGCACAAATGCTCGCTTTGAGATCCTGGTTTGATGGGCATAACTCAATCTACGAGCTCTAAGCATCCTAAAAACCCCGAAATTACATTCATTTGTAACTGGTTTGCTTATTAAAAAGATTATACAAGTTCCCGACACTTACTGTTACTGCAGAACGACATATGCCGCTAAAGAACCTCTCTGAATATGGACGAACGACGGACGCCGCTTGTCAGCCACTTGCGAGCGATGGGTTTCCACGTGGACGAGCGGTCGACCAGTCCCGCTCGCCCACGCGGGAATCCATCGCTCCCGAGTGGCTGACAAGCGCGTCCATCCTTCAACCATATTCAGCTAGGGAGGCTCTAGTGAGGGTGGGAGCAACTCAAAACCTGGAGAGCGTTTGCAATTTAATGGAGGCGCCTGAGGGAGAGGATTTGGGAAAGGATATGAGCCAATGTTGCCTGCACGAGAGCAGACGCCCGCTCTGTTGCAACTCTGTTGCTCCATGCTCCTTTCCTCCTCTCGCCTCCCATTGCAAGCAAAGAACGCCTTGGCGCTGCCTCTCTCGCTTTCTTCTCGCTTCGAGAACTGCAAACGTCCAGAGGAGAAAGCAGGGTTGCTAGACAACCAGCAACGTCCAAGATGGCGGAATTTACCATTTTTCGCGTTAAGAAAATACTTAACCTATCGCAACAAAACTGGTGGCTATGGAAAAGTAATAATTTATACCTTGTGTGAATTATTCAAGCACCTTAATGGGCTCTTATGACCTGAGTTTGGAAATAAAACGACCCTTTGCCCCATAGACTCCCAGCAAAATTCAGCAATTAAATGGCGTCCACGTCCCGTGATCCCCGATCTAGCAGTTGCACCCACCCTCACTTGAGCCTCCCTATATTCAGCAAAGTTCGTTAGTGCCATCTATTGTTCTATGCCAACGGTAAGTGTCGGGATCTTTGAATACGTTTTTTTAATATGCAAATCGGTCGCGTATAAATGCCATGTCGGGTTTTTTTTTTTTTTTTTCTTTTAGGACGCGGGTTTGAAGATCGAGTTCAAACACTAAAACATAGATTAAAAAAAACAAAAAAAAAACTAGTGCCTTTCTAAATTTTCTTAGAAGTTGCAATGTTCCTTGTATTCCTGCCAGAAATTAATTAGATGTCTTTTGCGCATCATGACAGTTTGAGGAGTGAACTCGTTTCTCTTGACTCTTCCGAGCCATGGTGATGCATGCAGTGTCGCACAAGAAGAGAGCGGGAGAATGACGCTCGCCCTGCTGCGTTGACAACCGATATGGCGGAATAGTTTTTTTACTAAGTGCTTTGCCGTCAGACTCTGGCCACTAGAGAAAGCGTCGTTTTGACTCCTGAATGTGCTTGCTCCGTGCACGTAAAATATGTTTGACAATTTTAATCTGGTTAGGATTGTATCTCACAGTTCTCATTGCAAAGCCGCCAACGCTTGCGTAAATTGTCATGATCGCGTCACGCGTCATGTGCCCATTTTAAGGGGTGCGTCATTCCAGTCCTATCCAAGGCATCCTGTGTCATCGCCATTTTTGCTATGTGTTACCTTGAATTTTGTCATCTGATGCCCTTGAAATTCTTTAAACAATCCTTGAATTTTGCACAAAACAACTTTGTACAAACTCTTGATTGCGACAGGTGAAGCTATTCACTTATTTGAATACGTAATGCGTCTTAACTTACCTTTACGTCTTGCACTGCCTCCGAATCCACTTATTTTGGATCGCAACTGTAGCAGGGTTCAACTAGATTCGAAAAGGCATTGGTGTAGCAGACGATGATGAGATTATGTACCTAAACTAAAACCGAGGACTTTCGTAACGTCGCGCGAGGCACTCAGGTTTCTTGGTATTTTTTGCAAAGGGTCTATTATAATATAGGTGCTGTAGGAAATTAGCCTTTCGACGAGGGATTGCTTTCTAGAATGTGCTGCATTTGCTTATTTTATTTTTTATCTGTTGTAGTTTCTTTTCTCAGCACAGCAGGTATTTCGTTGGTGCATCTACAGTAACAATTTGTTTTGTATACTTTTTGCAGTATAATACATTTCTACACTTCTGCCATGGCACGAATGCTCTGCTTGACAAACAGTGAAATGGGCATTCTGGTTTGAGTCCTCTTCATTGGCAATTCTAAGCCAAAATGTTGACGTGGAAGTTGCACACGATTGACTTCCAGAAGCTTATGGTAGAGTCACACAACTGTCTGATCCGCGGACGGAGTGATCTTGCGATGTCACACCCGCAGATTATCAGTCTCTTAAGATCATTTACACTGACTGCAAGGATGGATCGGACCACTTTGAAACCCTACAGTGGCATCAAATGCAAACAGCGCACCTTGGCACCGTTGTTTCAAGAGTGAAAGCAACGTCTGTCTCTACGGCCGTGACGCCACCGCATAACGACGAAAAGAGATTGTGTGCCGGTTTCACTTACGGAGTGAGACGGGACGCTGTGGTAGGCTGATTTTGAAGTGCCACTGGCTTTGCTAACCAAAGGCGCGACACAAGCAGAGTCCTGCTAAGGAGGCTACGCATGGAACCGAAAGAGTCCAGAGTACTTGCAGATGTTCTCATAGCTCTTGAGCTCGCGCACAACACTCGGTACACAGCTGCTGAAAAGGCCTTGCTGGATAAAATTGTGGTGTGCTAAGCGAGTTTTAACAGCAGATTCTTGACAAAAGCCAAGAGGAGTGTTTAAACTTTTAGCGCGTCAGTCCGTCAATAATCCTGCAGTTTTCATGTAAAGAACGAGGACTCTCGACAAAATGGACCAGCAAACGTACAAGTACGCCATTTCGATGAGCTTGTTCGCGCTTGTATGTGTGTGTGACGCGAAGTGAATGGACCCGACACTACATTTTTGACAGATCACAAAAAGTTATTTGCTAGTATATTAAACAACGCCGATGGAAAGAGAAATTACTATAGTCTGTTGCAACTCAAGAAGGTAGGGCGAGGGAAATGAAGGCCGGGGAGGAGGAAACAGGCTGGAGAGAGTAGGAGGTTTCCCCCTCTCCAGTGTTCCGTCTGCTTCCTCCTCCCCGGCCTTCCTTTCCCTCGCCCTACCTTCTTGAGGTGCATGCAACGGACTACAGACCGACACGCGGCGCGGCTCTGTTTACCAACATGGCCGGAAGGCCGCGCATGCGCAGAAGCTATATGGGAAGAAGGGGTGCAGGCTCTCTAGGTTTTCGCCATTGCGCTGTGTGGCGTGCGCTCGTTGTTGACGGCGTAGGGCCGCTTCAAGATTTATTTGTGCGTCGTATTTCTTGCCGACGCATGTCGTATGTTATGCCCGACTATTTGAGCTTGCTACCAGAGCCTGAACAGCAGCGGTATGGAGACAAACTGTGCGTGGACTAAATTAAAAGATTAAAAGGCGCGAACAAAACAGGACGAAAAAGACACGCGTACGTGTCTTTTTTTGTCCTGTTTGTTTGCACCGTTTAACCTTTTAATCGATATCCAAAGTTTTATTGTGTGTGGGCGGCGTTGCCTTCGACGATCCGTACGCCGTAAACAAGGCCTGCTGGTGTTCCGACGTTAAGTTTTGGCCACAGACGTCAATGGCTTTCGTCGTCGTTTATTTAGTTTTTTCGCCAAGCCAGTTCACTGCCGACACGGTGCAGGCGTACAAGTCTCTCGAGGCCTACGACTACTTCGAGCCGGTTTCGGCGCTGCCGGAGGGATCATAAGACTGTGGGTCTGTGAAAGTGTATTTATCAATTGATTAAATACACAAAGCGTCCTTCGAGTCAAGGTATGATACTTTTCTTGCCCTTATAACCACAAGGCACGACAAGTGGTAACGCTTTGTCCGTGAAGCCGCTGATTTCCTTCCGCTTGGTAGCACGGGCATAGCCAGCCACCGACGAGCGCTTGGCCGGTGCTTTGTGCGCGAACACCGTTAACTAAATCTGGGTGGTCTCGATCAGACGAGGGTTTTCCTGTACATGAGCAAGCCTCCAGACGGAGACTGAAATGGAAGTCAAACTTGCCTTCAAGAAAGTGCTTGCCGCACAAACGGTCGTTCTGCCGAGGTGACCATTTTTTTCGAACCATTATTATCCAGCCTTTGCGCCTTTGAGAGTCCGCAGGGAACTTCTGGAAACTCACTCCGCTACTTTTTTTGTACCTTCCGGTGCAATTAACGACTACACAGCTTTGCAGCATGCTGAAATGCTATGACGCCCATGCAAAACCTGTGCCTTTCTGACCAGACCACTCGGCTCCGGTGCGATCGCAGCGCCACCGCATCTCCTTGACGTCCAGCCCGTGTGTCGGTCTATTCGCGACTCCAGCGAAATCAACGCCGCGTTGCGGCAGCGCCGAGAAGCTCAGGAGGGGAGGTCGTTTCGACTCTGTCGCCTGCTATCGCTGCTTGGTTCTCGTAGGCAGCATAGAAACAAACATCGTTTCCAGTAATTTTTTTTATGATTCCGCCCTTCCATTCCTACGCACTGACTAGAAGGTTTCTACCGTCGAAACATCGCTTTGCTTTCAAATGTAAAACTGATTTTACGCTGCAGTGCAGGAATTGTGGTGGTCCGCGTGCTGAACGACGAAAACGACCTCCTTTCGTCCGCCATTTTGCCTGAGCAGCGCGCCCTCTATAGTTCGCTGGAGTCGCGAATAGGAATTGAATCGGAGTCCAGTCAAGAAATGAAGTGAAAAAGAAAGTAAAAATAGGTCGTCGTCTCACAGTCTTCGGGGCGGGGTTCTGAAGCCGAATCGATGGCGCAACTGGTTGTTAGGGCGCCGCCTTGGCACGATATATGTCGGTGAGCCGGGCCCGGGAAGGCTAAGACGGGAAGGCTTTCAAATTTTCCGACTATGCTTATCGTTGCGGGTCGGTTTCTTTCCACTTTGGGAGCCACCAGTTCCGTCGTCTTCTTTGCGGCTTCCACTTCCCTCACCACTGGCCACCGACCCGGAGCTATCTCCTTGCTCACATCGAAACCAGCCACACCCACGTGTTCCTTCGTGGTCTTCTTTGACCCGTTCAGTCCAGAAATAACTACAGACATCTTTGTATGGTTCGTGGGGAAAAAAGTTATTGTGTTACCAGACAAAGCTTTTTCCAAATCAATCCCTTGACTATTTGAGACAGCGTTTCGGCGGACGAGGTGCGGAGCACAGGAATCGATGACGTGATGGTCGCCTGATACACGGCCTGCGGTCGAAAATCACAATTGGTTCGTTGTGTGAATCTGTCATTAATAGTGCGAAAGCTGAATTTTTACAGTCATGTCTAAATCATTCGGAATTTTACACTGGTATGACCTCATTGTAATGTCCCTCTCCACATCCATCTTGGAAAGCCTGCCCTTAAGGGGACACTAACAGAGCAAATAAAAGCCTAACAAGGTTTTTATTTGTATATGGCGCATGAAAGCCCAACTACCCAGGACACAATTCGCGACTAATTCGTTTTCTTTCCACCCGAAAACAGCCAATTGAGGACTGGCCGGTTTGGGTCGTGCTCAATCTCTTGTCCGTGGTTACCTGGAGCTCTTTATGGAATAGATACGCACACCAAATATAATCGAAGTCGTGGGTCATCGAAGGTATACACTCAATATTAAAAGTAGAAAAAATATAATACCCATTTTTTGTGGGCTTCTAAAAAGCTTAAAATACGTTGATTGAAAAAAAGAAAGTTGCACGGTGAATCGGAAGCACTCCGTGTCCGTGCATTCTCTGCATAATGCTCACCATGGCGTCGTATTGCGGGGGGAGCCGCGGCTTGAACCACTGATCGAAGCGGACTACGCGATGGCGGCGGACGACAGGCGTGGGAGTTCTACTTCAGAACAGCTGTTCGCGGTACTTGGGAGTCTGTCTAGCTTCGAAAGAAAAAATCTTTTACGAATCAAAACAATTG
The DNA here is from genome assembly GCA_013358835.2 of Ixodes persulcatus. NCBI lineage: Eukaryota > Metazoa > Arthropoda > Arachnida > Ixodida > Ixodidae > Ixodes > Ixodes persulcatus. Next base: position 1,520,835 of record JABSTQ010011430.1, on the reverse strand, counting down.
GGATACTCCGTACGACATGCTGGACCAGTGAATTGATTCGCACGAAGAAGTTGCCGAGTCGTCGTCACTTCTCCTAGCTAAAGACATCGGTCGTCTTACGAACACAAATTGGTAAGAGCTCAAAACGCGCACAAATGTCAAGCACAAAGTGCTTGACTTCGGCGTTTTTCGTGCGACGAGCGAATGTTTCATCTGCCCCGCACGGCCAGAAAGACAAAGGAAAAAAAGAAAACGCGGCCCCTCTGCATTTCCTCTTCCTCAACGGTCCAGTTTGTTTCAGGCAGTCGCGTTTTTTTTTTTTTTTTTTTACTTTGTTAAAGGTTTATGCAACGCTGTAGCAAAATATTGATTGGGTAGTCTTCTGACACCATATTAAATCGCCTTGCAAATAAAATTAAAAACATATTTTGGGGGTGTCGGTGTCCCTCTAAATCTGAAAAGTTCCCTATGATGGCTCTCAAAGTGTTGGTGGTTGCGCCGCGGGTCTGTCACTTTACCGAGATATATAGATGCCTTTTCCAGCATGGAACGCACCTAAGTGCACTTGCAATACTTACCACTGTTCTTGAGGCAGATCACGGTCAAAGAAGTGAGAGATGTTTAAAGCAAGGCCAGAAAGGGGGCCCACATTTTACTCTGGTTTCGCGCATTTCCCAGCAGGGGCACTGCTGGCGTAGTACTTCCTCGCGGCCTTGGAATACATGGGCTAAAAAAGGCGATTCTTCGTGCTCCCAGTCACGTCGCGGATCTCACGGTGCTTGCCAGAAATGCAAGGAAACGTTCGCCACACGTGTTCCACGGCGAAGGGGTGCGGTTCAGCCACACGGCTTTTCTTTCATCGTGACGCAGGTATAGTCACTGGCAGGATGAGAACAGCAGAGAGGTCTGTCAGTTGCCTGGCCTCTAGCACAGACTTGACCACCTTCGATAAAACTTTAACGTCTCGTGAAGTAATAGCGCGTGCCGGAGGCTGGACATCTGAGAGCAGACCTGTAAAAGTTGCTCATGGAGAGTAATTAAGTTACAGTTGCATGCTTCCAATTGGTGACTCGCTAAAGTTGTAGTTGCTTGCAATATACAGCATAAAGAATGGCTGTTCAAGGGGAGATCAAACTGTCGTACTCGTAGTGGCTATGTTGTGAACTATGCCCCTGAGGACGGCAATTCAGAAGTGATAATAATATTAACAATAATATTTTATTGTCAGATAGGAAGAAACAATATATATTATGTCTGCCTAAGCCAAGGAAGGCTTGTGTGGCAACGTTTGTTTGTGTTTCTGATGCAGTGTTAGACTGGGGCATGTGTTCAACCATTCAAGCACCAATTGATCACAAGGCCACACACTGATGTGGCACTCGCGTCCGATCTGTACCCTGCACTCAGTTAAGGTAGGGGTGGTTTAGAATCCAGTCCACAAGCCTTCTGTTGGTTGAACATTGTGCTCTAAAGAAAACAAGCTGGACAAAGTGCCCCTGTGTTTTGATCTCCTCGACAATGGTTGATGTAAATACTTACCCTATTCAGTTTCCAAAAATGTTTGTGGTTACTGGCAAAGAAGCTTCTTGAATCAAGCCAATACAGGCCCGGACAAGCTTTTGAGTTGTATTGGCTAGTTCGACGTAGCAGTCAACCAACGTTACTAGAACACTCAATTGGGAAACTCGCCCTTGAAACCTGGGCCGCTGGTGTTCACCAAGACCGAGCTAAATACGATAACAGCGCCACCCTTTAGCGACGAGTTTAAACACGAAAATTGCTTTATATGGCTACTGCCAGAGTCACTGAATGTTCCCAGAGTACCGAAACTCTCAGACTCGAGGTATCAAGATGGCGGCTCAATCTTTTTATCCCTAACTGTACCACCATAAGGCTTTAGAAAGCATGTTTTTTGTATAAAAACAAATGAAAAAAAAAACTCTTTCTGCATGAATCCTTATCGGAGATTAGTACAAGATAACAGGAACCTAATGTTTTCTAAGATGTTTAATTTACAAGCTTTTGCGGCACAATTAATATTGCTTGTCTCCAACCATGTCTCACCGGTGATATCAGGTAGCGCGTCCCAACCAGGGCGCGTCCTAACTTCGCTACTATTTTGCGGTGCGTCCGCTTCGGAGACAGGTGTTGGCATCCCTGAAACCCCTTCCACCGTATATGTTTCGGCGCCAAAATGGCCGCTTAAAGCCAAAATAGAACAATTACAAAGGACGCTATCGAATGCGATCCTTCCGAGCCGATACAAGCAGCCGTGCAGTTCCCCGAGTGGCCGCTGCGGGAGAAATGGCGGCGTTGCGATCGCCATTAGCTCGGTTCTTGAGTACGGATCGTCCGCGCGTTTTGTGGACGAGTGGTAGAAGGCGCTGCTCTGGCGATACCGAGTACGGATCGGTGCCGCTTTTTCAGAGTAGGCTCTATGGCAGTTTCCGGACTGAGTTGTTCTAGTAACGTCGCAGTCAGTGCAGAAAGTTGCCTGTCGGTACGGCATTTCGGACACTGATCTGTGCGTGATGGAGACCTTGGTTTCTATGTACGCTGTTTTACACTCACGTAGAGGCTTTTGCACTAAGTAGCGGCTGCCATTACCTTGTTCAGACACACCGTAATAGCTGGGCAGGCCTTTTTTTATGGGAGAACAACTTTGCAGTCGAAGGCAGCAGGAACTAATATCATGAAAATGTTAATCTCAGAGGTTCAAGTGGCAACATGGGAGCTGCCCATGGGAAGGTCAATGGCAGGGGCAGGGGTAGGGGCCGTGCAAGTTTACTTCCAGGCATTGGAGGCCCTACTGTTGCAGCCAGAGGTGAGAATTTCGGAGTGTCTGCATGTGCTGTCATGTTCGAAGATTTCCACGGCGATGACTGAACCACGAGCCGCTTGAGAAAAAAACAGTTGTACACAAATGTCCCTGTCTCTCTGGACTCTGATCTCGACTCTGTGGGTGCTGCTTTGTTATTAATAGGCATGTGCGAATAGTCGAGTTTCTTAATTAGGATCTAATAATGATTGTCCGGGTAATTCGACTTTTGGGTTCCTGGTATCTGAGGTTTCGAATAATTTGCTTAATCGACTATTGGCACTGTTGTGAGAAATTCAGATTTATTCAGTAGCGCTGCGCATATGCTGAAATAGTCCTGGCAGGCCTGTAATGGATCTAAGTCAAGCCTGCAGCATTCAGCGGATATGACTAACGAACCATTTCGACATAAAGTAATATGTCTCTTGAACGAAGCAGTCGTTCTCCAAGCTTGTTGGGTATGCTCAATGAACACTCGAAAACCACCGAGATAATTAAATTTTGCAATAGACTTCTTCCAAAATACTAGTTGTTAAAGGCATACTGAACCGAAATTTGGAGCTCGCATAACAAGGCTGGAGCGATATGCACCACGCTGCAAAACCCAAAAATGTCACTCGTACAGCGATATATCTAAAGGGGGGGTGCAACGATTTCCGGACTTCGTTCAAAGATTTGTGGAAGTTGCCCTCTTACACTTCTGAAGTAAAGAACAGAAAACCGATTTCCCCTGCGTGTCCTAGTTGTTGCGTAAAAAAAAAAAAAAGATAAATATTGGCATTTCGGGCACCCCTCAACTCGCTCCCAGTCTTCAGGGTCACACCCGGTCGCACTCCCGATGACGTCATTCGAAAAGCCGTGTAGGTTCCCGTGTGCTATCTCGGAGGACGCTTCCTCTCCCTAATCTCTGCTGACATTAGCGGGCGTTATGCTGCAGCTTAGAGCCGAGCGAGGTCACGTCATCTTTTCGCCGTAGTTCCTTCGGCTGCCACTTGGGGCTGCAGGTGGGCGAAAAAGCTCGACCTTTGCTTTGCGATTGTGCAGCGGAATCACGACATTTTTAATGAAGGAGGTGTTTTCTCTATCCTCCGGGACACGATAAACAACTTAAAAATGACAAGATGCAAATTCTTTTAATCATAAAATCGTTGCAGCGCCCCTTTAACGGATGGCAATATTTTTGGAAAAGTGCGTGATTGAACACGGCCGACGAGGCCGACGAGACCTGTGACGTCACGATTCTCATTCCCTCTCCTCTCGTCCCCTCCAGCTAGTGAACCAAAGCGAGGAGGAGAGAAGCGAGGTCGCTAAAGCGCCACTCACACACCTGCAACCGAGTACGACCGAGAGAGACAAGCCCGGTTTTTAAGCCTCTTGCGATGGCGATCGAAGGACCGGATGCGCTGCTGCGCAGCAGGTTGTACGCCGTCGCAAGAGGCTTAAAAACCGGTCTTGTCTCTCTTGGTCGTACTCGTGTAAGTGTGTGAACGGCACTTTACCCTCATTCTCATCTGTTCCAGGAGGATCGTGACGTCAAAGTCCTTGCTTGATCGCACCCTTATTTTCCGAGACTACGATCATTCTTTCGAGATGAGATATCGATGTATGAGTGCTACTTTGGAGTTCGTAGCGTCCCGCTCTACGCTTCTGCGGCCTTAATTTACGAAGTCAAAATTTCGGTTCAGCATCCCTTTAAAGGTGTAATTGAAGTTGAGTCTAATTAGATTCTTGTTGAAGTATTTTGTATTTGTATTTAAATAGTTTTAAAATGTCTTGCTTATCCAATGTGACTTGGGGGAAGGAGGGGGGGGGGGGGGGGTCAAATTGCATGTGTATATAATAGGTAGGGCTCCGTGTTTTCGGATAAATCCGAAAAACACCCGCCGGTAAATAACTCCGAATTGTTATGTGCCCATGCCGCCCCCCCCCCCCCTTCCCAACAAAAAAAAAAGTTTTTTTTTTTTTTGTTTTGTTTTTACAATTTGAGCAGCGCAGAATTAATGGTCCTGGGAAAATGACATCATAATTATCTTCCAAGCCTCGGACCGTTGTCAAAAGGGGGTCTTACGGCTTGTCTCGTCAAGGGTGGTTCAGGGAAACAGGTCATCGTACCATTCGTGTCACGACAAAAGCCACTCTTTTGGTTTCCAGTTTGGGCCATGGGATTTGGGATTTAGAGAAAGGAGAGGGTATGTTTCTGGGGTAACAGTGAAAGCTATGGACCATAGAGATTGTATACAATAGGGAAGAGGGGCAGTTGAAACTTCTCTATTACATCCTTAACCACTCCACCTCGCACGGCCGCGGGATAGACGATGGGATGACTACGAGCTTCCTTGCGGCTACCTCCGGCAGTTTATTGATTTTAAGGTATCGACGTTTATCGAAGCCACACTTGTGTGCGACTTTTGTCGTGGGACAAATTAGTATTGCCAATGACACCAACGCCCAATTCAACTGAAGAAATCATAATTGATACAACCGCGTTTTATTTTTATCTGGCATACGTTTGCATTCAGTATTATTTATTATTTTTAATAGAAAACACTGCGAAATTAATCTCCGAATTTTGGAGAATCGATAATTTACGAAAAATAAACTCCGATAAACACCCAATTTTTGCTAAAAATAAACTCCGAAAAACTCCCTCCGAATTTCACGAAAAATAAACTCCGAAAACACGGAGCCCTAGTTCTAGGTAGGATTTCGTGTATTCGGAGTTTGTTTTTCGCAAATTCGGAGGGTCTCTTTCAGAGTTTATTTCTTGACAAAAATTCGAAGTTTATAGGAGTGTATTTTTCTTCTATTCTCAATTCTCCTAGTTCGGAGCTTAATGTTGCAGTCCTTTTTAAGAAAATAATATCCGGGTGTAGACGTTTCCTAAATTAAAAAAAAAGAGCTTGTACCGAGTAATGCGTCTTCAACTCAATTTGGCGTTGGCAACAGTGTCATTACTAATTTGTCCCACGGCAAAAGTTTCAAACAATCGTTGCCTCGATAAACGTCAAATTCTTAAAATCAATAAACTCTTCAAGGTAGTCGCGCGGGTAGAGTGGTAAATGGTGTAATATAGAAGCTTTTATTGCCTGCCCTCTCTTTCTCCTTCTATAAAATATCTATGGTTCACAGCTTTCAGTCTTACAAAGACACAACCCCTCATTCCTCTAAGGAGCACAAATAGTATGGCTCAAACTGGAAATCGGAACAGTGCTTTTCTCGTTATCCGAAAGACCTATCGTCCTGATGAACCTTGACGAAATAACTGGTAAGGGTCAACGTTTATCCCGTGCGCAGTCCAAGCTTAACTGTTAAATATCTTCTATTTTTTTGGCATTAGTTCATATAAACTTGGAGTTTACCAGATAAATCCGAACTAACGAAAATTTTACCGCTGACTGTTTTTTTTTTTTTTTTGTGAGTCTTATTTGAAGACACGAAACCCTAATTGCAGGGGTTTCAGGGGGAGCTGAAGCTCCATAAACTCCTGGCTACGCCACTAATCCATGCAGTTGCCTCTTATCGCCCTGTTGAGTGCAGAATTTCAATCATGTATGGGTCTGTTATCTTCTAATGCTCCCCTTCCACTCTGAAATGCTTTACAACTTGCATGGTCATCTAACGCTAATGAGCCAGGCTGTGTTTGTGTAACCTACGACAAAACTTTGCCCCTGTGTTGCACAGAGGAGCTTGGTACAGGTCTTATTCCTCGACGGTAGAAACATGATTGTGTATAATGTCTCCGAGAGAACGCCCTGGCGAAGCTATCACTCCGAAGGGAGTGGAATGTGAGGTTCACGTCCCTTGCAGTCGCACGTGCCAGATTTGACCCTGCTATTTTGCTACTCCTCGTTTTCTCAGAAGCACAGGCTTGCTCGCTAACCTCTCTCTATATGCTCACTCTCGCGCCAGTGGTTCGAGCGCACTCCGTCAACCTAAGCAAAGGCCCGTTCACACGGTACCGTTTTACTACGTTTGATTACATCGCACGAGTCACCAGGACGTTTGTGGTTGAGATGAAGCCTAGCAATCAAATCGGGGAGCTGTCTCACATACGGCAGCATGTGGAGCACGGCTGTGCCCCGTATTGACCACCGGCAGATGGCCAGTGCAGAGTGGAAATTAGATTGGACACAAGTGTGGAGTCGGTGCTTGGTGGCGGACTCTTGATCAGTCGATGAGCATGGGAGTTCCAGCCGGACGCTGACGCGAAACTCGCGTCCAATATGTTCTCACATTATCCAGAAATAAGTGTAGCATAAACCTGAAATATTTTACAGAAAATGTGATGCAATCACACGAGGTAATCCTCAATGAGGGCTTGTTACATTCTTACGTTCCGCACCCAGTCATGTTCTTGGAAAAGCCGACCAAGTGTCACTCTCAAAATTGCCGCGACTGCGTTCAGGGCCGAAGCAGAAAAGATTTAACGACTGTATGACTTCTCTTATAGTGGAAACTTGGACAAGCTTATTTTTGCCATTATTCTTGGCAGTTGCAGCATCTTACGTCCTCTCAGTAGTGTTGCCTTCGGCGTCCACATAGCCCCACCCTTTCTCCGAATAATATTTCTGGCTATCCCACTGCTGTTCGCATACGAAACTCGCAAATTGTGCAGTACCATATTATAAATTACAAGCATATTTATTACCTGCATTCCGACATACAGCTATTTCCTGTTTTCTTCTGCCTTGTTTCCACACTGAACCTTCTGTTTCTTTTTTCTAAGCATTTCTGACTGAAGCGACACGAGCTCTGCAACGCACCCTTTCTATAGAACCTCTCTCTGAAACACCTCCTGAAACACCATCACCGAAATCATCATCACGGCTCATGCCGGGGGCCCATTCCCATGCTCAGTACAAGGCAAAACCAGTACTGAGCAGTGGAAAGACTGTCCTTTATTCAGCGCAGCGACGCGGTTGGCGTCACACTTGCTCCACATGCCGGAACATTTCCTGCTCGTCCAGGCTACGGCAGAGACGGTCACACCATTGCACTTCTCGCCAACCACTTTGAGCTCCAGCTTCCCACTGGGCTCTTCTACCACAACGACGTGGAGATCGGCTGCCTCCGCCACTCGGGGGCAGTTCAGCCCGTCATCTCGAAGGACTGCAAGAGACGCGTGTTCCAGCTGCTTGCCCGCCAGCACAAGCATCACCTGGACGGCAACCTGCCAGTCTTTGAGGGCCAGAAGAACATGTACACAAGAAAGTCTTTCAACTTCCAGAAGAATGTTTTCAACGTAACCATGGAGGAGGAAGGCAGGAAGCCGTATACCTTCGTCGTTTCTATTCAGCATGCTGCCACCTTAGACACGAGTCTGCTCCAGGCTGTCTATTACAAAAAACTGAAGGAGGTCCCTCAGGCAGTTGTTCAGGCATTCGACATTATCCTGCGGTACGGGCCGTCGACCGTGCACGCTGTGGTTGGGAGGTCTGTCTTCACCCCGCCGAGGAACTACGGCGGTGTTGGAGGTGGCCTGGAGCTCTGGCACGGCTATCAGACGAGCGTGCGGCCCGCTCAGTGGAAGCCCCTCCTTGATGTCAACACGGTGGCAACTGCCTTTTTTGAAGGTGGCCCCCTGCTCGAGCTTGTCTCCAAGGTGCTACGCGACCGTAGAGAAAATATCGACCTAAACCAGTCACGAAGGTTGAATGACACCCAGATTGTCAAACTGAACAAGAAGCTCAAGAAGCTGAAGGTGAAAGTGACTCACCAGCCCTACCCTCGCAGGTACGTCATAGAGAGGGTGACTAAAGCAACTGTGAACGAAATCGAGTTTGGAGACCCACCCACAACTGTGGCAGCTTACTTTGGCTCCAAGTACCGCCCACTAATGTTCCTGTTTTTTTCCTGCATCTAAGTGGGCACGAAGAAGAGCTACATTTCCTTGGAGGTGTGTATAGTTCTCGATGGCCAGCCCTGCCGGCAGAAACTGGATGAGAACCAGACAGCGACGGTTGTGAAGAAGGCCGCAGTCCCGTTAGCGGAGCGTTTTCAGAACATCCGGAGAGCTGTTCAAGACTGTATCAACAACAACAAAGAATAGCTGGAGCACTTTGGCATCAGCACCAGCACCAACCCGGTGAAGGTAAAAGCCAGAATGCTGCCAGCTCCCGATGTGCTCTACAAAGATAATGTTCCGGTGAGCCCCAGGAATGGCGCCTGGGAGCTAGAAGGCACAGAGCTCTACCGACCCGCCAGCAAGACCAAATGGTCGGTGCTGAGCTTGGGCAGCCCTCAATACTGTCCTCGACCGGCAATCGAGAAGTTTGTATCCATGTTGATATCCTATGAAAGGAAGCTTGGCATGTCTGTAGAACGACCCCAGGCCATTAAGGAATGTGGTCCGACTAATCGTATGCCGGATGTTCTACGGAAGGAGAAGGAGGCTATTCTAGGACTACAAACAATCTTTGTGGGGGGCGTCAATAAGACTCCCATCTACAATGAACTCAAGAGCGCAGCGGAGACTGAGATCGGGGTGATGACTCAGTGTGTCACGGACAAGAGCATCACCACCAAGTGCAATCCGGTGGTGGTCGTCAACATCTTGCAGAAAGTAAATGCCAAGCTTGGCGGTGTAAATAAAACTTTACCAAAATCTGTCAAGTCCATTATCTTCATCACGCCAGTCATTGTGATGGGTTCTGACGTCACTCACCCTGGTGCCAAGGAGTTCAATAGGCCTTCCATCGCAGCTCTTGTTGCAAGTGCCGATCCATTTGCCGTCCGCTATATCACTGCCTTCCGGATCTAGGAGCAGAACATGGAGGTCACGGCCCGTGTGGAGATCACCAAAGATATGAAGAACATTGTCAAAGAGCTGCTGCTGGGCTTCTACAATGCGAATAACCAAGTACGCCCAGAGAAAATCTTATTCTACCGTGACGGTGTGAGTGAGAGCCCCTTTTCGCCAGGTCCTGGACCATGAGCTAGCTGCGATTCGCGCTGCCTGCATGGAGCTCGAACCTGAGTAAAAGCCAGGCATCACGTTTCTGACCGTGCAGAAGCGCCACCACACGCGCTTCATGCCGGAGAACCGTCGTGACGGTTGCGGGAAGAATGGCAACATTCCACCGGGGACTACGATTGACACCACCGTCACTCACCCGGTAGACTTTGACTTTTTCCTCTGCTCCCATTTCGGAATCCAGGGTACCAGCAGGCCAGCACACTACTATGTGCTCTGGGATGTCAACGAGTTCACTGCAGATGTCCTGCATAAGCTGACCTACGGGTTGTGCCACACGTATGCCCGTTGTGCACGCTCTGTGTCCATCCCAGTGCCTGTTTACAATGCTCACCACGCCGCCCAGAGGGCCAAGTGCTACGTGGATGCCCGCTCGGACATCTACGACTCTTCTGGCAGTAGCTCCTTTGGCTCTCTGCCATCAATGGACTTCCTCGATGCTGCCGTCTCTGTGCAATCACCCATGAAGGAGGCCATGTTCTTTGTATAAGCGTTATGTTGCTTCTCGTTACTATAATAACACCGAGTTTGTTTTGATCTCGAATTCAGAGCATGGAGAGCAGCATGACACTACAATTGCTTTTTTTATTGTTACATCATGTTTTATGTTACTACATAAAATATATTTACAATACTACAGTACCTACCCAAGTTTAATGCTCGCTTGGAGCCTTTGGCTCAAGTAATTGAAGTTAACCAAACGAAGCTTGAACTCTTGGCTTTTGTGGCCTTGGTAGGCAAATGATCTTACTCCAGTACCTTTGGCTATTATCTGTTTTTTTCTTCGTGCCTAGTTGTTGCATTGCCATTTAGCCTGGTGACATTGAAAAAGATTATTTCAATCCATTACAAGTGCAATGTTAGTTTTGGTGCCTCAGAATGATTTCATTTTTAATGCAGCATTTGGAAGTTCACTCGATAATAAATGCAATCTAGAATGTTATTTTGTGTTGGTTTCGTTTTTGCTGTTGGAGCTATGGGAACAATTTCAATGCAAAAGTGGGATGTTGAAAAGTACAAGAGCTGATCAAACCAGTACCCAAATGGTAGTGCGTGAAGTACCTATACATGGCCTGCACATGACGTCATACAAAGACCGCTCCGATGTCCACCAGAGAAGAGAAGGAGCTCCCCTCTTACCAAGATCCTCTTTTGTGTCTCCCAGATTTTACCAGACGTCGCTATTCTCCTCCCAGAATATAATAAAAAAATAAACACGTCACACAAAATTTCAACAAAAAGCATCTTCCCTTTTTCTCTTACGTGGTGGCCAAAAGTACACGATGCGGCGTCAGTGCAAGCCATGTATAGTCAATAAGCGGCTGAGTTCAGGGATAACTCCTCCCACCCCTTTCAGCTTTGGATCAAGCGAGGAATGTGTCCCCACGATTCTCCTCGAACAGTATAAAATGAGGGGAAGCGGCCTCGCTTCTCTCCTCTTCGCTTCGGTTCACCAGCTTGAGACGAAGCGAAGAGGAGAGGGAATGAGAATCGTGACGTCACATGTCTCGTCGGCCGTGTTTACTCGCGCACTTTTCCAAAAATGCGGCCATCTGATAGATATATCGCTGTATGAGTGATGTTTTAGGGTTTCGCATTGTCCCGCCTATCGCTTCAGTCTTGTTTTGTGTGCTCCAAATTTAGGTTTCGCATCCCCTTTCAGCGCGGTCCAAAGCGACACGTATTCCAGATTCGTATATGCCGAGCACGTATGGATGCCCGCTTCCCGGTTCTAACTTCACCTCTCCGTTTTTGCGTGTTCCGGCAATAGTATTTTAATTTCAAATATCTCAAATTTTACGTATACCGTATTGTTATATAGGTACCCGTAGTCTGACGTAGGTATCCGCATTAAGGGAGTGGTCAATCACGGCGCGCGCTTCCTTCCCGCCGCGGATCATATGCTCCTTGTGTGTTTGACGAACAAACCAACGAACGCAGTCCGTGCCGTTTCCGACACCTGTGTCGCCGAGCACGGACGCGCGGAGTCGGCCGGGTGCGCTGCTGCCGGCTGCTCGCAGTGGTTTTTCTGCGCCGAGTCACGTCTCGCCCGTCGCTAATTTGTGTCGGTATTCGCTTTTGTGCGCCGTAGTTTCGGTGTGATGACGTGAGAATTCGCCTGTTCCGCTGACGACTGTAGTACGTCCTCGCGCTTGGTCGAGCCGAGTGTAGTGACGAGGTGCCCATCGATATCGGAAGAAGGTCTGTCTGGGCCGCTTCTCTTTTAGTCAAGTTGCAAGTTGCGTCGCAGACTTGTGGTAGTGTGAGCTTCCCTCGCGGTGGTTTCTCTGAATAGTTATGTTGGTATCCGCCTTTGCGCGCGGTAGTTTCTATTTGATGATGTGAAAATTTGCCTGGTCCGCCGACGACTGTCCAGCGTTCCTGCGCTTGGTCGAGCTGAGCGTCGAGACGAAGAGCTTGTCGAGACCGGGGAAGGTGTATCAGCGCCGCTTCTTCGTTTGTCAAGTTGAGTCTCAAACTCGTGGTAGTGTGAGCTTCCCTCGCAATTATTTCTGTGGGCGGCGTGAAGTGAGAGAGATAAAACTTTATTAGGCCCAAGGAATACAAGCAGAGGGCCACAGTCCAAGCCCCCCCCCCCCCTTCCCCTGGTGGCGTACTCCAGAGTGAAATGAATGAACGCAGCCAGGAAAATTTGATCTAAGAGTGTGGTGGCCGTATTCAGCCATCCGGGATTGGGGAGGAAGGAGAGGAAGGAGGGGGGCTAGAGAGGGGTGTTGGAGGGGGATGGCAAATCCATAAGATATGATGGGTATTTGGGCGGTCGTAATGTATGCAGGGGGAAGGATCCTCAGGGAGTAAACCTCGTGGTGGATGCGGGCTTTCGTGGGGAGGGTGTTACTTTGGGCGTTGAGGATGATGGTGCCTTGGTGGCGTGTGAGGTGAGGTTAAAGGGGGAGGGAGGGAAGAGACTCGACGGGCGTGTCTATATGACCGACTGAAGGTAAGGCCACGGGAAACGTGTGGCAGATATGGGGATGTCGGGTGCCCGGTGGAGCGTTTCGCGGGCGAGCAGGCGTGTTTTCCCATGGCCCGGTGTGCCCCCATGACCTGGGATCCAGACGATCTTAACGGGTGATAGAAGGTCGCGTTGTATTTGTTGTCCTATGGCAAGTGGAAGGAAGTTTTCCATTTGTTACCGGCAGGCGGCTATAGAGTCGGCGAAGACGATGGGTATAGAGGAGGTAAAAGAGCCCGCGGAGGTATTGATGATAGCCGCTGTAATAGCGTGTAGTTCCGGCAAGCATGGGGTCATGGCAGGAAGAACCGCGGTGTGTATTGTATTGAAATGGTGATCCGTGACCACTATGTCTGTGCCTGTATCAGTCGTACTGGCATCTGCGCAGAGGTATGTGACGAGGAGTGCGGGAGGTGTAACGCGTGAAAAAGCCATAAGTTGAGCGCGTCGTACTGAATTCAGCCTCTGGGGCATGTGTCGAGGGAGTCGTGATATGATAAGATTTGAGCGGGTGGCGGTGGGGAGAGCTGCTTCTTTCGGAGGAGGGGAGGGGGGGGGGGGTGAGAAGGAGGCGGATTTCCTGACGGCGTTCGTGAATAGCAACAAGCTCATCGGCTGTATTGTGATAGCCCACATCGCAAAAACGGTGGGTGTTCGCGGTGATGGGTAGGCCCGTAGCGAGCGTGGTGCCTTTACGAATGTGAGCATCCAGTTTGATTTTTTGTCATTTTGTGAGTTTAGTGTACGGGAGGTGTAGCGGAGACGGGATATCGGTAAGGCATCGCAAAACCTCATCATGCTCATTTCTTTAAGTCCACGAGAGGAGGTGGATACGCGGCGGAGCCTATTGAGAACCTATTCGCCTTGTTTGAGGAGGTGATTAACCGTGGTTGAGCCACCGCCATCACGCTAGATGCGGAGCCCCTAAAGGTGGAGGAGGTTAGGTTGTGATATGGGGTTACCGTTTTGTTCAAGGTGAATCCGTGGTGGTTCCTTGCGCGGATTGTGAACTAGAAGGAGTTCTGATCTAGAAGGAGCACATCGTAGGCATATGTGGTTGGCGGCTTGTTAGATGCTGTTGAGGGTCTGTTGCAGTGTATTCTGTATGTGTCCTGTTGAGCCTCGATTCACGCAGAGTGTGATATCGTCGACGTATATAGTGCAGTATACTCGTATGTCTGGTATCGGAGCTAGCGCTCGATGTATATGGCACATAGCGAGATTGAAAAGAGTAGGCGAGAGTACTGAGCCTTGTGGAATGCCGCGTTGGGGATGATCGAAGGTAGGGGCTGTGATTCCACCTAAACTGAGGGAGTATGTGCGTCCGCGAATGAAGCATGGGACATAATTGTAGAGCCTGTTGCCGCAGTTGGTTGCCTGGAGCTCTTCTAGCACACTTTCCTGATGGACGTTATCGAAAACCTTGTGGGGGTCGATTGCGAGAATCGCCTTCAATTGAGCTGTGCTGGGAGTGGAGAATACTGCCTCCTGGAGTTGGAGGAGCGCGTCCCGAGTTTAGATGTGTCGTCGGTAGCCATTGAGGGAGTGCGGAGTACGGCGAAAGACGACTCGCTTTTTAAGTTTTCCCGCACATGAGGTGAGTGATATGAGACGAAGGTTTTCAATATCATGTGGTTTGCCCGGTTTGGGGATGAAGGTGATCATGACCGTCTTCTACTCGTTTGGGAGTTAGCCGGACACCAGGACTCATTCATGAGTGTAAACTAGGTGCTCGTTATCCTGTTCTTTGAGGTTGCACAGCCGCTACGGCGTAATTCTTTCGGGTCCCGAAGCCGTGTTGACTCGGGCTTCCGCTACTGCCTGTCTGAGTTCGGCAAGTGCAGTGTCCCACGACAATGTGTGGTCATCAGGTTTGCGCCAGGCGTAGTCGTTGTACGCGGGCTGCATGTGAGTGGTGATGTACTTGTTGCGGAGAGCCTGAACAAGCTGATCGGATGCTGTATATTCATCGAAGAGTTTGTGTAGGGAGATGCACGCGGCCGTCTTGGACTGAGATGGATTAACTAGACTGCAGACTAGACGCCACGAGGATGCAAGATACAGGGTATTGCTACGTTTTTCATAGGGGCTGTACCGGTGCTCTTGAGTATGAGAGTCCGAGTAGGTGGTTATTTCGTCATTGAGGAGGGAGATGCGTTTGCGTAGGAGGCGGTTGCACTCGTTACGCTTCAAGTTGCGAATGAGGTTATCACGAGCTTCCCACGGATGGAGAAGGTGGGCGTCCGCCGCCGGTGCATCGTCCAGTTGTTGTAACTTGTGAGACTGGAGCTGAGGGCGATGATGAATGTGTCGCATCCACATGTGGTAGTCGGCGAAGGGGGAGGAATCGTGCAAGTCTGCGTCCTCACGAAATTTTGTCTGGTCAGTGAGCGACTGGGGCCGCTTGGAGCGTTTTTAGTTGGCTGCGGGGAGGGTGATCTTAAATAGGGTGCGATCGCTAGTGAGCGTGTCGTACCTGTTGGTCCACGCTGGCCTTCGTCGCCTTTAAATGGTTGAGATAGGAAGTAGTGTTCCGTTCCACTGAATTACCGTGACAGATGGGTGAGTCGGGATCATTAAGGAGAGAGGGGTGTTTTACCCTGAATGACGGTTAAGAGTTTCTTGCCTTTGGGAGTGTTCTTGTTGTAGCCCCATGCCGGGTGGCGCGCATTCAAGACTTGAAGTCACCTGCTATAAGGTGCGTTCAGAGTCGTGTGAGGCGGAGGCACTGCTGTCGATTCAAGGAACTGCACCGACTGGTTCAGGAAGCAGTATTTGTTGCGTAGACGCGGTGGGCCGAATTTTTGCCGAAGGACCGAGAGGGGGAGAGTTCTGTATGGCGCGTGTTGGATAACGGTGATTTCAAAGTATTTTTCTTGTTAGAGTGAGGAGGGTACGATCAGTGACCATGAACATGCTGTCCTCACCACGTGCTCGATTGACGCCAGCACCGTGCTGCCTCACCGGACTCCGTCTACTCTCCTGGCGTTATTAAACGAAGGATGCCTACTCAGACACCACTTTCAAATAAGTTTGTTTGTCCGTGAAATGTGGTGTTCATGTCAAGTATCGCAGTATGCGATCAGTCGCGTGGTAAATCAGGTAAGCAATATTATTGCCTCGTCCTACCATTGCCGCACGTTGGGGCTTCGTGGGAGAAAGTTAACAATCGTGCCCTGACGTCATCATTTCAGTTTCGACGACAGGAAGTAGAAGCTCTATCTTTCCCCTTCTCCGTTCTCTGCCAAGTAGTGAAGGTACTTTTGCCGCCAAGCGACGATATGTCGTTCCGCTCGATCGGCACCGAGCTTCGCGCCTGTAATCGATCGATGTAACCGATCATCCTTCGTAATAATTATCTCGGGTTGTGATATTTAGATTCATCAGGCGCCAATTCCTCAAAATCAACAATTAACTCAATTTTGTTTTTAAATATCTTCAGCTTCCCTTTCACGGTTTGCGAAGCGAACGTTCTGCTAGGTGCCAAGGTCGTTGCGGGGCCCGGGAGTATTCACTCCACCAAGTTTAGCCTGAAAATGTACAGTGTAGTGCCCATTACCGAAAATAAATAACGAAATAGCTTACTCGTTAGCTTGGGAAAAAAGCTAACGCGTTACAGAGCTCCGTTACCGTTTCGCAAATGTAAAAAGACTGGTGTCGTTACTTGCCATGACTAACGGACGTTACTTTTACGTTAGTTGGTCGTTACCTTGTGTTTTACTGTTAGTATATGACAGCTGTTAGTATATCACTGTTAGTATATGACTGTAGCGTCTCAACAACAAACCTCTCCACAAGATCGTGGAACCGTTCTTGAGAAACGGGAACTTGATGCATACGATCTTCATCTGCTTCAGCAAGGGCGCATCGGGAAAGTGGGTTGTAGCCTCGGTCTTTCCTTTCTTTGAAATCACCGCGAACTCTGATAGCTTCTGCAAATAGAGGGACTGGCGGAAATGAAAAAAAATGGGAATGTTGCGAAGCACCGCTGTTAATTTCTAGTTATCAGTGGCGTTATCACGAATTAGTATAGAAAACACTGTCTAAATAAATCGCAAACTTTAAAAATGTCAAAAAGGTGTGTTTATAGAAAACTGCCATGATTGATTTAACCTTTTATTATTAAAGACTTGAGCGTGTTGGTGATCTGAATTGACCTAAAACGAAAGGAACACAGAAGAGGACGAAACAAACGACACAGCTTTCGTGTCGTTTGTTTCGTCCTCTTCTGTGTTTCTTTCGTTTTAAGTCAAATTAACCTCCTTCTTAAATATACAAGTAAACTAAATTGAGCCGTTTTCGAAGAACTTCCGCTAGCTTGCATTAATGAGCATTGTAAGATGTAGCAGAAACACTATGTAACTAACAAAATGATCTCGAAAGAAAGGTGTGTTCTTTTGGCTAACAAAACTTAACCAGGACATCTTAACGGAAAAAAAAAGTAAGTGACATTAAAAAATACCTCACCTTAATTTTTGTGTGCTTTTTCAAATTAGAGTTTGACGTTCCGGGTGTGCCCAGCAGCTCTCGTTTCGGTATACAGAGTAGACATTTAAACAGAACACTGTCTGACTTTGTTTCCCTCAGTTCAAACATAGCACTTAGCCCAGTCCATGGTAGCGGAGTTACGGTGACCGTTGCCATCTTGCACAAAGAAAAGTGAGTTTGAGATGGCAGTAAAAGGGGATTTTATAACGAGCATTTCAAAACGGCCTTGTTGGTTAGAGGCAGGCGTTGCATCACAGAGACAAATGTTCAGTTCACGGACTGCTCACAAACAACACACCTCATAGCCACGCCGGTTTTAGTCACGGTCCGGACACCGATCGCTTAAGAGGACACCGATCGCTTATTATAACCAATAATTATAACCAAGAGTGATTATGGGTGATTATAAAAGAAGTATAGCGCCGGCCATACTTCGGTTATAATCACATGGTTACTCGTAGTATCTTTACGTGTATATATGATTAAAAAAGGTAGCGAGCGTTTATTAGCACTTTACCCTAAGTTTCTCTTTCACGGTCAAAAACCTTTTTCTTTTTTTTTCACGCGGCAGCAGCAAAGTAAGCGCGAAGCAGACGAAAGCCATCACTATCACTGCTACGAATGCGTCTCTCTAGAAGAACGGTACTGTAGCCTTCACACACAACCAGGAACTGCGTGAAGGAAAAGGGGGGCGCGGCGTTCAGCAATAGATAATTTGGCCTTTGAATGCCAGAGAGTTTCGTGCATGCCTTCTTGTGGAATACTACGGTATTTATGTCTAACGAACTGCGATACAAAGACGGTGCCGTCCGTGGTGGCGACGGAGTCTCGTCTAATCTTTGAGGCGCGATGGGAGAAAGGATGCCCAGAGGATTTGGTGGGAGGCGACCTTCTGAACGGGGGTCGTTCTGCAGCGAGGGGCCGCACCTTTGTACCACGGCGGTAGGTATTCTGAAATATGGTGACGTGTTTCTGTTGACGGTCGCCGTTCAATGCTGCGATAACCTTGCCACTTGTTTCAGTTCAAAGTGTGGGAACGTCAACGCTTCCAAACTTAGAGTTTATCCTTTCCGTTGTTGACAGAACGAGAATTTATTTGTATTGAAGAGAGGGATGTAGCTTGGGACACTGAGGAAAAATCCTTCGAGCGACGGCAAAATCAACAGACATCGGTTCAAAATCCTTGAATGGATGTCTCTTTCCAGCGAGACGGCTGCTCCTTCAGGGTACGGCGACGGTGATCTTAGCAGCTTCTCTACAAAGACTGCACCAAGGACGCTTAGGTCTTCCGCGCACCGATCATCTCGCGCGTTTTGGGCCCGGTCGTGCGACTGGGAACGTTAAGTGTCTTCCGAAGGAGTTTGAAATGATGCCGTTTATGCATAGCTTTGTTGGGGTTTCTTTGCCACTTTTACGTAGTGTACAGAATAAAAATTATTGTTTTCAAACAATCTTGCGGCCATTTTTAATCAAAAGTAACGAGTAACGGGTAACGTAATTTGATAGAAGATACCGTAAAATAATAACGACATTCCTCGTTAGTCGTTAGGGATTCTAACGAGTACGTTAGTACGTTAGTCAAAAACCTAACGCGTTACCAGTAACGCCGTTACTTAATTGTAACGCGTTATTTCCAACACTGATTAAAAATGAATACTCAACCCTACACCATAACCCAATATCACTTTTTGCCATCTGGATTATGGTTCTGGTAATCTTATTGGATTCTATTTGAATGTCAGGTTTTCCGAAATTATTAATTTTTCAGCAATTTGGATTTCAGGATTCCAGAAACAATTCGAGTTAGATCTACAGTTCCATAATCCAGATAGCGAAGAGTTATATTGGGGTTTGGGGTGGGGAAATTCGAATATATGAGCTAGAATATACACTATTTTATTCAATTTCATCTGTTTATCTACAGTCGATCATCGTGGTTCTTCCTGTAATGAAGATTCGTGTAGTGTCATGCTCAACACACGGCAACGCGAGGAGGAACTTTGATGCCCAGAGCGTGTTCATCCTCTTGTTGAAACAGTCTGGATACGTGTGCATTCCGCGCTGATTGCTACAGTCGCTCACTTCTCATTGTAGAAATAAATACTGGAGTATAACACATCCTGCAGGCTGCAAAAAGAAACACGATCTGATATGTTTTAAACCAACACGGTCATGCAGTTCCTGGCACCATACAACTAAAGCCAGTCGTTCATCGATGTCTCAGTGTCTGACGTGATTGGTCTTCGCTTCATCCTGGGGTGACTTTATTGTGCAGCTCTGGGAATGAGCGTCACCCAAAGACCATTCGCTGGCCTTAAAGTTAACTCCAGCGACAGTTGAACGTCCTTCATTGGAATCTTAGACACCACCTTGAAGCTTCGCATGAGATGAGCCAGCAAGATTTTGTCTTCAAGCTGTGCAAACTTGATTCCTAAAAAGGCAAAATAAAAAAAAAAACTTTTGTCTTAGAATTTGGGAGTATGACCTTAAGTACGTCAAAGACCTGAGTGTATATATTCCAGCACCGAAGCATTATGTGAGATAAGCTCATCGCAGTCCTTTACAAACACAGTATATTACAGTTATCGGAACTTCACGCAATTTCGACTAGTAGTCCCTGTTGTAAAACTAATTTGTTTTTTGTTTTTTCAAACCAAATTTTTCAGCAAGGCTAAACAGCTAAAAGAAGTAATTACTTCAAACCAGAAAATATAGTAGACTATGATCTTCTTTCGATGGGGTCGACTCTGTCACTTTATGAGCGCAACTAAGGTTTAGAAGACATAAACACAGACGCACAGACTAAAAACGTAGGGGCACCGCGCAATCTCGGCACTTGATTGATTTAGCCTATGAAAGCACACCCCCAGAATGGCGTCAATTTCTATGACGTTGAGCTTTCTTAGTTGACTTCATCGACTCGTAGCGTCGGCTGCGCGTTGACTTAAATTGAAACAAAGCATACGAATTATAGTTCTGCAATATATATTGACCGTACATGAAGGGCTGCGATCTTTAAGTAATTCCAAATTGTAACATTTTCCCGCGGTTGCTAACTTATGCACAGTAGCCAAATTTTCAATGCGCGCAAATACTTTAGCTAAATTGTCAGCTCACGTGTCAAAAGACGTTAATGTAACGTTTTATTAATATGTTTTTGTAATCATTTCATTTATGAATAAAATTGTATATTCTGTACTTGATAGGCGTAAAACACAAGCATGGCGAGATTGCGGCGCAAGAGATGGAAGCAAACACTATATGCTTCTCAAGGTGACTGATCTTCACCAGCTTTGCTGCTTTCTTAAAATATTTTAAAAATTATCACGTTTTTTTTTTTTGCTTTACAAAACAAGATTTATCAAAACAAGTCTTGCATGATTTATACAGACTTCAAACTTCTGATGTATGTCACGCTCTGTATGTTGTACTGACCTATACAGTTCCGTGGGCCAGCAGAGAAAGGGACATAGGCGAAAGGATGACGTTCTTGCGCCTCCATGAACCTTTCAGGAACAAAGTCTTCTGGCCTATCGAAATACCTCGGATGTCTCTGAAGGAAGATCAGGGGAATAATCGCAACGGATCCCCTAGGAATGAAGTAACCAGCTGCAAATAAAACAATAGTTGGTTAGCAACTCTTATGAAAAATATGAGCAGCGCTGAACAAGTGGAAGTTTGATCGTGTTATGCAAAATGCAATAGGGAGTTTTCGTATACCGCGTTTCGCCTTCCGCTAAGCCCTCCGCAACGAAGAAGTTGCTCCTGCGTCTCCACGCCGATAGCCTTGACTGAAAAGTTCCGGGTATCGTAGCGGGTTGCGGAGGGCGTTGCGGGACGGCAAAAACAATCTACAAAAACTCCCTAATGACAAATTAAATATATACTCTCGTGCACGTTAATTCTTGGTGACCTGAACGAGTCAGGAAGTAGTTTGCGTCCGTCAGATTTAATCTTCACTAGTTTCCCGGAGTCAGCTGATTGGTGAGAACCTTTCCTGACTTTTTGCAAATTTTCAAAGTAACCTAGCATCCCAATTTAAATGAAGATATTATCGAAAATAAGACACGTGACAAAATCTTTAGACATATGCATTTGAAAAGACTACGAAAACGAGAATCGATTAAAGCGTCAATGTGCAAGCACAATGCGAAAGACTTATGGCAGCTCCTCGAACTTTCTTAGCGCAATAAAGAAGCTCCGTATGTCATTTTAGTTTGATCACTTATTTTTCTGTGTGAGTTTTTTGAACTGAAGAGTTGCGTTGTAGGTTTTTTTCGCTCACCTGCTTTTATGTCTTGGTCGATGTCCCTGGCAATAATTGGTGTAGGGGGATAAAGGCGCAGTGCCTCCTGGAAGAATAACGGAAGTGTCTTAAAGGATTTAAAGGTTTAGCCGCAGAGATGTAGTATTTATCGGGTAATCCTGAACAAAACATTTCCAAGTCACAGATCACATCTTCAACCTTGTAAGCATAGTATTACGTGCAAAAAAAGAGACTGATAAAAATGCAGTAGGCCCTTTTGAACAATCTGTTGGTTCAACAAAACCTGTCCAAAATGTAATAGGTGGTCACAGAAAAAAGGAAGGCATTACTATGTCTTCAGGAGCTTTACGTTTATTGTCGGATTTCCATTTCCTGTCTCGATGTTTAGCGTCTGAATTGATTTATGACCGACCAATTTTAATTCTTGCATTTCTTTGAAACTTCATCTTTATATGCAAACTTTGCAAACCTTTATGACACACTCCAAATACGTAAGCTGCTTCATGTCGTCGTCCGTGACCGGCCTTTCCCTGTCGCTCCCAAAAACAATGTCCAGCTCTTCGTGGACCTTGGCCTGCACTTCAGGGTGGTTCCCGAGCAGGTGAACGGCGAATGCTGCAGTTGTAGCAGTGGTGTCAAAGCCCTGCAGGTGTTCCAAGTATATATTTTAATCTTTGAGCCAAGAATCAAATAAATACTTCATGTGCAAACATGTCTAGACGCTGTGATACTGAATAGCATGATAATTCACCATTTTTAAAAACCTCAATTACACTCCGAGATAAGCGTCAAGCCTAGAACAAAATGATGGGTGCGAAAAACTCGCCTTTTGCCACATGTATGACAAACACACTGTGCCGAAATCAATGATTTAAGTGTGCAAATGAATGGAGGAGATCGACTGTATATGTTCGCACAGTGAAAACTTACGTTGAAATGATTTGCGTTACCGTAAGATCTCTGGATAGTTTATTGGAAAGCAAACTATCGAAAAAAATGGAAGATTTCTAAAAATTATCAAAATTTCAAAACCGTATATTAGTGTTGTAATCACTACGAATTAAGATAAAAAAAGATCGCTTGGGATCGAAATATTTATCAGGTGTGTCTGTTAAAAGAGAAGTCCGCTTTATCGACGCGGTGCCTTACCCCAATCATAAATGTGTTGACCTCTTCTCTGATTTCGTCTTCTGTAAACATCCCTTCCTCAATATGCATCCTCAGGATAATGTCCATGAAGCTGCTTCTTTTGAAATTATCCTCCAAGCCAGCCTTGTAAGTTTGTTTTCTAGTCTTTATGACCTTAAAAAAACACAAGAACATACAAGACATATTCATCAAATAGGTTCACTAATGAAGATTACTCCCGAGAAGGATGTCCCGAGCAAACAAGGATGGTTTAGGATACCATAAAATGCTACTAACGAGTCGATATACTGCTCTTCGTTTCATGCACTGTTTGCATGGAATATCCGCCAGAAAAGCAATCACGTTAAACCATGTCTTGGTTACGGAACGCATTACAAAATAACGTGGGTG
Organism: Ixodes persulcatus; assembly: GCA_013358835.2. NCBI lineage: Eukaryota > Metazoa > Arthropoda > Arachnida > Ixodida > Ixodidae > Ixodes > Ixodes persulcatus. The sequence continues at coordinate 1,497,794 of JABSTQ010011430.1, read as the reverse complement.
TAATTAAATATTGACTTGACCTTTAGCTATAACCCCGACAAGACAGGTTTAAATGACTGTCTGGCACATTTTAGCGTGTCAGTGAATGAGTCTTTTTATTCATGCATCGTAGTTAATGAATAGGTTAAAATAATGGAAACAATTTAAACACTACAACATATTAAGGGGATGAAAATACTTGCATTTCTCGTGTATTGCTTCACAAAGTCAACGTTTTTATAAAACGCCTTTCCTTCTGCACTAAAAGTATAAATCAAGGATGGCCACTGAAGGGGGTTGAGCATTCTTGAAACAATGCTGCCAGCCATTCTGCGATACAAAATATAAGAACAATAAGAAATCATTTTGTCATAAACACCGCTGAAACTTTCAATCAGGTTATTTTTTATCACAATTATTTCTATTTGTGTTCAGTTCATTGTGTAGGATTTGTAAAAAAAAAGAGTTAGCATACGAGTACTTCTGCAGGAGTTAAAACATAAAAGTTCCCCAGAAGTTAACTGCTAGTGCAAAAAGCTTGATAATGTAGGAAATACAGGAGTTAGGACATTTTTGTAACCAACGTATAAATACCTTCTCTCTCTGTTTTGTTATTTCTGCGAAAAGTATAGGTAGAGAAGCCCATCAAATTAGGAACGAACGAAACTAGTTTTCTGTTCCTATCGGCTTCAAATAAAAAAATTGTTTTACTGCCAGGGCTTATTTTTTATTGTATAGCTTTAGTAACCCACCGAAAAAAAAAACAACGAATTATACCTTGTGATCAAAAAACTTGCAGTTGCAAAACGACAATGGGGGTTATGCATGAACATACTCCTAGATTGCATTTTATAGACTGTCACAGTCTGCGCTCTATAGTACTGTATTATTTATACTTACAGGAGGGACAAGGGTGTTATCAACCATTCCATAGTATACCAGTATTTATTTTTCAGGTGCGTGCTTACAATTTAGCTTTTAATTAAATAATTTTGCTATTCATCAGATCTGAAACCTGATCGAGGTAGTGATTTAATATGACACCCAACTCTCTCATATAACATACGAGTGCAATATCAATTGTGTTCCCTCAATCGACACGAGCTACGCAGTACTTTATCTACTTGACAAGCTCCAGTTTCACTTGTTTCGTGAGTGGAAATAAAATTTCACGAGGGTTGAATGTTAGAGCAATATTTTTCTGGATCGTATACTATTCGTTTACGCTTATAACAATGATCTATTAGTCACCCTCTCCCCAATGGTTTCCAATGTACTCGGTGGTCAGGAGGAAAGAGTATAGTTATTTTTTATCGGAGAAATAATCTATGCATGTCCGAACGCTTACTCTGTCCAAATGAAGGGCTAGTGGTCCGGTTCAGATACCAAAGCTTCAGAACTAACCCTTATTTAATTCAAGACTAAGAGTTACCAGCGATTTTTAAAAAAAATTCAATTATATAATGTTTTTCGGTAGCGTCCGCCATTCATCTCCATGTATTCGCGGGCTCCGTTGGTCGCCTTTTCCTCATTAAAAATATGCCAAAATCTCTCATATAATTTAATACGATACTGATAAGTCTAAAACCTTTGGCGTCTGGTTTAAACCCCTAGCGCTACATTGGGCGGAGGCAAAGCGTATGCTAATGAGTATGTTGTTTTTTCGGTTAGAAAAGCTCTATTTTCTCTCAAACACCTGATCATAAATAAGCTGATAAAACAAATTACTGACTAACTAAAGAGTGAACTGTTGTCGGAGTGGAGTAATCAAAATGTTTTCAAAAGGGTGAATTGGCGGGTTGTAACGATCGTCGTCCTAGTTTTTCATTGCAAAAGCATAAAATGATAAACACTTACTTGTCATTGATCTCCAAAAATCCGTGCTTTGCGATTTCCTCCTCGTTCAGGTAAATTCCCATTGCCGTTTCTGCGTCCAGTAATTGCCATACACATCTTTAATTTCCTGAATAAAGCTGAGATTGCGACGATTATATTTACTGCATCGAACACCCTTGCATAATTTACTAACACAGTGGATATGCAGGCATAGTGTTTAGAATCCTTAAACCATACCGTTAATGCGTACCTTTTAAGACGTGCCGTAGGCATTTATCAAACTGTCCTCAATGTTCAGTGCCGATTAATTTCTCCTTCAAGATGATGAATTGGGACTCTCTTATTATTTAAACATCTTAGGTTAACAATCTTGCGACTATATCTTGTGCAAAATGACGAACTATATTTTTTATGACACGTGACACTGTGACTTCACGTGACAATGAATTCCAGCTAAATTTAGCCAAAAAATTTCCCACCGAATTGAGCGGAGAAATAATCCCTCTTAAATAGTGGAAAATTTGTGACACCATGTTACGTGACGCGACGTGACACTCTGGCGTCACAAAGTTTCGGCACCGGGATTCCCCGCTAAATATGGCGGACAAGGTTTATCGGTAAATTTAGCGGAGCATTTACACGAAACACACGAAATCCGCTTCGAGATCTCGCCAAGCGCGTAATAGCCAGTTTTCCAGTATGAATAATATAATAATTTGGTTACACATTAATCGAGACAACTCCCATTGCCTTCACTTACCAAAAAGTATGACAAAGGCAGTGCGTCGCATGACGGGTAATATGTCCACGTTCTTGTCTTCGAGCGCCTCCAGTTTTGTGACCATTTCTGCAGCGCGTCTGTTCATGGTCGGCGTGTAGTCGACGACCACTCGAGAATGAAATGCTGGGTTAAGCAGCTTCCTCCTCACTTTCCATGTACTCTTCTCGCTGTTTTTTGTTGGTTTTTTTTAAGGCAAAT